>OX940805.1:10495639-10934584 GCA_954870605.1 Acer campestre | reverse complement strand
ACTACTCCCACTAATGGGGAGAGGGCACCCACACTTGAGATTAATAGCCAAGGTGGGACAATGAATAAATAATATGATTATTATTATTTTTAAAATTTTATCATTTGAAGTAGTTTATATAAAACAAAATTAATTTTAGGGTTAATAGCATCAATGCCCATGAATTATACACAAAAACGCATGTTGCCCTTGAACTTTTTTCTTCTAGCATTAAACCCCCTGAACTTTCATTTATTGACAATAACTAATGGAAGGGAAACGGACGTCTAGGGAAAATTACACTTACACACCCTGATTATATGCATAATTGCATTAAAAATGAAAAAAATATATATAATAATAACACAAACACACCCTTTGATCTTTTTTTTTTTTTGGACAATATCTATTAATTTAGGACCAGATATTTTTTTTGAAATCTTTCATCATTGTAGGATTCGAACAACTGATATGGGAGTCATTTACCTAAATCCCAAGTTCGTCCATCTACCAGCTGAGTTACGTCCTTGTTCGCAATCTTCTTATTTCCCTTTGACCTGTTGATTAATGTCCAAATAAAATAAATAATAATAATAATAATAATAATAATAATAATAATAATAATAATAACGATACTAATTACAATAAAATATAATAATAATAATAATAATAAATTATATAAAATGATAGTTTGTTATTTTTTATCTATTAACATCCCTAGTCGTTACTATCGTAGTGTGTGATGGTGGTTGGTGCTTCAGCCTCCGAACACTTGTTTGGAAGTGGGGATCCACAAAGTTTAGCATTTTCTCATATATTATTATTTTTAAAATTTATTAATATTAATATTATTATTATTATTAAAATTTAATAATAATAATAATAATAATAATAATAATAATAATAATTATTATTATTATTATTATTATTATTATTATTATGTGTCTAAACTAACCTAGAGGAGGGTGAATAGGTTTTAATTAAGTTAATTACCAACTTTTTTTGATTAGTCAATATTCAAAAGTTAACCTAAAACAATTAATTATAATCAACATAATTAAAGTGCGGAAAACAATAAATATCACGATGATTAATTTATGTGAGAAACCCTCCAACTGGGCAAAACTCATGAGCTATTGTGCTAGCCACACAAGGTTCACAAATCCACTATTTGAATGAAAGTTTATAACCTAGGTTGACCTCAAGTCAAACCATTCTTGGTCACTAACCCTTCCACTCTAGCTAGTGAGCCCTTAATAGTGATCTCAGGCCAACTTGCTTGTGCACTAATCCACTTAGTCACAAGGCTTAACTCTTAAAGAAGAGATAACAACCTAAGTGAATATCAAATGCATAATAGGTTAACACATTTAATGCTTATCTAACCATGAATGAACAAGTCAAACAATCCTAGATATCATGTTGATATATGTCGTACATATAACTTAGCTATTTAAAATAAATGCAAACATGGATGCAATAGCTATCACAATACAACACCCAACAATCAACACAAAAATATCTACTTGTAGATAAGAACTAATCTAGATGTAAACAAGTCATAAAAAGAGATTTCTTGTTAAGCAAGAACACTAAGATGAATGAAGATGGTGTTCAACTTACCAAGTCATGTGTGTTGATAAAAACCCATGAGAGACAACAACCTAAATGATGTTAGATGATGTTGGATTCATGAATGGATAATGGGTATTTGGGTTTTGGTCAATAAATATTGAATCTTGATGATCTTGTAAGGCACTCTCAAGCTCTCAAGAAACTCAAAATATTAGCTCTTATTCGGCCAAGAAGGGAACATAGAATATATATATCAAGCCTTAGCCGAAGTGACGTCGTTTTGAACAAGGGAGTCAAAATCCCTTCAAAACTGTGGTGCGTGCTGCGGTACGGACAAAGTGTCTAGACTACAATGCACACGGCGTAGAAGCCCTTGAAGACTTCACGGTTGGGACCGCTGCAGAGGCAATGACACTAACTGCGGTACCTTATGCGTGAAGCACACTGGTACTAGGCAATGTTGGGACCGCGGTATAGGCAGGTGCATGGGAAATGACCTGTACCATGGTAAGAGATAAAATCTCTTTTCCAGGCTTTCAAACACACCTAATCTATATGAATGTTGTGAAAGTGTGAAGTGAGTAAAGAATATGGATGAAGATAGATATAATCAAGAATGAGCACCAAACATGTAACACACAAAAATATACAAGATATGAAAATGCGTAAGTGTGTGTGTATGCAACTAAATCTCTTCAAGGAGTTAGAGCACAAGTGATATACCCTTAAAGTGTCCTTGATCTTGAGGTCTTGAGAAAGCCATAAGCTTGATCATGAACAATGAAAACCTAATCTACCCTTACACATAACCCAAAATGTGGTTTATCAACGAAATAAGCCAATAAAAAAAATTGAGGACTTTACAATTATTATTATTATTATCATCATCATCATCATCATCATATATTATTATTTTTAAAGTTTATTAATATTATTATTATTGTTGTTGTTGTTGTTGTTGTTGTTGTTATCATCATCATCAACATCATCATCATCATTATATATATTATTATTTTTAAAGTTTATTGATTTATTATTATTATTTATTTATTTAAAAAAATTATTAATATTATTATTTTTATTTTTATTTTTTTGGACATTAATCTACAGATCAAAGGGTGCGTTTAGGGATGGACGTGGGGGCCCAATGGAGAGGGGGAGGGTACCTATTCCTCAAACCTCCCCCCACCACCTCCCCCAAAATCCATTTGGGGGGACCAGTGGGGGGGACGTTTTGGGGGGAGGTTCCCCCATTTCATTTATTTTTCAATTTTATATTTTCAATCCGAAAAGTAATAAAAATACAATGCAAAATCTAAAATACAAAACAATATAATTGCATAATACATATATATATATATATATATTATTTTGTGGGTTAATTACACCTTATAAATGAACAACCATAACATTTAATTTTAATAATTTAATATTATAATTTATAATTTTTTTAATTGTTAAAATTTTTATATATAAATGAAAATAAAAAAATAAATATATATATATATTATTTTGGGGGACCCAATGGGGTTTTGTGTTTGAGGGGAGGTACCCCCACCACCTCTCTCAAAATATGTTTGGGAGCAAAGTTTGCTCCCACCCCCACCCCCGAAATCCATTTGGGGGCAAAATTTGCCCCCAAAACCCCATGGGGGCCCGTGGGGGATGGGGCCCCATGGGGAAACGCCCATCCCTAGGTGTGTTTGTGTTATTATTATATATATATATTTTTTTTTCATTTTTAATTCAATTATGCATATAATCAAGATGTGTAAGTGTAATTTTCCCTAGACGTCCATTTATCTTCCATCAGCTATTACTAATAAATGAAAGTTCAGAGGGTTTAATGCTAGAAAAGAAAAAAGTTCAGGAGGCAACATACAATTTCACATATAATTCAGGGTCATTGATGTTATTAACCCTATTTTATTGAAAAAAGTTTTCTCTATACATATGTGAATGGATTATCAATCATCCATTAATTTTCAATTTGTTCATAGCAGAATATTGATTATAAATATAAGACATGAAGTGACAATATTCCTTTTGATGATTTAGTTTAGAAGTTGCATATCCTTAATAACACAAAATAACTCAAAGAGATATTAATTTATATTTGTGATTTATTGAGTTTTGATACAATTTTTTTTTTATTTTTTTTTTATTATAGATGGACAATTTTAATGCAACAAATTAACTTCGAAATTTTACAACCGATTCTTAAAATTTCTAGCACTTTTTGGTACTAGATTTGTGGTACATAAACTTAATAATTTGAATTTTAATAGAACCAAAAATATGTTTCTAACCAAAATGCTCTTTAGACACAAATATAAAATAAGCTGGGCACCTTTTTTAAGCCTTTGACCGAGATTTATTTCATTTAATTGTGATTTATTTCCATAGGTTGAGACTTATTTCCTTTGGTTGAGATTTAATGTCTGAGACTTATTTATGTAAATATTTTATTATCTGTTTTCTTCTTGTTTTTTTTTTTTTTATTTTTAATTTATATTCTTTCACAATTTTTTTTTTATTCTCTCTTCCCTTTGATTCCCTTTATTCGTTTCAAGTGCTTACGAAAGAGACAAAATCACAATTCCTCTACTATTTTCTTAAAAGAATCTTTATTTTTCTTGAGAGAAAGAGAATGAATCAGACAAAGTAAAGTCAATGACATTTTTGTGAATTACTCTATTATAGTGTTATTAAAACTCAAATTATTAATTTTATAGTTTTTTTTTTTTTTTTTTTTTTTTTTTTTTTTTTTTTTTTGACAATATCTATTAATTCGGGATCATTTATTTTTTTTGAAGGTTTTTACCATTAGTAGGATTCGAGCCGCTGACTTAGAAGTCATTTGCCCAAACCCCAAGCTCGTCCATCTATCAGCTGAATTACGTTAAATCTCACAAAAAGCTTCTGAAAAGGTATTATCTCTCTATTTCCACTTTTAGGATTCATTAATTAGACTTTGGTCAACTAAAAAATTACAAATAATAATTTTTTTCATAAGAGAAATGAAATTTTAATGAAGCTAGGAAAAGAAAATTAAAATGTATTGCAATTTGCAAATATGCTAACAAGTAAAATAGAATAAAACTGAGGAAAGTTGAGAAATCTTTTAATTTTTAACATTTTTCGACTATAAAATCTTATATAATCTCACATGATCATTCTCCATATCTCTCTCTAGATAATTTCGAATAATATATCATCCATGAATTTGTAATCAAAATCAGTAAAGTACAAGTAGAAGGGCATTTTAGAAAGAAAAAATAAAATAAAAACAAAAACAAAGGACATAACCCTAGGGTTAAGGATGTGGGTAACGCACGGAAGGGTACTTGATTTAACTGCTATCATTTCAATTTGTAATTTTGAGTACCCATTCTATTATTACAATAATTATTTCATGAGAAGAAGAAGCATGCGCGTGGCTAGGTGCTAATGAACCACCCACTGCACCTATTGGCTAGCCTGTCAACTCATACTAAAAGGCCTCTCTCTCTCTCTCTCTCTCTCTCTCTCTCTCTCTCTCTCTCTCTCTCTCTCTCTCTCTCTCTCTCTCTCTCTCTCTCTCTCTCTCTCTCTCTCTCTCTCAGTGTTTTTTTTTTTTTTAGACATCTCAATCAGACTCGATCTCTCTTAAGTTTAGGAATTCATTTTCTTTTAGGAAAGTTTCATTTTCCCCCCTGAGGTTTATCCTATTGTTAAGACGAGGACATAGTATAAGCATATTGGCCGTTTTCCCCCTAAAATCAAACTAATGTTAAAACACCCCCTTCTGTCACCTTTACCATCCATTTTGGACATTGACTGTTAAACTAAAAAGGCATTAACGTCATTTAACTTGTGGGGTCATAAGCTGAAGGTTATTTCAGACAATTCAAAATTTGAATTAAATAATATAACTAATTAAAATAAAAACAAGTGGAGGGGGCGATGCCACCTCATTGTTCCACCGACCAGACATTTACTTTCCCCAATATATATATATATTTGTCGCGGTCCCAAAGAAAATATCAAAGAAAGAGAACCAAAAGAAAACCCTTGTTGACAATTCTTCCCACACTCGATTTCGCGCCAAAAACCAATCCTACAATCACCTATAACCTCTTGAAAACTTTGATTTATTAACTGTAGTAGTGTTTCCTTTAGGGTTAGTTTAGTTATAGTATTAGTAGTGATAAAGGGTTGTTGAAAGCAAGATGATTTGAGAAGCAAACCAGTTGTTTTGGTTGCAAAGGTACGTTCAAACTTCTATTTCTTGTTTTTGATTATTCTGGGAGAATTTGGATGCGTTTTGATTATTCTGGGAGAATAGGTTTTTGATTATTGGTTGTGTTTTGATGTGTTTGTTTTTGTTAAACTTAACTAATTCGGATTTCCGTGTTATGAAATTTAGGGGTTTTTGGATTTGTGTTGCTACATGTCAAATTGATGGTGTAATTGATGTTTTGGTGGTTGTTAAACATGAAAAACATAAAAATTTTAATTTTTTTTTTGTTAATATGTTGTTTTGGTTGTGTTCTCAATAATTTAGGGTTCGGTTGTATTAAAATTTGGTTTTGATTTCTTCTTGAATGTTATAATTTAATTTTTATTTTTATTTTTTTGCATGAAAGGTTTATTAAATTTTATTTTTTAATTATTGTTTTTGATAAGTATGATTCACTGCATGGTATGTGTTGTTATGAAGTTTATGTTTTGTTTCACTAATTACTTGATGATTAACATTAAAAACGTTAAAAATGAGGGTGAATATGTTGTTTTGGTTTTGTTTACATAGAACGATATATTTTAGAGGTTTTAAATGTTTTACATTGATTGATTGTGGTATGTTTTTTTGCCTTTGGTGATTGATTTTTATTCCTGATGCTTGGCAGTGTTGAAATGGACGATATATTCGAAATATATGTCACTATAGGCACTAGGGTTGTAGAACTTGGTACATGTGATGGTGAGCACATAAGTATGATAGTCCTCTTGCGTACTTTATCTGAAAAAGAAACTGGTAGGCATAAGGTGCCTATTGATGAGTACTGTGTGTGGGTTTATTTGCCTTGGTCAGTTGAGAAGTAGGTGGTGACTAGTGATAGTCACCTTTTAGAAGTGTTTAGGAGCTTTAGTGAGCACAAAGAAACAAAAATTATGTTTGAAATAAAAAAGATGCCATATATCCCAGTTCAACCTGCAGCCTCATCTTCTGACATTCCCAACCCATAGCCTAGGTTCATGACAGACCTGAATGATGTCAATTTTAGTGGTTTTGAGGAAAATATTTTTTATTCTGATGGAGATAATGATGATGTTGGAGACAATGACCATGTTATAGATGGGTTAGGTGATCAAACTGATGTAGTGGGTTTAGGTGTTGAAACTGATTTGGGTGCTAATTTGGGTGATAATTTTGGTGATGAAACTGAAGAAATGGGTGGGGTTCTTGTTTTGAGGGAATTAGCAGTGACACCTGAGCTTCCTGAATCCATGTTTGAGATGCTAGGTGAAATTGGTAATTATGATTTGTTTGAAGGTTACCAATCTAACAGTGAAGTTAAGTTATGTAGTGACTTTGATGATGAAGGAGGTGATTCTAAACTTGCAACAGTGATGAAGAGCAACCCTTTCAAGCAACTCGTAGGCGGTCCAATTAGGTTTGAGGTAGGGTAGATATATGACAGTATGTATACATTGAGGGAGTTATTGACAGATTATGCAATTCAAGAGGGTTTTAATTTCAAGAAGATAAAAAATGATAAGACTAGGCTCACTTGGGCATGCCTTGTTGAAAATTGTCCATAGAGGTTGTATGCTTCCATTGTTGGTGATGAGACAACTATACAAGTGAAGACTTACAACAATGACAATACCTATCATTGAATTTATAAAATTCAAGAGGCAAGGTCAATGTGGATTGCAAGTAAGTTCGAGGTTATTGTAAAGAATAATCCTAGCATTAAATGTGGGGTGATCTATGATCCGTTGAGAGATCAATTCAATGTCAGTGTTGACACCTAGAGGTTGTACAAGGTAAAAAAGAGGGCCTTGGAGGTGCTGCTTAAAGAGCATACATAGTGTTTTTCCCATTTAAGAGGATATACAGTGATGGTGCAATAATGCAACCCTAGTTCAGCTGCTTATATTCATCTACAGACAAACACCACCATCTTCCAAAGGATTTTTGTCAGTTTTGAAGCTTAGAATATGGGATTTCTGAGGGTTGCAGGCCTTTCATTGGAATTGATGGATGCCATTTGAAAGGGCCATATGGAGGAGTTCTTCTTTCAGCAGTTGCATTGGCAAACTCTGGATTATACTCTCTAGCTTATTGCATTTGTGAAGGTGAAACATTACTAAGTTGGTCCTGGTTTTTGTGGCAGCTGTGTTGTTTCTTAAAGTACCCAGAAGATAGACCTATCTGCTTCATCAGTGACAGACAGAAGGGTGTAATTGGACCTTTGAAGATGTATTGGCCAAAGGCAAGCATAAGGTATTAATTTCAATAACTTCCTATAATTAGAATTCTTTTTGGTAATCAAAGCAGCTTAGAAGAATTTATTGACCCTGCATTATCCAAGGATGCTTATCTTAGAACCTATAACTATATGATCCATCTCATTCCAGATTTATGTATATGGGCTGATCATGTAGGAGCACCTATTCAACCACCACCCCTGAGGAGAAAACCAGGAAGGCCAAAACTGCTCAAGAAAAGGGAATCAACTGAGAAACCTAAAGCTGCTAGGAGTGGTAGTGTTGTCTGTGGAAAACATAAACTACTTGGGCATAATTCTAAAACTTGTAAAACTGAAGGCAGTCCTGTAGAAACTAAGGTAATCCATTATGAATTTTTTTTTGATTTGTTTTGTTTTGAATTTAATTGAGTTGGTGTTATTTATAATTTTTCTATTCCTTTCTTGTACATAAACAGAAGGCTTCAAAGAAATAACCCACTGTAAGTGAAGACGAAGGTGCTGCATCATCTTTAAAGCCTTCCAAAAAGGTGATGCTTCCTGCTTCCTTATCTTCTTTTTTATTTCCTTCCTTACCTACTCTAATTAATTTTTGTTTTATTAAAAGTGTAGAGATAGAGGGCTTCAGCAAAACACGTGGATGTTGGTGACAAGTCTTCACAGCCTACCACACAGGTTCAGACTCAACCAATCTCTTAAGTGACCCAGTTGGACTTATTTAGTTGTTTACATAGTTGAACTTCTAATAGGTTATGTAATTAAACTTAGATGCTTACTTTTGTATTGCTTAGGTTGTCATTAAGGTACTATTTTTTGTTGCCAGCACTATGAAGCATTTGCAATGCTTAGCTTTTGTTTAGCTTTTGTTTATATTGCCTTGTGAACCATTTGCAGTGCTTAGCTTTTATATTTGCAATGCAAGGCTGGTATTGTCAACGGTCGGTGGAATTTGATACCACTAAATTGTTAGTGCTTATATTAGTACTTATGCATATTTATTAAGAATTCCATGCAGTAGTATGTCTAGGCATTGATAATGACTGTCATGATATTGGATAACTGATACTCATCAATTGTTTTTTATATTACATACCCACAACTGCATTGCATTACATACCCACAACTGCATTACATGTTCATAGAACTAACAAAAAAGAAAATAGAATAAACCAACAGTAACATATTCAACAACATCATCTTCTTTAATCCACTTAGACTTCCTTTTGTACTTGTCATTTGATTGTGCATACTTGATTCCAGTTTCTACATCTTTGCATTTAGCAATTTTAATTTTTCATCAATTCCATCCCTATTCTGTTCTTCACCACCTTGCATACTTCCCAACAATTCTGTTGCATCTGGCTCCCACCATGAAAAAAATTTACATTGCCTTTTTCCACAAAAATAAAACAACTTCCCTAGATTATCAAACGACTCTGAGATTTTCACACCAGCCTTCTTACCACATCTGCATGTTTTGTTTTCGAATATTAGCACTCCACCATTGATGTTGCTTCCCATACTCCCTGTATTTGAACTTCCTTCCATGGTTGGTCACTGATAAATCAATTGTGAATATGGGTGAATATGATTAGAAGTTTTTGAATGTGTTTTTTGGTGATGAAATATATGAAAAAAAAATGTTTGAATGTGTTTTTGGGTTATGAAATTTATGAACAAATATTGGCAAGTGATTAAATGGGTTTGAATGTGTTTTTTAATGATGAAATAGATGAATGAAAAATATTGGTTGATATGTGAGTGAATGTGTTTGAATATAGCAGTTGATGAATATAGAAGGTATAAATAAGGCCACATATAGCCGTTGGTGTGCCTAACGGTGTGATTCAGGTGGCATTTTTGTAATTTTGTTGGTGTCCCTCAAATAACTGATTTAGAGGGCACTTTTGTAATTTTAGTAATTAAATCACGTGCATACTAGCAGTTGACAGGGGTTTAAGGCCACTAAGGGGTATTACCGTCTTTTTACCATCCGAATCTTGTCAGAGTTACCTTTTCAGTTGAAAAAGGTAACATAAAGGGGTGTTTTAACATTTGTTTGATTTTAGGGGGAAGAACGGCCAATATGCCGAAACCATGTTCTCGTCTTAACAATAGGATAAACTTCAGGGGGGAAAATGATATTTTCCCTTTTCTTTTTTCCTTGAAATAGTGTAGTCTTTTCGAAAATAATAATAATAATACAAAAATAATGTATTTTTTTTTTTTTGGAAAAAATTCCAACAACTATTGAATTAAGGATTTATTCAAATTTTGCAAAGTCAACCGTCATAAATACTGTCTGATTGTAACTAACACTATTTGGGAGAGTTCTCCTTATAATTTATGATTTAATGGGTAAATTTAAAACTCAAACCCCATTTACCGAAGTCAAGGGGAAGTGAATATATATATATATATATAAGAGAAAATGGATGTAAATATCACTCTTTACTCTTCCGGTTTTGGAACTAACACCAATTTAATAACTTAAGTTTAAATAGTATTAAATATGGTTTTCTTTTATTATTATTTTTTTGTCTTCTTGCTTGCTAGGGGTGGGCACGGTTTTACGATTCAAGATAACCAGAACCAAACCAAACCAACAATATGTGTTCAAGTCGAGTCACTATGTTAAAATGAGTCAATCCAATTAAAAAAAAAAACGAGTTTAAGCGAGTCATGAATGATTTTGTCTTGACAAAACCGAACCGAACCGATCGAATAAACCGAGTAAATATTAAATATATATATTATAAAATTAAATATAAATAAATATAATATTTATTTTAAGTAGTTATACATATTTACATATTATTTTATTGAATAATATATTTATATTGATTTAAGTGAATAAATATTGTTTTATTTAATGTGTGTGTATGTATATATATAAACAAAAATATAAATAGAATAATACCAAACCCTAGAATCAACACATCTTTTGCACTCACCACAAACTCACGCCGCTCAACTTGGTAATCCTTACACTATTTTAGACTCTCACAATCTCACATTGTGGTGTCAACTAACTGAAATCTCTCACTCACGGTCTCGTTGAACACACCATGTCAAGCTATCACCATCGCTTGATCATGATTGTTATTACTATTGTTGACTATATTTTAAATTAAGATGGATTATTTGGACTTTCGTTTATATTATTAAGTTAATTTTTTAATTTTTTAATTTTTATACTTGGAGTTGTTGAATTATAGATAAACAAGTTATAATATGCGAATATTTTCTGAAATACGGACGTTGAATTATGGTCCAAAAGGCCCATACAGTTAAAAAGGTTGGTAAAATTTTCATTAGGCCCATCAGACCCAAACCTGTATTAAACCGAATCGACTCGAACTAGAAAAAGCATGTTCGAGTCAACGTGAGTCACCTAGTTGAGATGCAACCAGTTGAGATGAGTCAACCTAATTCAAAAAAATAAAATGAAAACATAGTATAAGCGAGTCATGGATGGTTTCAGTCGAAAACCGAACCAATTCGACTTTACACCTACCCCTATTCCTTGCGATGGAGGTTTGTTCAACCTAGACATGATGCCAATTCGGCTCTAACCATGGAACGGAACCGAACCGGAACAGCCCTTTTCATAACCGAATCAAATCGAAAATGGAACCAACTAGAACCTAGGAGGTTCCGATTCCAATTCCAGTTCCAAAAAATGATGAACCGGATCGGAACCGATGGTTCGAATTGGTGTTTCTATTTTGGCTCTGGTTTGGGAACCGACAATTCCCTAATTTTTTTTAATTAAAAAAAATATTGTGTTAGCCATTTCAGCTGAATGTTAGGCTCAACGGTCTGCTGACATCAGTAGGTCGTTGGGCCTCTAACGGCTCGGTTTTTTTTTTCTTCTTTTTCTTTCCATTTTCTTTTCTATAAATAAATCCCTCTTCAATTTTCCTCAATCCAATTTTCTCCCAATTCTCTATAATTCTCATTTCTCTATCAGTTCTCAATTCTTCAAGTTTCCATTCTCTCTCAATTACTAAGTTATTGAAATTTATTTTATTTCCAATTTATTTTATTTGCAATTACTAAGTTTTCAATTCTCTCACAGATTTATTTCCATCAATTTTTTCACATATTTTCTTCAAGGATTTTTACAATTCAAAATTTTAAATTGCAAGTGGAAGTGGAGACGGTCCAAGGCGTTCCATTTCGATGAAAGGTGTGGGTCGTATGCCGATATTGACAAAGTCGGACAATGTCGGTTATGATGACACTGCCTATCATGAGTTTCTATAAGCCCAAGCCTATGCTGAATCCCTAAACTCTCCTCATCCTAGTCATCCCCCTCTAATAATTTTCGAACCCAATCCCGATGCCACCCCCCTCCATTTCACAAGCCAATTAGAAAATATGCCTTATCCTTCTTTAGATTTTGAATTTGAACCACTTATGGAAGATAAGTTACAGAAGCAGCCCAAATCTGATATCTTCGTACTCAATATGAAAAAATTAATGCAAGTAGACGGAAGCACTATAGCTGTTTGCAATTATTGCAAAAAAATCTTTAAGTGGAGCAAATATGGAGGATATGACTCATATCATAAGCATATAACTAACAAACATCTAGACGCACAAGTCAGATTGAGTTCACAAGCCCAAATTTCTAGGTACACTACCCCTAACCAACAATTATTTAAATATAGTGATGAAAAAAATAGAAAAGAATTAGTTAGAATGGTTGCAGTAGAATATTTATTGTCAACGAGCATTAAATCCTGCTGCATGTCATGTTTCTGCTAGAGCCACTCTCACATAAACAGTTCAAAAAAAATTTAACAAAGAAAAAACGAAGTTGGAAAAATATTTGGAAAAATATAATGGTCATGTTTCCGTATGTGCCGACAAATAGAGTGACCATTGGCAAATGCATTCATACTTGAGTGTCACTTGCCATTGGAGGGAAAAATACGTGCACGCAGCGGAAGCGAGACTAAATGAGAGTTGAGTATATTTTAAAAAAATTTCCATATTGAACCTTAACCCTTTAATTAATTAGACATACATACAAAAAGATAAAATACCTTTGTCGCGTGATCCGATTGACTAACGTCGATGGTAATCCGCTAGATCTTCCAAACCCGATCATGAACGTGAATCACCTAGGAGTGTGGTCTCTCTTCTTTGAATTGTGAACCTGAGAATGGACAACAAACACTTTTCTGATCTGTTAGTCACTATAATCTCCAAAAGGTTGTTAAGAATGTTCCGGTCACTTTTGAATTCACAATCGTAAGATTGAAATTCGCGTGAACCTAATTCGAAAGGGTGTACAAGATCTCTTGATGTTAAGATCACTAGTACACTATCGAAGCAAGAACAATTCTTTTCTCACAAAACCCTCTTGGCCGAATTCTCACTAGTATTAGAGTAGGATTTTTATTTTTTCTCTTTTGCAAAAGAAAATAAATTCTTCTAGGAAAACCACTAGGGTTGGCCAAAAATTCTCACTATGCATATATAATGATCGAATTTTTTGCCCTAGATAATTTAGGGTGGCCGAATTCTTGCCCTAGTTAATTTAGGGTGGCCAAATCTTTACCTTGTCCAACAAGGTGATCACCAAAGTCCTTTTCCAAATAGGATACAAAGACTTCTTAGAATTCAAACCCTAATCCAACTCTTTAGTGTATTTGTGACTATATAAAAGACTTCATAATTTGACTAAACAAATAAAGTCTTTTATATTTAGTATAATACTAATAGTAGTATACAACTAGGAAACATATTTCCTAATAAGAAAAAGATTTGATTTTTAATTAAATAATTAATTAACTTATTAATTAATTTCCATTTAATTAAATAATAAAATAAAACAATCTAATGGGCTAAAAATTAGCCATTGCCGCCCATGACTAGAACTTGGGCCTATATATTGTTTTTTTATTTTATTTAAACCATTTGAATTTTAATAAAAAGCTCACATGTGAATTAGACCCATTCTTACTAAAAGAAACAAGCTCACATGCCTTTCATTAATATATTAATATAATTAAACAGCCCATTAAATAAATAATGTGTAAATTATATTATTAATATATTAAATACAATTCTAAATAGACCCACAAATAGTCCGGTAGAATATATCAAGTGATTTATGCAAGTCCGTGAGGATTGGGGATCTTGGCGGGCCTATCTAAATTTAAGCTCCAATAGATATAACCCAATCACAATCAACAAATGATTCACTTAGGTTCAATCTACTAATTTTAGTTCATTCCACTAAAGAACTAAAATTGCACTCTTAAATAAAGATGGAATAAGTTAACGATACTCATTCATACCCTAGACAATCATATGGGAGATAGTGAATCCTTGTGAAAAATATCAGTAATCGCCAAGAGCTCATAGACCATCTATAGCTCTCCAAGTTACCATATTTACTTATATGACCACACTTTGAACTTGGATATATATATGACTTGTCCAGAAGTCATCTTTCAATAGACACTATTGAAAGCTCAACGTTAAGATTTCATATTCAAAACCACAAAGCATCCATATGATGATATTCTACTCACATTTAATAAATGGAGCTACGATGTCCATATCTATAAATGAAGTCCTTTATCGATTAACAAATGAATACAACCAAACTATCGAGGATAGACTATGCTATATAATCGTACTCATTGATAGCTCAAATGATAACACTTGCAACCATAAGTCCATTATTTATCTCAGGATTAAGATAGACTTTCCGATTGTCCTGATAATGAAAAGACTTTTATCTATTGGTGGCTCTAGAAAAAGTATTTCATTGTGATCCAGTTCAATGCACCTAGTGCACTAGATTCTTTTACTCGAAGACCCTTCGATGATTTTAGACTCATCACAACACATTTGATCCCACTCAAATGCTAGTAAAAGAATTCTACAACTTTAACAAGATAAATGTGCCCAACCTTTAACTTAAGTTGTGAACATTATTCAAGACTAACTAAAGAATTGTGTCTACCTCATACATATCCAGATGTATGAACAATTCTTCTTTTCTCATAGTCTTTTGACCTTATGATTATTTACTTTGACAATTATAATAATAAATGCTATATAAGATTTTGTTAACAAACAGAAATCACTTTATTAATATGAAAAGATTGTCAAGTACAACATTACACTCTTGCTATTGAGCATAACCCTAACAATCTCCCACTTGCGCTATAGCAAATGTGTCATATCTCTCATTCCCATGTTCTCTAGGTGCCCATCAAAACTCTTTTGTGGTAGAGCCTTTGTGAAGGGATCCGCTAGATTTTCTACTGACGCGATATTGGTAATCGTCACGTCACCCCTATGAACAATCTCCCTAAGAAGATGATACTTCCTTGAAATGTGTTTTCCTCTCTTATGACTTCTTGGTTCTTTCGAATTAGCCACTACTCCAGTGTTGTCACAGTAAATAGTGATCTGCTTATTCGCACTAGGAACCACTTCTAAGTCAATCAAGAATTGGCGGAGCCAAACATCCTCTTTGGCAGCTTCACATCCAGCAACATACTCAGCTTCCATGGTGGAGTCAGCAATGCATGATTGCTTGATACTCCTTTATATGACTGCTCCTCCTCCAAGAGTAAACACAGATCCTGATGTGGATTTTCTGGTGTCAGAATCCGACTAGAAATAAGAATCTGTATACCCTACGAGAATCAAATCCCCTCTAGAGTATACAAGTATATTGTCTCTCATTCTCCTGAGATACTTGAAAATATGCTTGACTGCCGTCCAGTGATCAGGACCAGGTTTCGATTGAAACCTACTAACTATGCTAACAGCAAAACAAATATTTGGTCTAGTGCAGAGCATTACATACATGAGATTTTCAACTGCCGAGGCATATGGAACCCTACTCATGAATTGCTCTTCATGCTCATTCTTAGGAACTTGTTCCTTAGAAAGTTTGATTCCATGCCTTGAAAGGTAACATACCTTTCTTGGAATCCTGCATGGAAAACCTAGACAAGATTTTATCTATGTAAGAAGCTTGGGATAGTGCAATCATTTCCGATGAGTAGTATATCATCAACATAAAGAATTAGGAAAACCAACTTATCGCCTTTGATCCTTTTGTATACACAAGGTTCGTCAAGGTTCTAAACAAATCCAAAACCTTTCACAGCTTGATCGAACATTATGTTCCAGGATCTGGATGCATGCTTTAATCCATATATGGATTTTTACAACTTGTATACCTTTTCCACTTGGCCTTTTTCAATGAATCCTTCTGGTTGCATCATATAGATGCTTTCGTCAAGACTTCCGTTAAGGAAAGCTGTCTTGACGTCCATTTACCAAATCTCTAAATCTAAAGATGCCATAATGGATAAGAGTATCCTAATGGATTTAAGCATGACCACAGGAGAGAAGGTTTCCTCGTAATCGATACCTTCTTTCTGTGTATAACCTTTAGCTACTAATCTAGCTTTAAAGGTTTCCACCTTTCCATCCATACCTTTTTTCCTCTTGTATACCCACTTGCACCCAATGGGTTTTATCCCTTTAGGCAAGTCTACAAGGGACCAGACTTTGTTATTGAACATGGACTCAATCTCAGATTGTATTGCCTTTTGCCAATGGCGACTATCAACATCCTCCGTTGCTTCCTTATATGTGTAGGGATTGTAAGGATTCCCATTGTTGATTGGCTTATTTCGTAGACAAACCACATATTGGGGGTTTGAATTGTAAGGGTAGTTAGGTGATTGAAGATCATGCTCAAAGGCCCTTTTCAAGACCTCAAGGGAAGAAGCACTCCAAAGGTATAATAATTAGTGTTTCTTACAATGAAGAGAAATAGATGCACACACACACAACACTTGCATAATTCTTATTCTTGAATGTGTTGTGTCTTTATTGTGTGTATGCATGAATTGCTCATTTAATCTCTCTTCATTCTTGTCCATATGGGTGCATCTTGCTTGGAATTACACATCATATTTTTCTTTTTAGGAAACACCATCAGGTGCAATTTTGCGCCCTTGGTTTTTGCGTTTAGGGGCCGCAAAATCTGTCAGGTGCATTTCTGCGCCCTTGTGTTCTGCGGTCAAGGCCGCATAACAGGGCGCAAAATGGGCGTTCTTTTGCAAATTTTTTCAAAACGACGTCATTTCATCTAGGGGTCCTATATAATGATGAGGTCATTTGTGTACTCAACAAAATAGTAAAAATGATAGTTTTTGGTTGATTCTTGAAAACTCTTTTAAAGCCACTTAATCCTTTTAAAATGTGATTAGATAGCAAAATAGTGAGCAAGTTCGTTCCACAGGGAATGGAGTGTTAATTAGATAAATTGACTAATCTTAGAACAATAAAACAAATCATAGAAGTTGATAAATGTGTGGTTTCTAAAGCCACCAATGCTAAACTACTCAAATGAAAATACACAAAAATGTTATGAAAAATAGAATACTCAACACCTTGATAAGAATAGTGATAAAATCAATTAATGAGAGAACTAGGGAATAGATCGATTAACACTTGGATGTGGGTAAGCTACTAGCATCATTAATGTACCAATCTCATTATGTTAACCACTTAGAGGCTTAGATTAGTGGGGTTGATATACCCACCACTAATCTATCCTATCCAATGGGTTCTTAATCACACAAAGGTTGTCAATCCACATGTGAATATATAACAAATTATTCCACTCAAGATAGCAATCAACAAGTGATATATAAGTCAATTATAATGAATGAAATCTAATTAAATTGAATGAATAGAACACATAAGAGATTCATTACAAGCTAGACTAAACCCACAACCAATTGTTCCTCAAATCTATCCCCTAGATTAGGGGTTTAGTTACACATAATTGCAATAAATGAAAAGAAGTAAATGATAAGGAAATAACCCTTGAGTCACCTTCTTTAAGCTCAATCCTTCTTCTCCTCTATGCTCCTAGATGCAAGGAATGGAGGTTGAGGAAATGTCTTGGAATGTGGGTGTTTTGGTGGAAAGTTACTAAGGATTTTGGTGGAGAAAATGGTGGGATGAGGAATGATGTAGTGAAGTAATCAAGGTTTTGTGTTGAGGGTTGGATGGATTAGATGAGTTCAAGGAGAGAAATGGAGGATGATGAAAAATGTGCCATGGAAGTTGATCTAGATCTGAAATGAATTCTTACAATTTTCTCTCTGATTTTCGATGGTTTGAAAGTGAAGAGACGCTCATATATATACTCACTCATGGACATGTACTGGTAACGACTTGATTCGCTGATGTGGAGCCTTGGTCGCTCTTTGGTCGCTATGGCGACCATGGAGCGTAAAACGGTTAGATGAAAAGGTCGCTCTGAAAACCATCTTTCTCGCTCTTTGTCAAGTGGCGAACATGACCAAAATGTGTAGAGGTCGCTCTTTGTGCATCAAGGTCGCTCTGGCGACCATAAGTGGCGACCTTGGAAATGTGAAGAGGTCGCTCTTTGTGCATCAAGGTCGCTCTGGCGACCATAAGTGGCGACCTTGGAAAAGTGAAGAGGTCGCCCTTTGTGCATCAAGGTCGCTCTGGCGACCATAAGTGGCGACCATGCCTTGAGTGCACTAGGTCGCCACTTGCAAGGGAGGTCGCCAGAGCGACCCCAAGTGGCGACCACACCTGATTGTTTTTGTGACCTTCTGTCGCCATGGCGCTCAAGTGGCGCCCAAGTGGCGACCTTTTGATGCTTTTGGGAACTCTTCTGTCGCCATGGCGCTCAAGTGGCGACCTCCATTGCCCATGTGGCGAAAATGCTCTGTTCTTCTCATTTGTGAGACATTTTTGCACAAGTCCTCCACCTTTATCTCAATTGCTTCTGAAACCTAATAAAACCTGAAACACTCAATTTAACAACATTAAACACGGGGAAATGCCCGAGAATCAAGCAAAAAGAAACGGAAATGAGGGCCAAAATCATACCAATTTTGGCTTGATCAAATACCCCCAAACCAATCTTTTGCTAGTCCTCGAGCAAACATAATAACAAGCACACCCCCAAAAACATGCATAGAGATATTTCAAAGGTTTTTACTTCAAATGATCAATGTGCGAAGCCAAAATGAAGAGATTAAAACAGTTATGCCATGGTGAGGATTTAAACATGCAAGAGCGTGTATAGTTATGATCAAAAACGTGCCACCTTAGACATAATTGTACGCAATGCGATCTTACATTCAAAATGCCAAAGCTTCAAAGCAAAGGTACTATTAGTTTAGAATGTAATTCGCTTTGATACTAAATCTCACCGGATTCTCTCTTCTTTTCTCCAAGACTCCTAGGTTCACTCAAATATGTGCATGTGCAATATGAGATCATGTTATGGCAACAAATTGATTGCACATGCTAAACATTAAAACGCAATTTTCTGAAAAGTGATCTCATGAATGGAATTGCAAGCCATGAATTAGAAAGAACATGCATCAACCAAATTGTACAAAATGGACAATCCTAAAGATCATGAAGGTCTTTTCTTTGGTTGTAATGGGGCCTAAGGTTATGGTGAAACAAAGAATGGAAGAAAAGGATATCAAGGGACCTAATGATTTCATTAAGGCATACATTCTAATTCTTTAAGTTCCACAAGATTCCCACATATGTTCACACTTTAAGGTGTCCAGGCTCACAATTACACATGTGTATGCTACTCCTATTTTCAACTTGAGTAGCTCAATTACTTCTCTTCCTTTTCTAGGCCCTTTGTGCCTAATTTCTTTATTCCTTTTTCTTTGCTTTTCTTTTATTGCCAATTCTTTTCTTTTCATGCTCTTCATTTCTTTTCTTTCTTTTCTTTTCTTTTCTCATTCTTTACAAGCTTTTGTTTTCTTTTTCATTTTCAAACATTTCTTGCTTTGCAAGACTCCTACACACATTCACATGCCTTGGTACACACCTTATATTTATACATTCAAAATTTTACATTGAGTTCCTAAGCCTTAGCGAATCGTTTGGTCAAGGTAGGTCAAGTATTTTAAGGCTATAAGGTTCATGTAGATGTGGTTTATGAAAGAAATGCTTCAAATGTGTTTGGCTTCAAAGGGGCTTGGGAGCACACATATTCAAGTGGTTGGAAGTGTTTAGGCCAAAAAGGTTTTCACATGCATCGCCTAAAATCATTTCTAAAGATTCGTCCATTAAGCAAAATAAGGCATCCACAAGCAGACCATAATATTCTATGGCGAACAACATTTAGTGCAAATGAGACCAAAACATGCTTGTATGAGTGTTTAGAGTGAGTGTTTAAAGAGTGAATGTTTACAACTCAACGTATGCTTTTTAAAGGCTGTGTTTGTGATCCTCACGGGAATCTCCACTATAAATTCTTAGCCTTCAAGCAAATTTGATCATTCACTCAACATTAAGAGAAAAAGATTAACGCATTTTGTTCAATGACACCCTAAGTGGCATGGTGTTAATCTAAACCAAACACTCACAAACATGCACAATTCCTCACTACATCATGTAAAGAACAATCTCCACAAGCAAAGCATGCTTAAATATGGCACTATCGCAAAAATTTTTGAAAATTTTGGCACACAATTCTTTCGAAAACCAAGCATCATGGTGTTGCGCAAAAGCACCCCCAAACCTAAATTTGACATTGTCCTCAATGTTCAAAGGTGGAAAATAAACAACAAGCGCAACCCACTAAGTTTCAAGCAATAACCCAACAAGCATGAGCAAAACAAAATATCCCATCATCCGGCATATTGCCCTCCAAATATTCATACACAAAATTCCAACAACACATATAGCAAAGAAGCACAAATGTCCTAAATCCACTACCAAAATCCAATTCACACCCTTATTCTATGCGGAAACAAAATAAAGGCAAAAATGAGAAATAAAGATTAAAGGAAAAGAAATGCGAAAATTAAAAGCATATGAAAATCAACACTACTTAAGCAAAAAGGAAGAGCAAACGTTACCCAATCGGATCAGTCAATTCTTCATTTGAAACAGGCTCCCAAGTTGGGTCTCCTCCCCTATACGGCTTCAACCGATGGCCATTCACCTTAAACCTATCGCCCTTTTTCAAACTCTCAATTTCAACGGCACCATGAACAAACACTTGCACAACTCTATAAGGTCCTGTCCATCTTGACTTAAGCTTTCCCGGAAATAACCTCAAACGGGATTCAAATAGGAGTACTAACATTCCCGGATGGAAATCCTTTCTTCTTAGCTTCTTATCATGGTAGAATTTGGTCCTTTCCTTGTAAAGCCTAGCACTCTCATAAGCCTCCAAACGGAACTCCTCAAGCTCACTAAGTTGTAGCTTCCTTTCCTCTCCCGCTTTGTCAAGGTCTAGGTTTAGCTTTCGAATAGCCCATAAAGCGTTGTACTCAAGCTCCACCGGTAAATGACATGCTTTCCCAAATACTATCCGAAAAGGACTCATTCCTATCGGGGATTTGTATGCTGTCCTGTATGCCCACAATGCATCACTCAGTTTAGATGCCCAGTCTTTCCTAGTCCCGTTGACAGTTTTCTCTAGTATTTGTTTAATGTGCCGGTTACTCACCTCCACTTGTCCCGAGGTTTGAGGATGGTATGGAGTTGCCACTTTGTGCCGAACCCCATATTTCTTCAATAAGGCCTTGAAGACTCTATTACAAAAATGACTTCCGCCGTCACTTATTATTGCCCTTGGTGTTCCAAACCTTGCGAAGATACATTCCTTGATGAATCCAACAACCACGTGACTATCATTTGTTCTAGTGGGGATTGCTTCCACCCACTTAGATACATAATCCACCGCCACCAAGATAAAGTTGTAACCATGGGAAGTAACAAAAGGCCCCATAAAATCTAACCCCCATACATCAAACAACTCGATCACATGCTCACTATTCAATGGCATCTCCTCCCTTTTTCCGATGTTTCCCGACCTTTGGCATCTATCACACCTTAAACAAAATTCATAAGAATCCCTTGCCAAGGTTGTCCAATAGAATCCGCTTTGGAGAATTTTCAACATTGTTTTCTTACCACTATAATGTCCTCCACACTCGCGCTCGTGGCAAAATCTCAAAATATCTCCTTGCTCGTATTCTGGAACACATCTTCGGATAATCTGATCTGGCCCTCGTTTAAACAAGTACGGTTCATCCCAGAAGTAAAATCTAGTGCTAGCTACGAACCTTTTCCTAGCTTGAGAATTCAAATCTGAAGGGATCACCTTTGATGCCAAAAAGTTTACGATGTCTGCAAACCATGGGTCTTTTTCCTGTATTACCCACAACTGTTCGTCGGGAAAGCACTCTCTTAGTGGAATCACCTCATTCTCCATAAGAGTTCCTTGAGTTAGTCTACTCAGATGGTCTGCCACTACATTTTCACAACCCTTCTTATCCCTAATCTCAAGGTCAAATTCTTGCAATAAAAGTATCCACCTAATCAATCTTGGTTTTGCGTCTTTTTTGTGCAAGAGATACCGAATAGCAGCATGATCCGTATAGACAACTACCTTGACGCCCACCAAATACTGCCTAAACTTTTCCAAGGCAAATACTATTGCCAACAACTCTTTTTCCGTAGTTGAATAATTCATCTGAGCGTCATTGAGAGTCCGTGATGCATAGTAAATGACATGTGGAAGTTTTTCTATGCGCTGTCCCAACACTGCCCCTATAGCATAATCGGATGCATCACACATAAGCTCAAAGGGAAAACACCATTGCGGTGGCATGATGATAGGAGCCGAAGTTAAGGCCTCCTTTAAAGTCTCAAAGGCAATGCCACAAGCTTCATCAAAATTGAATTCTACATCCTTTTGAAGGAGGGTACATAACGGTCTTGAGATTTTCGAGAAGTCTTTAATGAACCGCCTATAAAACCCGGCGTGCCCCAAAAATGACCTAATATCCTTGACCGATCTAGGAGGAGGTAGACTCTTCATTACTTCGATCTTTGCCTTGTCGACCTCAATGCCCCTTTCGGAAATCACATGCCCTAGCACAATACCACTTCTAACCATAAAGTGGCATTTCTCCCAATTGAGCACTAGGCTTGTCTCTTCACACCTCTGAAGCACCACAGATAGATTCCTCAAACAATCATCAAATGAGGCTCCGAACACTGAAAAATCATCCATAAAGATTTCTATAATGTTTTCTACCATGTCCGAAAAAATTGAGGTCATGCACCTCTGGAAAGTGGCTGGAGCGTTGCATAGCCCGAAGGGCATCCTCCTATATGCATATGTTCCAAAAGGACAAGTAAATGTCGTTTTTTCTTGGTCTTCAGGAGCAATGGCGATTTGGTTATATCCTGAATAGCCATCTAAAAAACAGTAATGGCTATGACCTGCGAGACGCTCCAACATCTGGTCAATGAAAGGAAGAGGGAAATGATCTTTTCTAGTGCTAGTGTTTAGTTTCCTATAATCTACACATACCCTCCATCCGGTCTGTAGTCGCTGCGGAATTAATTCGTTCTGCTCATTCTTCACAACAGTGATTCCGGATTTCTTGGGTACCACGTGTATGGGGCTTACCCACCTACTATCCGAAATTGGATAGATTATTCCCACATCTAGCAGCTTCAACACCTCTTTCTTTACCACGTCTTGCATGACCGGATTCAATCTACGTTGTGCTTCCCTAGTAGGCTTCGTGTCTTCCTCCAATAGAATTTTATGCATGCATAATGTTGGGCTAACTCCCTTGATATCATCTAATGTCCATCCTATAGCTTTTCTATATTTCTTCAAAACCACAAGCAATCTCTGCTCCTCACTTGAGTCTAGGTTAGCTGCAATGATAACCGGAAAAGCTTGGTTATCCTCCAAAAACGCATACTTCAAATTTGAAGGAAGTTCTTTCAACTCCAGTTTCATGGGTGAGGTTTCATCCTTAACGCTCCCATGCTGCTCAACTAAACCATCTTCTACACCATTTTCTTCAGTAATTACCTCATCTACTACCGCTTGATAACATTCCCTTATGGTAGCTTCTTCCTCAATTTCATCCAAAATGTCAACACTGTAGCAATCATGGGACCCAATTGGACAAGCCAAAGATTCAAATACTTTATACTCCACCACCTCATCCAAAACCTTCAATGTCAACTTTCCCTCATGAACATTAATCACTGCCTTCGCCGTAGCCATAAAAGGACGTCCCAATAGAATCACCGAGTCTTTTTCATCCGGATCGGTCTCCATTTCTAGCACCACAAAGTCTGCAGGGATAATTAACTTATCAACCTGGATAAGTACATCCTCAACTATTCCTCTCGGTTGCCTAGCCGATTGATCTGCCAAAATGAGGGACATTTTAGTTGGTTTTAACTCATTCAACCCCAACTTCCGGTAAATAGAGAAAGGCATCAAGTTAATGCTTGCCCCTAAGTCAAGCATAGCCCTAACTTGATCCTCACCACCAATGGTTATATTGATAATGAAACTCCCAGGATCTTTAAGCTTCGGCGGAAGTCTCTTCTGGATAACCGCACTTGCATTCTCGTCAAGCCTCTCTTGATTCTTCGGCCTAAACCTGTACTTCTCCTTATTCAATTCTTTGAAAAACTTCCCATACGAAGGCATCTTCTGAATTGCTTCTAGAAGAGGTAGGTTGATTGCTACCTTAGATAGTACATCATAAATGTCCTTGAAAGATTGTTCCAACCTATCCTTCTTTAACCTCCCAGGGTATGGTACACTTGGGATACTACGGTTGAGAGGTGTATTGTCACTAGGATTTCCTCTTGATGGTTCTAATTCGTCCGGACCTGAAGCTTTCTCTTTATCAACATTCTCTCTCTCTGGCGCTACATCTTCCTTATCACTACCTTCAAATGGTGAGGTGTTGTTATCAAAAGTGACTCCCTCATTTCTTCCATTGTTCACTATTCTACCGCTTCTTAAAATGGCTCTTGCACTACCAAGATTGAGAGAGTCGCATGAGTCCATCACCTTTCCGCTTAAAACTTTCTCTGCAATCATTCCGACATGCCCTTCAAGCCTACCGATTGATTCTTCTAACTTAAGAAACCGATTTTGACTAGCCTCCATGAACCCACTCAAGAGTCTCTCATAGGTTGCTTGTGTTTCATGAAGGCTTCTTCTCATCTCGTCTTCTATACCTCCTACATGGAACTCTACCTCCTCGGGTACTTGTACTTCGCTGTCCTTTGCTCTGGAGGACCTTGTAGCAAATGTTGTCATTTCTCTCGTGAATTTTTCCATTTGTTCCGCTAGAGAGTCCATTTCCTGAAATTTACACAATACACACTACCCCGTAAAAAGAGTTCGAAAGAAACCTAAAATGAAAAACTATTTGATAATATGAGCAACAAAGAAAATGCAAACTAAAAAGAAAGTCAATCTATGTAATCAACGCTACCACTCCCCGGCAGCGGCGCCATTTTTGATGAGGTCGTTTGTGTACTCAACAAAATAGTAAAAATGATAGTTTTTGGTTGATTCTTGAAAACTCTTTTAAAGCCACTTAATCCTTTTAAAATGTGATTAGATAGCAAAATAGTGAGCAAGTTCGTTCCACAGGGAATGGAGTGTTAATTAGATAAATTGACTAATCTTAGAACAATAAAACAAATCATAGAAGTTGATAAATGTGTGGTTTCTAAAGCCACCAATGCTAAACTACTCAAATGAAAATACACAAAAATGTTATGAAAAATAGAATACTCAACACCTTGATAAGAATAGTGATAAAATCAATTAATGAGAGAACTAGGGAATAGATCGATTAACACTTGGATGTGGGTAAGCTACTAGCATCATTAATGTACCAATCTCATTATGTTAACCACTTAGAGGCTTAGATTAGTGGGGTTGATATACCCACCACTAATCTATCCTATCCAATGGGTTCTTAATCACACAAAGGTTGTCAATCCACATGTGAATATATAACAAATTATTCCACTCAAGATAGCAATCAACAAGTGATATACAAGTCAATTATAATGAATGAAATCTAATTAAATTGAATGAATAGAACACATAAGAGATTCATTACAAGCTAGACTAAACCCACAACCAATTGTTCCTCAAATCTATCCCCTAGATTAGGGGTTTAGTTACACATAATTGCAATAAATGAAAAGAAGTAAATGATAAGGAAATAACCCTTGAGTCACCTTCTTTAAGCTCAATCCTTCTTCTCCTCTATGCTCCTAGATGCAAGGAATGGAGGTTGAGGAAATGTCTTGGAATGTGGGTGTTTTGGTGGAAAGTTACTAAGGATTTTGGTGGAGAAAATGGTGGGATGAGGAATGATGTAGTGAAGTAATCAAGGTTTTGTGTTGAGGGTTGGATGGATTAGATGAGTTCAAGGAGAGAAATGGAGGATGATGAAAAATGTGCCATGGAAGTTGATCTAGATCTGAAATGAATTCTTACAATTTTCTCTCTGATTTTCGATGGTTTGAAAGTGAAGAGACGCTCATATATATACTCACTCATGGACATGTACTGGTAACGACTTGATTCGCTGATGTGGAGCCTTGGTCGCTCTTTGGTCGCTATGGCGACCATGGAGCGTAAAACGGTTAGATGAAAAGGTCGCTCTGAAAACCATCTTTCTCGCTCTTTGTCAAGTGGCGAACATGACCAAAATGTGTAGAGGTCGCTCTTTGTGCATCAAGGTCGCTCTGGCGACCATAAGTGGCGACCTTGGAAATGTGAAGAGGTCGCTCTTTGTGCATCAAGGTCGCTCTGGCGACCATAAGTGGCGACCTTGGAAAAGTGAAGAGGTCGCCCTTTGTGCATCAAGGTCGCTCTGGCGACCATAAGTGGCGACCATGCCTTGAGTGCACTAGGTCGCCACTTGCAAGGGAGGTCGCCAGAGCGACCCCAAGTGGCGACCACACCTGATTGTTTTTGTGACCTTCTGTCGCCATGGCGCTCAAGTGGCGCCCAAGTGGCGACCTTTTGATGCTTTTGGGAACTCTTCTGTCGCCATGGCGCTCAAGTGGCGACCTCCATTGCCCATGTGGCGAAAATGCTCTGTTCTTCTCATTTGTGAGACATTTTTGCACAAGTCCTCCACCTTTATCTCAATTGCTTCTGAAACCTAATAAAACCTGAAACACTCAATTTAACAACATTAAACACGGGGAAATGCCCGAGAATCAAGCAAAAAGAAACGGAAATGAGGGCCAAAATCATACCAATTTTGGCTTGATCATATAAGTATCATCTTCTTCCTTGCTCGTTAAAGAGAGCTCAAAATCAGACCTTAGAGTGAGAAACTCAAACCCTAGAGAGAGAAAGCTTCAATCTTGCTTCTTTAACTCTCCAAACCCAAAACCCATGTGCATCTAACATGTTTCATGCATCAATCTTCCATGGGTCTTCTTCATTTATGACTTGGTAAGTAGAACAAACTCAACATCTTCATTTATTGTTCTATCTTAGTCAAGACATGTCTTTTATTGCTTAGTTTAGCAAATCTTCACTCTTATTGCATATTTAGTGAAGTTATGACATGATTGGGTTTTGTTTGTGGTAGCTTACATGATTAGGATGATTTTCCCTAAATAGCTAACCCTAGAACATTCTTGTACAATTGGTTGATGATTAGGTTGATAGATTAATGTTTATTTATCTAGTCAAGCTTAATTGAATGTTCTTGTGGATTTAATTGACAATTATGTTGTTAGAAATTCTCTACAACTAATTGAGTTCACATGTTTGGACATGTTGACATTGTTTGATAGCTAGGATTGTTTTGTGATTGATAACATCTAGCTAAGCTTTATGATATGTCATTTAGCTTTTGATATCTAGGATTGATTTCATTGATATATCATCATTCTAGGTAAGCATATAGAGTTGCCTTGCTCTTGTTGCATTTTGAGTATTTCATATATTCACTTAGGTTGTTTTCTCTTCATTGAGAACTAAGTCTTGTGTTGCTTCCGGGATTAGGTTGCATAAATCACAAGCATTGGGACTAGGTTCACTTATACCGGGAGTAGGTAGGTGTGTGATTACTTCCGGGATTAGGTTGTAATCGTTTTACACATTTAGTGGATTCGAGGTTCAAGTGTGGCTCACTTACATAGCCCGTGGTTTTTCCCGAGAGGGTTTCCACGTAAATATCAAGTGTCTTTTAATTTCCGCACCATATTACACTTGCTATTGTATATTGACTAGTGGAGGGTATTTTCGTAATCTTGACCATTAACGAAAATTTGGTAAAATCGGATAAAATCTATTCACCCCCCCTCTAGATTAATATTGAACACACCATAATTTGTTTCAATTGGTATCAGAGCGGGTTCCTAGATATACATAGGTGATCCTTGCTCATTTTGGTGTGTTTTGCATTTGTGTGATTTTTGTTCATTCATACATTGTGCATTCATTTCATTTCATTCATAAACACAATGAGTGGAAACGGTGGTAGCAACGAGGGGGCTTCTAGCACACGTCCTCCTCTTCTCACCGGATTGAATTACTCCTCATGGAAAGGGAAGATGGAATCCTACATATGTCAACTTCATGACCGAGCATGGATGTCGGTTGAAGATGGATATGATCTTCCCATGATGACTCCTACGGGTGGAGGAGAAGAAGTTTTGAAGCCTAAGGCACAATGGAGTGCACAAGAATTTGAGGCGTCAAAATGGAATAGGAAGGCTATGCATGCCATCCTATGTGCCATGGATGAGAATCAATACAAGTTGATTCAAAACACTAGGGTTGCTAAGGAGGCATGGACAATCCTAGAAGTTGCTCATGAGGGAACCGAAGTTGTGAAGGACTCCAAGCTTCAAGTTCTCCAAACTCAATTTGAGATGCTCAAGATGGAGGAGAATGAGTGCTTCAACGACTTCGAGATCAAGTTGATGGACATAGTCAACCAAAGTCATCAACTTGGTGATCCTTATTCGGATAGGAGGATTAAACAAAAGATTATGAGATCCTTACCGGATAGGTTTGAGTCAAAGGTGACGGCTTTAGAAGAAAATAGTGGATATAAGGATATGAAGCCGAGTGAAGTCATTGGAAGACTTCTAGCCTATGAGTCTAGGAAGGGTCCTAGCACTACTCCTCCTAAAAAGCAAAAGGGTATTGCTTTGAAAGCTTCTAAGGATGAAAAGGAGGTGAAGAATGACTCGGATGAAGACATGGCCTTGTTTGTGAAAAGATTCAACAAGGTTATGAAGTTTGGAAAGAAGGGATTTGGTTTTAGAGGCCAAGACAAGAAAAAGGTTCCCTTCAAGAAGTTTGAACCAAGGCAAGAGAGGACCGAAAGGAAAGGGGTCCGTTGCTTTGAGTGTGGCGGGATTGGTCACTTTGCTCCCGAATGTGCTAATCACAAGGAAAAGAAGAAGGGAAAAGTGATGGCCGCCACTTGGAGTGGAAGTAGTGATGACTCCAATGAAGAAGATGATTCTTCGGATGATGAAGACATCATGGCTAACTTCCTAGCTTTTGCCTCTTCTCACAAGAGCAAAAGTGGTAGTGAAAAAGAGGAAGAGAGTCAAAGGGAAAGTGACTCTAGTGAAGATGACTCCGATGCTAACTCCACTAATGGATATGTGGAGAAAGAAGTGTTAGTTGAATATCTTAAGGAGTTTAGGAGCTTAGAGATGAAAACCACTAAGAAGATCAAGATGTTGAGAGAAGAAAATCTTGAGCTTTCATCTCACAATGATCTCCTAAGTGAAGAAGTGGAAAGACTTAAGAAGAGAGAAGATAAGCTAAAAGAGGAGTTAGCTTTATCTAGGAGGAATGAAGAAGGTTTGAAGAGGGAGCTTGTTGAAGCTAAGAAGTCACTTACTAGGATGGACTCTAGCACCAAAAAATTAGATCACATGCTTGGTGTTGGAAAGAGTCCATGTGACAAGAGAGGTCTTGGGTTTGAAGATTGTCAAGAGACCACCTCCTCTAAGAAGACCGTGTTTGTTAAGAGCTTGGGCAACATAGAAGCTTCTCCGGTGCACACTCCTAGGAAGAAAATAGATCTAGGACAAAGCTCAAAAAGTGCACAAGTGAAGGTTGCACCAAGGAGACAACCTCAAGCCAACATTCCTCATCTATTGGCTCAAAAAGGGAAGCAAGATAGACCGGTTCAACAAAGAAGATGGATTGAACCCTCTCAACCACAAAGACATAGGAAGACTTCCATGCAAGCTCAAAGACAAGGTATGATTCCTCAATTCATTCCAATTTGTCACTTTTGTGGTTTTAATGGTCACATAAGACCAAATTGCTTTCGATATATTAAAATGTGTAGAACTAGAAGCATGATTGAGAAGAGAAAGACTAGAGCCAAGATGCATGTTCCTAGGAATGATATGACTAATTTGCATGATCCTAGGACATCTAGAGCCCATGTACCAAAGACCATTAAGAAAGAAAATGTTGTTCTTAAATGGATTAGGAAGAATGAAAATGTTTGCCATGTTGCACAAATTGCCTTGAAGGCAAATTCTTCTAATCTTTGGTATCTTGATAGTGGGTGCTCTAGGCACATGACGGGAAACAAGAGTTTCTTTGAGACTCTTGTTATGGAGGAAGGAGGAAATGTCACTTTTGGTGATGGATCCAAAAAGAAAGTCATAGGGAAAGGAACCATTTCCGTTCCCGGATTGTCCTCTTTATCCAATGCTTTACTTGTTGATGGCTTGAAAGCCAATTTGATTAGCATTTCTCATCTTAGTGATGAAGGATATTCCGTCTTGTTTAGCAAAGAGAATTGCTCTATCTTAAAGCCCGATGGACAAACCTTATTGAAAGGTATGAGATCTAGCGACAATTGCTATTGTCTTGAAGCTAGAATAGTCTCAAACAATGTGTCCAAGGATGAGCAAATTGAGTTGTGGCATGAAAGACTTGGCCACATGAACTTTCGGGATCTACGGACCCTTGGAAAGTTTGAATGTGTGCGTGGCCTCCCTAAGCTTGGGAAGAAAGCCAATGGTATTTGTGGACCTTGTCAACAAGGAAAACAAACTAAAAGCATGCATAAAAAGGGCAAGTATCTCTCCACCAAGGAGCCTCTAGAGCTTCTCCATATGGATCTTATGGGTCCTATGCAAACCAAGAGCTTGGGTGGAAAGAGATACATTTTTATTTGTGTAGATGATTTCTCTAGGTTCACATGGACATATTTTCTTAGAGAAAAATCCGAAACTTTTGATAAGTTTAAAATGCTTTGTACTAAACTTCAAAATGAAATGAATTCTAACATTAAAAGCATAAAACGGATTAGAAGTGACCATGGGAGGGAATTTGAGAATGCTTCTTTTGAAACCTATTGTGATAGTATAGGTATCTCCCATGAGTTTTCGGCTCCTAGAACACCTCAACAAAATGGAGTTGTTGAGAGGAAAAATAGGGTCCTTCAAGAGATGGCCCGTGTGATGTTGCTTAGCAACAATGTGTCTAGGAATTTATGGGCCGAAGCCATCAACACGGCTTGCTACATAGGAAATAGAGTTTTCCTAAGGCCCGGTACTAGGAATACCTCCTATGAGTTATGGAAAGGCAAGAGGCCAAATGTTAGCTACTTCCACACATTTGGAAGCAAATGCTACATTTTAAATGACCGAGATCAACTTGGCAAATTTGATGCTAAGAGTGATGAAGGTATCTTTATTGGCTATGCCTTGAATAGTAGAGCCTATAGAGTTTTCAATAAGAAAACTCTAAGTGTTATGGAATCATCTAATGTTGTATTTGATGATGAAAGGCTCAAGTGTAGTAATCATGAGGAGGAGGTTATTCTTAGTGATGATTCTCCTTTGGAGAAGGTTGTTGTGACTCCTAATGTGGGGACATCCAATGTTGTTGAAAATGACACACAACCTATTGATAGAGTTCCTAACTTGGACTCTAATGAACCCGCTCCATGGGTTAGAAGACTCCATAACAAAGAGGATGTTATTGGAGATGTGAATGAAGGTGTTAGGACTAGAAGGCAAATAGCTAATCGTATTAGCTTCACATGCTACACCTCTCAAATAGAACCCAAAAAGATTGATGAAGCTCTAAATGATGAGTTTTGGGTTCTTGCCATGCAAGAAGAGCTAAACCAATTCGAAAGGAATGAGGTTTGGACTCTAGTTCCTAGGCCTAAGACCACTAATGTCATAGGCACAAAATGGATATATAGGAACAAATCCGATGAGGATGGCAACGTAGTGCGTAACAAGGCAAGACTTGTTGCACAAGGGTACTCTCAAATTGAGGGTATCGACTTTGAGGAGACTTTTGCTCCCGTTGCCCGCCTAGAGTCCATTAGGCTTCTCTTGTCCATCTCTTGTGTGCACAAGTTCAAATTGCACCAAATGGATGTTAAGAGTGCCTTCCTCAATGGCTTCTTGCAAGAGGAAGTGTTTGTTGAGCAACCCAAGGGGTTTGTGGATGCACACCACCCCAACCATGTCTATCGCCTCAAGAAGGCTCTTTATGGGTTGAAACAAGCACCGAGGGCTTGGTATGAGCGCCTCACTCAATTTCTTGTCAACAATGACTACACAAGAGGTAGTGTTGACAAGACACTATTCATCAAAAAAGACAATGATGAGCTTTTTATAGCTCAAATATATGTTGATGATATAGTGTTTGGATCCACCAACAACACCAAAGTCCAACAATTTGTTGATGTTATGTCTCATGAATTTGAGATGAGCCTTGTTGGTGAGCTTAGTTACTTCCTAGGTTTGCAAATTAGGCAATTAAGTGATGGGATCTTCATATCCCAAGCCAAATATGCCAAAAACCTAGTGAAGAAGTTTGGTCTTGAGAAAGCCAAACATTGTAACACACCCATGAGCACCACTTTGAAACTAAGCAAAGATGCTAGTGGTAAAAGTGTAGAACAAACACTTTATAGGGGTATGATAGGAAGCTTGCTTTATTTGACCGCAAGTAGGCCCGACATATCCTTTAGTGTGGGTGTGTGTGCTAGGTACCAATCCGATCCCAAGGAGTCCCATCTCTCTTGCGTCAAGAGAATCATTCGATTTGTGAATGGGACTTCTAACTATGGGATTTGGTACTCATTTGACACTAATGCTAGTCTTGTAGGCTTTAGTGACGCGGATTGGGCCGGAAATTGTGATGATAGGAAAAGCACATCGGGCGGTTGCTTTTTCCTTGGAAACAATCTTGTTTCTTGGTTTTGCAAGAAGCAAAACTCAATTTCCTTGTCCACGGCGGAGGCCGAGTACATAGCCGCGGGGAGTGGATGCACACAACTCCTATGGATGAAGCAAATGCTAGTAGACTACGGATTCAACCAAGGTACACTCACTCTCTTTTGTGATAACATGAGTGCTATTAATATTTCCAAGAATCCGGTTCAACATTCTAGAACTAAGCATATTGACATCCGTCATCATTTCATTAGAGAACTAGTTGAAAATAAATGCATTGTACTTGAGCATGTAGGTACAAATGATCAACTAGCCGACTTGTTTACAAAACCTCTAGATGCTACTCGATTTAAAACTCTTAGTAGATCTATTGGAATATGTCTTGTGGAGTGATGAGTTCTAGTTATTTAACCCCAATAAGGGGAGCTCAAGCAAAGAGAGCAAACTTGCATGAATTGTCATATGCAAAAAGTTAACTTCTTTTATGCTCTTTTATGATTGTTTGAGAATGCTTGGTGAATAACATTGATTAATGCTTTAATAATGTTTTTAATAACACCTTGCACGGTTGCCTAGCATGTACTGCATGATTTCTATTTTTGCTTGAGTGTGCTTATCCATTTGAGGAATGTTCTACTTGTTAGTACATGTGATTGACCTCAAATTATTCTCCATGTTCATGATTCTTTGATATGCATTCTTAAGCTCTCTCTTGAAAAAGGGCTACTGGCAATATGACGTGCAGCCGCCCAATGTAGGAAATGGCTACTCATTTGAAACCGAGTGAAAGCCTTCAAGAGAGTTACATTAGCATGATAAACAGAAATACATGCTTTCTAGGATAAAGGAGAAAAACAGAAAAGTTGAAATGTATTTGATGATGTGTGTGATGCATTGCTTAATAAAGACCTCAAAATTGTTGATTGATGATGTGTCTTGCAATGTAGAAAAGATGATATATTTTTTGATGTGATTAGTACACTCTGCACACAAATGCTTGGATATATATCTTCTTGTCATAACAACAGGGCTCTAATTGGTTTGACTTCATTTGGAAAACCTGTTGATTGTTGCTTTGATTGATTCTTATGCATGAGCTCAATAGTGCTTGTATTACATGCTAAGCAATTTTTACACACACACACTTTTCTGTGAATAAAATCTCCTTGAATCTCTCTCAATTCTTGAATTGCATAAAGTTCGTTTATATGATTATGCAAATGCCTTTTGTGCAAATAGCTCTCTTTGCTAAAGCAACCCAATAGGGGGAGCTCCTTTGCCTATCTCATGACAAAAAGGGGGAGAAGTCTTGAGAGATATAGGGGGAGCATTGTGTATGCTTTGGGGAGAAGTTTGAGAGAGAGTAACCCTTTGGGGGGAGCATTGCATACTCATACATTGCATGATATTGTGGTTAAAAGATTCATATGCAAATGCTTGTTTTTCTTTCACTTGATCATCTCACATACACTTGCTTTGGAAGTGTAATCTAATTGTTTTGAAGGTTTGGGTATTCTACAAGAGATTGAAGACTTGAAGTTTTATTTTCTTATCTCTGTGTAATTTGTAATGTAGAATTTCCCGTAGTTTCAATTATCTTGTGAGGATCAATGTGAGTGGTGGTTTTGTCACGAAATAGCCAAAGGGGGAGATTGTAAGGATTCCCATTGTTGATTGGCTTATTTCGTAGACAAACCACATATTGGGGGTTTGAATTGTAAGGGTAGTTAGGTGATTGAAGATCATGCTCAAAGGCCCTTTTCAAGACCTCAAGGGAAGAAGCACTCCAAAGGTATAATAATTAGTGTTTCTTACAATGAAGAGAAATAGATGCACACACACACAACACTTGCATAATTCTTATTCTTGAATGTGTTGTGTCTTTATTGTGTGTATGCATGAATTGCTCATTTAATCTCTCTTCATTCTTGTCCATATGGGTGCATCTTGCTTGGAATTACACATCATATTTTTCTTTTTAGGAAACACCATCAGGTGCAATTTTGCGCCCTTGGTTTTTGCGTTTAGGGGCCGCAAAATCTGTCAGGTGCATTTCTGCGCCCTTGTGTTCTGCGGTCAAGGCCGCATAACAGGGCGCAAAATGGGCGTTCTTTTGTAAATTTTTTCAAAACGACGTCATTTCATCTAGGGGTCCTATATAAGTATCATCTTCTTCCTTGCTCGTTAAAGAGAGCTCAAAATCAGACCTTAGAGTGAGAAACTCAAACCCTAGAGAGAGAAAGCTTCAATCTTGCTTCTTTAACTCTCCAAACCCAAAACCCATGTGCATCTAACATGTTTCATACATCAATCTTCCATGGGTCTTCTTCATTTATGACTTGGTAAGTAGAACAAACTCAACATCTTCATTTATTGTTCTATCTTAGTCAAGACATGTCTTTTATTGCTTAGTTTAGCAAATCTTCACTCTTATTGCATATTTAGTGAAGTTATGACATGATTGGGTTTTGTTTGTGGTAGCTTACATGATTAGGATGATTTTCCCTAAATAGCTAACCCTAGAACATTCTTGTACAATTGGTTGATGATTAGGTTGATAGATTAATGTTTATTTATCTAGTCAAGCTTAATTGAATGTTCTTGTGGATTTAATTGACAATTATGTTGTTAGAAATTCTCTACAACTAATTGAGTTCACATGTTTGGACATGTTGACATTGTTTGATAGCTAGGATTGTTTTGTGATTGATAACATCTAGCTAAGCTTTATGATATGTCATTTAGCTTTTGATATCTAGGATTGATTTCATTGATATATCATCATTCTAGGTAAGCATATAGAGTTGCCTTGCTCTTGTTGCATTTTGAGTATTTCATATATTCACTTAGGTTGTTTTCTCTTCATTGAGAACTAAGTCTTGTGTTGCTTCCGGGATTAGGTTGCATAAATCACAAGCATTGGGACTAGGTTCACTTATACCGGGAGTAGGTAGGTGTGTGATTACTTCCGGGATTAGGTTGTAATCGTTTTACACATTTAGTGGATTCGAGGTTCAAGTGTGGCTCACTTACATAGCCCGTGGTTTTTCCCGAGAGGGTTTCCACGTAAATATCAAGTGTCTTTTAATTTCCGCACCATATTGCACTTGCTATTGTATATTGACTAGTGGAGGGTATTTTCGTAATCTTGACCATTAACGAAAATTTGGTAAAATCGGATAAAATCTATTCACCCCCCCTCTAGATTAATATTGAACACACCATAATTTGTTTTAGGGATCATCATTGTTCGGGAGATTCTCCACTGATTCTCCCAGACCGATGTATCTCTTGGGTTGTCTCACAACCCTCCCACTACGACGAGGAATGGTAGGTTGTTGATCTTGTGATGGTTTGGAACTTACAATTGGGCCAGGTTGTGAAACCTCTTGTGGAATTGTATCTCCTAACATCTCATTCAGGACAATTATACTTTTAGGTATAAACTCATTCATATAGTCCTTTTCCAGAAATTTAGCATTCGTTGAAACAAATACTTTAAGATCTGAAGGACTATAGAAATAATACCCTTTAGTTCCTTTTGGATACCCCACAAATATACATGTTTCTGTACGGGACTTCATCTTTTCTGTCTTTCCTTTTAACACATGCGCAAGACAACCAAATATCCTTAAGTGTTGTAAACTAGGCTTTTGCCCAGTCCACAATTCATGCGGTGTTTGAGGAACCGACTTCGATGGTACATCGTTTAAAATGTACATTGCAGTTTGTAGAGCATATCTCCAAAAAGAAATAGATAGTGTTGAATAGCTCAACATTGACCTAACCATATTCAAAAGAGTTCTATTTCTTCTTTCTGCCACCCCATTCTATTGAGGTGTACCTGGTGCAGAAAACTGAGAAATGATTCCATTATAAATAAGATATTGCTGAAACTCACCAGATAGATATTCTCCACCACGATCAGATCTCAAGATTTTTATGTGTTTCTCTAGCTGATTCTCCACTTCAGCTTTGAATGCTTTGAACATGTCAAAAGCATCCGACTTATGTATCATGAGATACACATAACCAAATCTCGAATAATCATCTATGAAAGTGTTGAAGTACTCATATCCACCTCTAGCTTGAATGCTCATAGGATCACATACATTAGTATGCATTAATCCTAAACATTCAATGGCTCTTGTGCCTTTGGTCCTGAACGACCTTTTGGTCATTTTACCTTCCAAATAGGATTCACAAGTTGGTAGATCATCAACCTTTAAGTCATTTAAAGGTCCATCACTAACCAATCTTTTAATCCTATTAAGGTTAATACGACCTAGGTGCAAATGGCATAGGTAGGTTTCATCTTATGATAATTTTACTCTTTTATGATTAGGTTGCGTTAATTCTGTGTCTAACAAGTGAGAGATATTTCTATGTAAATAGAATAGACCATTTTCCAATGTACCTTTGCAAACAAATTTGTCATCCTTACTAATAATAAATTTTTTATTAAAAGTAACTGAATATTCATATTTATTTAAACAAGAAACTGAAATTAAATTTCTCTTGAATTGAGGTACATAATAAATGTCTATCAAATCTAAATGCCTACTAGAATCTAGATTAACTCTAATACCTCTCACTGCACTAGCAGACACCAATGCTCTGTTGCCTAAATGCAAGTTGATTTCATTCTTATTCAGCCTTCTCCTTTCTTGAAACCCCCGTAAGGAATAACAAACATGATTAGTGGCTCTAGAGTTTACGATCCAAGAATCTGTAGAATCTGCCAAAAAAACTTTTTTCAAGATAATTCACATTACATTGTTCCTTCTTATTCTAAGACTTTGGAAAATTAATTTTCCAATGTCTTTTTTCACCACAAAAGAAGCACTTCCTTTTGATCTTGGTTACTTTCTTGGTAGGCCCAAGTTGCTTTTTCTTCTATTATTCCTTGACTTTCTGACAGGTCTTAATAGTAGCAACTTTACCAACCATATGAATCTCTTCTAGAGACATCATCATATCAGCAGCACAACCCATTCTTTCATGCTGTTGTTGCAACACGTCAGAGATGGTAGCCATAATGTAGCATTTGGCCATCTCATTAGAGGTCTTCCACTGCTCATACTCATCTCTTTGCATCACATTTGATTCATTAGTAGGAGCAGGTGGTTTAGGAGTAGTCAGAACAAAATTTATATTTTTTCAGCTTGCAGCAACAACCCAATTTTCCTTTTCCATGTGACACAATTATTACCGGTTAAAGTTTTATCTTTTGGGATGATCATTAGGGATGGGATCATGATTTCTTAACAAAAATATATATGAGTAAATAATCATTGTTTTGCATTTTCGAATATTTATCTTGAATTAAATATTTATAATTCAATCGTAAAATTCAACATTCGATCTAACACCCACAAATGTTACGCCTCCTTTGGGAGTTCGCACCATTTATTAGTTGGACTAGGTCCCACCTAATTGTTAACATAACAACCATCGTTTTCAATTTTAGCCTTGTGTTTTTATTAACAAGAACTCTTGGGAGGATATTAATAAAAACACATTGAGTGTACTATCAAGATTTCGACCCTCAATATATTCCCTCACGAAAATCCTTCATTGAGGAGTAGATCTCGTTTGAGTCAATTGTCTAGTCTATCCTTGTAAGGAAGTATCTTGCTATATTCCATTCATGGACGTCCCTTGGGGGGATTACCAAAAAAAATATAGCTCAACTAACCTTGGAGGGCATAGGTGTTTGCAATACACCTTCTCCCACTCAATTATTTAAGGCATGTGATTAAATCCCATAGAATAATTTACCAAGTTATCTAGATGTCAATTAGATACCTAAATCATTCAATGCATGTTCATACCAAAAGAGATATATGAGTGGCACTCCTATTCTACATGATATGTTATCAAACAATAACAAATATTGTAATATTTACACAAAGTAAATAGCCACGATTTTGATCCATCCTAGAAAAGCAAGTAAATTACATTTGTTTGGAATACAAAAAATCTCCTTTCTTGGTGAACAAATCTTCAAGCGGCCATGGATCACTTGAGCACCCACGGCTGCCCAATTGGTGTGCACACTCCCCAACCCTAACAAGGGCTGCCGTGTGTAGCCCGTAGACTCCATGGGGCTGCCATGCGCAGCCCACAGTGCAACATGCACAGCTGCGTGCAATTTTGCGCGTGTGCACATTGCTACAGTGCGCATGGTCCCAAACTCATTCCGGTTGCTACTAATTCTTCAAGTCTTGGAATCTTCGATGCCTGAATATATTACAAACATATTTAAACAATAAAAATACTGCAGTTTTATATTTTTTATTTTTTATTTTTTTTAATCACAGCAGTATTTATTACAAAAAAAAAAAATACTGCACTATTTTTTAATACATAAAAAAAATACCGCAGTTAAATTTAATACAACAATAAAAAAAAAATTAGCAACTACCAAGAAGGAAATTGTGACGATAATAGGCCACCCTTCCTGTTACAATTCCGAAACAAAAAATACATTGAAATTCTAGGATCAAAATCGAGCAATAACAATTCACTTTATATCAAAATATAACATATATAAATCCATACATTCCAATGTAATTATATATGAGAATACCTAGAGTACCATCTTTTTCTAAACATGCATAATCACAATAAAAAGAAATAGATTCACGTATATATACGTTAATTAATTAAAGGGTACAACCGGGCTTTGATACCAATTGTAGGGAAAAATACGTGCACACAGCGGAAGCGAGACTAAAAGAGAGTTGAGTATATTTTAAAACAATTTCCATATTGAACCTTAACCCTTTAATTAATTAAACATACATACGAAAAGATAAAATACCTTTGTCGCGTGATCCGATTGACTAACGTCGATGGTAATCCGCTAGATCTTCCAAACCCGATCACGAACGTGAATCACCTAGGAGTGTGGTCTCTCTTCTTTGAATTGTGAACCTGAGAATGGACAACAAACACTTTTCTGATCTGTTAGTCACTATAATCTCCAAAAGGTTGTTAAGAATGTTCCGGTCACTTTTGAATTCACAATCGTAAGATTGAAATTCGCGTGAACCTAATTCGAAAGTGTGTACAAGATCTCATAATGTTAAGATCACTAGTACACTATCGAAGCAAGAACAATTCTTTTCTCACAAAATCCTCTTGGCCGAATTCTCACTAGTATTAGAGTAGGATTTTTATTTTTTCTCTTTTGCAAAAGAAAATAAATTCTTCTAGGAAAACCACTAGGGTTGGCCGAAAATTCTCACTATACATATATAGTGACCGAATTTTTTGCCCTAGATAATTTAGGGTGGCCGAATTCTTGCCCTAGTTAATTTAGGGTGGCTGAATCTTTACCTTGTCCAACAAGGTGATCACCAAAGTCCTTTTCCAAATAGGATACAAAGACTTCTTAGAATTCAAACCCTAATCCAACTCTTTAGTGTATTTGTAACTATATAAAAGACTTCCTAATTTGACTAAACAAATAAAGTCTTTCATATTTAGTATAATACTAATAGTAGTATACAACTAGGAAACATCTAGGAAACATATTTCCTAATCAGAAAAATATTTGATTTTTAATTAAATAATTAATTAACATATTAATTAATTTCCATTTAATTAAATAATAAAATAAAACGATATAATGGGCTAAAAATTAGCCATTGCCGCCCATGACTAGAACTTGGGCCTATATATTGTTTTCTTATTTTATTTAATCCATTTGGACTTTAATAAAAAGTCCACATGTGAACTAGACCCATTCTTACTAAAAGAAACAAGACCACATGCCTTTCATTAATATATTAATATAATTAAACAGCCTATTAAATAAATAATGTGTAAATTATATTCTTAATATATTAAATACAATTCTAAATAGACCACAAATAGTCCGTTAGAATATATCAAGTGATTCATGTAAATCCGTGCGGATTGGGGATCTTGGCGGGCCTATCTAAATTTAAGCTCCAATAGACATAACCCAATCACAATCAACAAATGATTCACTTAGGTTCAATCTATTAATTTTAGTTCATTCCACTAAAGAACTAAAATTGCACTCTTAAATAAAGATGGAATAAGTTAACGATACTCATTCATACCCTAGACAATCATATGGGAGATAGTGAATCCTCGTGAAGAATATCAGTAATCGCCAAGAGCTCATAGATCGCCTATAGCTCTCCAAGTTACCATATTTACTCATATGACCACACTTTGAACTTGGATATATATTATGACTTGTCAAGAAGTCATCTTTCAATAGACACTATTGAAAACTCAACGTTAAGATTTCATATCCAAAACCACAAAGCATCCATATGATGATATTCTACTCACATTTAATAGATGGAGCCACGATGTCTATATCTATAAATGAAGTCCTCTATCGATTAACAAATGAATACCACCAAACTATCAATGATAGACTATGCTATATAATCGTACTCATTGATAGCTCAAATGATAACACTTGCAACCATAATTCCATCATTTATCTCAGGATTAAGATAGACTCTCCGATGTCTTGATATTGAAAAGACTTTTATCTATTGACGGTTCTAGAAAAAGTATTTCATTGTGATCCAGTTCAATGCACCCAGTGCATTAGATTCTTTTACTCGAAGACCCTTCGATGATTTTAGACTCATCACAGCACATTTGATCCCACTCAAATGCTAATAAAAGAATTCTACAACTTTAACAAGATAAAAGTGCCCAACCTTTAACTTAAGTTGTGAACATTATTCAAGACTAACTAAAGAATTGTGTCTACCTCATACATATCCAGATGTACGAACAATTCTTCTTTTCTTATAGTCTTTTGACCTTATGATTATTTACTTTGACAATTATAATAATAAATGCTATATAAGATTTTGTTAACAGGCAGAAATCACTTTATTAATATTAAAAGATTGTCAAGTACAACATTACACTCTTGCTATTGAGCATAACCCTAACAGCCATTTTATGGATAGTGCATGGATTATCCAAAAAAGATTTATTGCATTTAGAGTTTTTGATGATGCACACACAGCTACTAATATTTTTAGACCGTTTAGAATTATTTTTCAAGAGTATAAAATTGAAAACAAAATTTTTGCAGTTGGTTTTGATAATACTTCAAGTAATACCGCTGCTATTCCTGCTTTAATTGATTTATGCAAACCTTATTTTGGTGGTAAATTTTTAATCATAGATGTGCATGCCATGTTTTAAATTTATGTGTTCAAAAAGGATTAGTAACTCTTCAAAATTTTATTCAACCTATTAAAGATGGCCTCTATTATTTGTGAAAATATCCTTCTACAATGAAAGCATGGGCAGAATTTAGTAAACAAAATGGTAGGCGTGCCATTAGATTTCCTCGTGATGTTCCAACACGTTAGAATTCTACTTATAAATTGCTTGCTCAAAGTTATGATTATAGGGATTTATTAGTTAGTTTTATTCAATATAATGTTAGTCACATTAATCTTTATTCAAGCCATTGAGATGTTTGTACAAAAGTTTGTGGTTTGTTCAAAGTCTTTAATAATGCTACTAACAATTTATCTAGTGTTTATTATCCTACAATTAATTTATTTATTATTGAGAGTCTTAATATTGCTAGTACCTTTTCTCATTGTGCATCCGACTTACAATTACTGCAATCCGTTACTGCTATAAAGGAAAAATGGTTAGACTATTACAGGGAGTTTCCAAATATTTATTTGATTACAATGTGATTTGTTCCATGTTGTAGTTTAGAAAATTTGTCTAGATATCTAACTGCCTATTATCATCAATGTTTACAAATAGAATATGATATTGATACATCATGTTCTAGAGTTAAGACGTTATTGTATGAGTTATATGATGAATATATTCGAATTTATGGTCCATCATATCACTGAACATAGATGTTCCACAAACTCAAAATGTATTCCATTCCCCATCATCTTTCGGATTTATGAGTTTAGGGTATAATTTGTTATACAAAAAAACCAAAACATTACGAGGTTCTTCTTCATCAAGCTCGACCACGTATTCCGAACTTGAATCTTATCTAGGTACCTCTTTTGAGTTTATGGAAGACACTGATGTTAAAAAATTTGATATCCCACACTGGTGGAATAAGCATGAAATATACTTTACAGTCTTGGTTATTATAGCCAAATAAATTCTTTCAACACCAATTTCTACGGTGGTTGTGGAACAAGAGTTTAGCACCGATGGAAATATTCTAGATGCAAGACATTCATTTTTGAGTCCGAAATCAATTGAGATACAAGCCTGTGTTTATGATTGGACCATGGCGCAAAATAGACAACAAGAAATCGATCAAGATTTACCATATGATTTCTTCAAAGATTACCAACCTAGAGGAAGTGGAACGAATGATCATGACAACGATTAATTATGATGCCACCTCACACCAGTACACCTCGTGTCCATGCCATCACCAAACCTATAATAAAAGGTAAGAGAATTACGTGACCTTTGATTCCTCTAAATGTTGGGATTTATGCCCTAAAACTTGTAATTTGTAAATGATATAAATCCATTAATAAAAGAAGTAGTTATTTCATTCAATAAATATGACTCATACACTTATATCATATGTGCTAACATCCAAGATTTCTAGATGTAATCTCAAACTAAATTTATGAATGTCATATATAGAGATATTCATTTTGAGAAATGCAATCTAAAGAGTCCGTAGAGAGCAAATAAAGTTGGGTACTTTATTTGTGGTTAATCTGTAGTTGTGGTCAATTTCTTAATGCACGGTGGTCTTATCCTAGATTACTTATATGGTGATATGAGAATGGAGGCACTTTATATGATGTGATTATATATGACTAGGCCACGATTTATGTGAATCTATCACTAAGATCTATTAGTTAAAAAGATTCACATATATCGACAAATGATGGTTGTATATGGGTGATCTAAATCCTGAGTGTCTTACTAACTCTTTCAAGTTAGATTGTGGTTTTGGACATACCATGGGTGAGATTGGAGTAACATTCCTGATCAATAACTCTGTATCTTAGAATCACGGTTTGGCTTGTGGCTCGGAAGATATGCACACAATAGAGGAATCTACTCCTTCTTGCAAGAAGTAGATGAGTAGTTCCCTTAAGGGTTGATTCAAGACTTGAATGATTAAGAGCGCTCTCCTTCTTCCGTAAAGGAACGAAGGATATAATTGTTCATTAGAGAATCAATGGTACTTAAAGGAAAAGATATAATTAGAGAGATATAACAGACTTTATGACCTAGCTCTAATTATGAACTACTTGTGGAGGATCATACCATATGTAATAGTTATATTGATGGATACTAATATTTTAGTTTGTGTAAAACATCTACAGTTACGAGAGTGCAACCTTAGGTTTTTAATGGTAACTTTGAGGTTAATAGTCATGAAATATTAATTAAAGAGTTTAATTAATTTTTTTTTAAGTATTATTGGAGCTCAAAACTGTGGGTCCATTAGGTCCCCTTGCTAGCTCTTTACGATTACTAGTAACAAGGCTCAAGGAGAATTGGATGATCTAATTAATTATGTTACGAAAATAACTTGGATATATTCTGGGAATTAATTAAATGATATGATTATTTAATTAATAAATTATTTAATTGATTAAATAAATATAATTAAATAATATGATTATTTAATTGACATATTAATAATTAATAATTAATAATTATTAATTGTTATTTGGAGGTTTCATGTTCGAAGCTTGACAAGAGCAAAGGAATAATATAAGAAAAGATTATTTTTATTTACTCAAAAGAGGTCAAAGGTTCAACACCTAGCGGTGATCAAATTAAAAAGGATTTATAATCCTATTTTGATTTGGTTAAACTAAAACCTAGGATCCTGGTGTATAAGATATAATTATCAGGAAAAACAAAATAACCAAAACCTAATAGTGAGACAAGAGGTGCAGCAACAAGGAAAGAAAAAAGAAAAGATTTTTTTTTTCTTTAGCTCATAGGTTGGCCGAACTCAACAAAGGGGACAGGGATTGTCTTCCGGATCTCTGAAGCCTCCATTCAAGTACTCCCGAAATCCATGACGTGCCCCCACACACAGTTGTTAGATCGTGGGATATAGCTCGGAAGGCTTGGTCGTGAAAGATTGAAAAGAAAACGATAGAGAGATCTTCGAAGGTATGAAAACAAATCTCTCCTCATGTTCGTGTATACAAAAGGGTCCAAAGATGATAAAATTTTTAAAACTTAACGATCAATCTTTCTTTTTCCGCTACGCGACACTTACACTAAACCCCAAGAAGATATGTAAGCAACTTAATTGTGGTAAAAATTAAATGTAAGGCCAATTTTATATTTTTTTATTTTTTTATTTTTGTTTTTAATTTGTCATATATTTATTTTATTTTAATTTCGGGTAACCCAATAAAATGCATTTATAATTTTACATGTTTAATTTTTTTTTAAATAATAATAAATATAAGAAAAAAAAAAGGAGCCGGAATCGCCGGAATCGGATCGGAACCGTGGAACTGAAACCAGAACCATGACTAGTTCAACCTCTATCAATGGTGAAACCGATGAGCCATCTACGACGCTAGTTAACTCTGGCGATAGTTGGATCTGGAAGATCGGACAACACTGAGTTCATTGACATGATCGGTTTTGTTGGATTCGCGAAGGAACGTTGTAGATCTAACAATGAAGGTTCGGTGACAGTTTGGATTTGTTTCATTTCTCTCTCCACACAGATCAAATCTGAAAACAGACACTTCGGTTACAATTGCTGACATCTGACAAACGTTTTTCCGTTGGTTTTGTAGGTCAACTCACTGGTGATGATGTCGGCAGGGGCAACTCTATTAAGCTTCATCAACAGAGGTTTTTGAAAGAAAAAAAAAGACCGGTAAGAGAAAATGATAGAAGAATTGTGATATTTTTATCTCAATCCCATCTTTTGTGCTATTTTAAGTGGAGTTATTATAATAGTGCTAATTCCAAAAGTCACTCTACAAAAAGTGCTATATTTTTTTCTATATATATATTTATATAACTCATGATATAATCGTATAACGTGAAAGTAGCTATGTCCTGCACCAACCCAAGCACCAAAATATCTCTCTTTCGGAGGTTTTTCTTTTCTTAATTTTATATATTTGTTAGGTTGCTACACACATCAAAGAGGCTTGGTAATTTGGTAACTATCGCTTGTACCAGTTGTGCACCCCACTAGACCAACCGTGGACAAATGTTTGTTGAATGAAAAAGAAATGGCAAATGGGTTTTGAAGATCGATTATTCGATTTGATGCGACAAGACTGATTCTTCCTAGCTAATTGAATTTAGTAAAGCAAATGACTAGATGAGATTCATTGTAGTAATAAGTATTGATTCTCTCGGTTCTTGCCTTTATTTTGTTCAATCTTACTAAGATCTCTCGTATCATTTTGATCAAAACTTATCTATTAATCTATACTCTAAACTTTCCTTAGACAATTTAAAAATTAGATTTGTTTCAATTATGGTATTTTAAGTAAGATTTAAAGCATATGAAACATTGAATCCATCACCCCCACTAACAAGGTCATATATTTTTATGAAATTATTTTCCCTAACAAATAGATGAGATTGGTGGATAATGGATAAGATCATCGAAAACCTTGAATAAATAAATAAATAATTTGTCAATCTTTCAATTAGATTATTGCCGTAATTAATTATAATGAGTGGGTGCAATAAAAGCTTGCACGCATAGATTCATTCATGTTGCTTACGTAGTTTTAACAAGGTCTTCTTCATCCACTAATAAAGGTGTGTTTCGTTATTTTTAACAAAAATATTGCTTTCGATTTTCTTTTTTATTTAATTTTGAGATTAACACTTTTGCTATTTCTAATTCTGAGGATAAACTATGGCTGATTTGAATTATAACAATCTAACCAGTATTTCCAAAAAAAAAAAAAAAACATCCAATTCTTCAAAATTGCCGTGTTCGTTAATTTCCATGTCTTTGATGTCATAATTTTAGGTGTCTCAGGTAGGGGTGTGCATTTTCGATTTGATTTGGGTTGAAGCTCAATGTCAAACCAAACAAATATGGATCCATTTGGTTATATTTCAACTCAAATCAAACCAATGTGATTTTTCAAACCAATTTAAACCAAACCAAAAAAGGTTGGGTTGGTTTGGATAGGTTTATTGGTTTAGATTTGAACTCAAAAATCCTTTTTTTTTTTTTTTTTGATATTATATTATAAAAAATCGTAACATAAAATATTAATTATATATATTAATATATATAAAGAAAATATAGAAAAGTCGAACGAGTAATTACTATATATATATTTATAGAGAGAGAGACTCTTATAAGAGATTCCTTATTTTAATTTCGGTAAGGACCACCATGAAATAACATCGATTTGAATGAATTTTAATTTGAATTTTTTTGTGAATGGTAAATTCATCAAAATCTACTTATGAATAAAATTTGAGAATTTTTCAAGTATTAGAATTATTTATCGCTTTTTATTTTTATTTTTATTTTTATTTTATTTTATTTTATTTTTTTAAATATGAAGGCATTGAACAATGGGTGAAATATAGGACAATTCAAGAAAAATAGTTATAGTACTTGGAAAATTCCCAAATTTTATTTATAGGTAGATTTTGATGAACTTATCATCTACAAAAAAATTTAGATCAAAATTCATTTAAATCGGTGTGTTTTCATAGAGGTCATTACCGAAATTAAAATAAGGGATCCTTTATGAGAGACTCACTATATATATACCTTGATTAAAGATATGTTTGACATCATCTATGTTTTTAAAAACCCAATACATCAATCAATCAGAAGAATTGTATTAAAGTAAATAAATAAACTATAAAAGCTTAAAGTAATCAGTAAAAGTTATAAAAAAATGTACTAAATAGAAAACGTAGGTGAATTTTATATTTTAGTTTTATTTTCTAAAATATGTGGCTTTTGGTTTGGGGGTTGGTGAATTATTTCACTCAACCCCAAACCGAACCACCTTTAATCGGTTTGTCTTTTGACAAACCAAACCGCCCATTTTTTATATTTGTAATCAAATCAACCCAAACTTTATGGGTTGGGTTAGTCGGTTTGGTTCTGTTTGATAGTTTTTTTCACACCCCTAGTCTTAGGTTTTATCCAACTTCCATCGTTTGTGCCTTGTTTTCTGTTTCCAAACTTAACACGGTACTATTTGAATTGTAATGATATTCATATTTATAGACAAGATAAGGTTGGTCAATGACTCAGTGATTTGCTTCTCATACCTACACCATGATATTCGAGTCTCATGCCTCCCACAAATCCTGAAATATTGTAATATTTCAATATATATATCCAGCTTGAAAGGCAATTTTTTTAGTTTGATGGATTAATTGGCCTCTATTATGTTTTTCCTTCTTTGGCGCGTTTCTTTCCTCTGTGGTAGTTTTGAGGCTCTTATTAGAGGTTTTTTGTTGCTGTTTTCTTTGTCTTCTAGGTGTTCTTGCCAACTGTTAATAGCCTTTTTTTGGCAGAAGACCAAAGAAGAATTTTTCATCCTTGCCAAGATCACCTAAAGTAGAAGGACACTACAAGGAGCATCCAACTACCCCGGGAAGAAGACAAGACAGATATACCCAAGCACACCATCTATGAATTGAGATCGGGATCGGGGGTCACCTAGATCTCCGGGTACTAGGAAACATCAAAGTCAAGGTCCTGAGGACCCTATATTGCACTATCCCGGTAACCTGATACCCGAAGAATGCTAGTACCATGGTCGAGCGACATGCAGTGTACCCCGATACCTTTATCCCTCCTAGAGCCGGTCAGCAGTAGGGATCATGGTAACGAAAGAGTTTTTAATATATCAAAAGAGAAGACTATCAAGGAACAAAGCCTGCTTTCCTTTCAAACCCATTAATGAAGGTAGTCAACTCTTTAATGGCCATTCAAAATGCCATTAATGAGAAATCAGTTAACTCTATCAACACCAAATCAGTGTTCCTATGATTGCAAATTGATTAACTAAATTTAAAGAGTGGGTAGCAAGATTTAGAACCTATAAATATGACAAAGCTCTCTCTTGTATGGAGGGCTCTTTTTTCCCACAAGACAGGATCCTTTCGACGGATTCCAGAAAATGCCTATTCCTAGTCTATTATTGTAAGCTCCCCGGACCACTTATGTTGTATTATTTTCCTACTTGTGTAAGCTCCTCTGAGCACGCCTTATTCATAAATATATAAAGAGCGGACAATCTCTCCGTTGGATACTACCTAGGGGTGTTTTAGCATGTGATCATGTGTGAAGCTTTTTCCCCCTATGCCAGTCCATTTCTATCAAAAGACTTGTCATTGTCTCCCTCATATCTCTTTTATTATGCATGTATGTAAGTTAGATTCTAACTCTGCTAGTCTTAGCTCTATTATTCACCTATCTGCATGCCAAGTCATACATAAAGAAGGGGAAAGAACCTTCAGACTAACTAGAAAAACCGGGACTGGCTCCACCCCCTAACCAGAAAGACCAGAACGTGAAAAATCACTACCGAGTGGTCTCATCCTTCATGACCACATCTATATTATTGAAGAGCACCTATCCCTTCTCTTACTTTCTTACTATCTGGGTCGGGGAACTATAGAGGAGATCTAGAGAAGAGTACCAAATACGGGGTACCGGGTATGAGGTACCGGGACCGGGTACTAGGACCAAGTACCATGATCGAGAATGGGTACCTCGACCAGAAACCAAGACCAAGGACCAGGATACCAGGACCAGGTACCAGGTACTAGGATACCATGACCAGGAACCAAGGACTATGATCAAAGCCCATCACACCAGCAAGGGAGCCTCAAGCACCATATCTTCTCCTTATCCTCGAAGCTCCGACGAGCAAGGTACCCGTACCTCTCCCCCTCCGACCACGGAGCATAGCTTGAAAGTATACATACAAGGTTAAATTGCTTAAGACGTACCTAGAGGGGGGGTGAATAGGTTTTTCGCCTAATTTCAATCCCTTGAACAAACTTACGTTTGTCCCTCAAGGTAGCCTTACATACAACATAAACATCACGGAATCATACTAAGACAAGTTATCATGTGATCATTCATACATTGTCTAAGTATCAATATGTTGTATGAGGTATAAAGAAAAATACAAAAACAATTAGCAAGAATACTTGTATATGAATATATGTTCAATCATTACAAATATATACAAATATTGCTATACATAAAATTCTAAACAATATACAAAAGAAAAATGTATTTACAAATATGATCAAAAGAATATATTTACAAATCACACTATACAAAATCTTGTATCAATATACTTCACAAGTAATTGATGTGTCACAAGATAACAACATATACATAAACAAATATAAAAGTGAGAGATAGGAAGAATTAACACAAGGGATTTTTTAACGTGGTAAAACCTCCAAGGAGGAAACATCCACGGGTTGAATTACAACCATTGGGTACTTATATATATACTTGGAAAGTAAATTAGAAATTCCACAAAATGACCAATCCTAGTCACCAACCCATGTGGAGTCTATGTTTACCCAACCCTATTGGAAGATACAAAATCCCTCAATGATGTAAACCACCACATATTGGAACTCATACCAAAACCAACATCGTTGGAAGATTAGAAATTCCTCAAGAGTGCATACACATCCCATGTACCCCGCTCTATTGGACTCTATGTCTAACCAACCGCCCGGGCCTACCAATATATAAGCCAACTCTCTATATAAGGCACACGTGCCTCTAGAAAGCCTCCCATGCATGACTATCCAAGTCCTCCCGACTCTAGCCATGACTTCTTGCTTGTCTATCCAAGTCCTCCCGACTCTAGACAAGACTTCTTGCTTACCTATCCGAGTCCTCCCGACTCTAGGCAAGACTTCTTGCTTGGCTATCCGAGTCATCCTAACTCTAGCCAAGACTTCATGCCTTTTACAAGGACTTCCTAGTGTGATCATGTGAATGCAAGTGATGCAAACAATCAAAACAACATAGAACATGTGATCAATACATTCCATGGAACAACTAGATCTAGAGATGTGAAAACACAAGCAATAGAAATCTAGATGCAAAAACATGAATGAAAACCTAGAGCATGTGAATACAATTAACACATAAAACATCTAGATTCATTCATACAAAACAACACTTGAACAATTTCATATTCATAAGGCACAAGTTCAAGATGTCATAAACATACATCAAAAATGCTAGAATCATAAAATGTATTCAATAATTATTCTAGCCAAAGATTTAGAGATAGGAGACATGTTAAAAACAAATCAATCCTATATATATTTCTAAAAACACATAAAAGGCTCTAATCCTAGATATCATCAATCATGGATCAAAGTCACATAAAAAAAGATTATTAATCATAAACTTGATCAATCAAGTCTCAAACAATCCTATATATCAATCTAATCACAATACAACTCACAATCATGTTAAGAACAAAGAATCCAAGATTCTAGTCAACATGTGTCTCTAATTAGACTATTCAATTAGATTGATTATGAAGCTATCTTTCTCTATAGCATTCACTAAACAAACATATATATATAGAAGAAGAAACCCCAAGCAAATTGGAGGATTAAAAAGATGAAATCACAAAGTTATGAACTCTACCTCAATTACAAGAGCTGGTTCGTTTTTCTGAGGAGATCTGTCAGAAATTCGATCAAACAGCTGCACAACCACTTGGAAAAGGTAGAGGACTCGAATACGAACAATCTCCAACTTGAATCACTCAATTCCGACTCCGGATGAGAAAGTTATGGTGTTTGGAAGTTGAGAAAAATTGAGAGAAAATCATAGACGGGATTTCAAACTTTTTCTTCTTGAGAGAGAATGGAGGGAATTGGAGGAGTTTAAAAAAGAATGAAAGAAGGGCAAAATGGTCCAAATTTTTTGTGGGAATTTGGTCAGCCCACGTGTGGCCAGCGTGTGCCACACGTGGCCAGAGAGGAGCTCTGGCCGTGTGGCACACGTGGTCCACACGTGGCCACCCTTTGCTTGGCTTTTTGCCAAGCGTCCTCCTCGCGCACCTCTCACGTTCTTCAGCCGTATTCGGGCATCCGAACTCCGAATTCGAATCCGTTTTCGGATTACGAACCGTGACTCCCTCACGCACGACGACGACTACGAAACTTTGAAAAATGGTTGAGAATTCATCTCGGAAAACGACGACGAACACAACTCAACGAATGAGAACGAAAAGTAGCGTAGCTACATCGTTTGGACTCGAAACTTAACGAATGAGTAACCGAAATGACCGGAACTCAATAAGGAATCAATTAAGCACTATTACAAGTCCAGAACACAAGAAACACAAACATACAAACACAAGTTCACATATGAATGCCATTTCCTAGACATAGTCCTAGAACATGCAACTCTAAAATGTATGAGCATTTGAGTTCAATGCATGAGCATACAAAATCATGTGAATGTGTTATAAAAATGGTGCACAACAATGCAGGGACACTCATGAATGATTTGTGTGTGCGTGCCTATGCCTTGTAAGAGGAATGAGGTCGATTATACCTTTGATGAGTAATGAAGCTTATTTCCTCTTAGCAAGCCATCATCTTGTATGTACCGTAGTCAAATCTTTCTTTGAAGCTTTGTATCATCATCAACATGACCACATAAACATTTACAAGATAAACACGTTTTGATATGGAATATATGCCAACAACAACCAAAAACCTAACAATCTCCCCCTTTGGCAAATTCCATGTCAAAACCCCTATACAAATACTAAAACAATTACAAAGAAAATTTGGTCATAATGTGTACATTTATTTACACTCTAAGACAAAATTTCCAATAACAAGTCTTGAACTTCATCTTGGTCTTCTCTTGAAATCACCTATAAAATAGCTTGAAAGCACAAAGATCTCCAAGAGACAACACATATCCAAGAAACAACACATATGGCAAAAGATATATATTGACAAGAAAAATAACACAATTAAAGTCCATATGGATAACATGTATGCTCCCCCTAAATACATGCCATCATCCAAAAGATATTCTAGTCAATATTACAAGCCATATAGTTCAAGAAAACAAAATACAATAAAATATAACATCTTGAGAAATAAGAAAACTAGAACAACCATGTATCTCCCCTATATTTCCCCTATCATTCTCCCCCTTTTTGACATGATATGAAGCCAAAGAAAAAAGAATAAGAGAAAATATACCTCAAGACCATTCTAGTCTCTTTTACCACCAAGAAAGATTGAGCGATTTGATGATCTTGCATAATGCTTTGAAGTAGAGGCATTTCTTTCCAATTCCTTGATCTTCTCATCTTGAAGCTCAACTTTAGCATTTAGCTCTCCAATCTTCCGGTGTGCTTCCTCAAGTTAGTAACAAATAAACATATACAAGGCAATAATATTATTTTTGAACAAATCATTATGCATATCAACAAAATCAAAGCATCTTAGGATTTATCAAAAATATGAATTATGCCAACAAATAATTTCTTGAAGAATCATGTGAACAAATCACAAAAGAGAACAAAAACATAGCATATTATGCTCCCCCTTGATAAATGCCCTATCTAACATCTAGATAGACAATTGTTCACAAAAATCATCACACAATCATATCTCAAGCAATATTCAAAAGTTTTTCCAAATAAGCTCCATATAACAAAGAGAGTTACATCTAGATTTTCAATCACTCTCATATATCTTCAAAAATTGCTAGAGAACCAAATATACCATATAAGCAAAAGTGAGTGTGTGAAGATTTTGCTTCAAGAATATGAAATGAAGTAGTTTAGTAATCAAACATGCAAACATTTTCAATCACTATCCATCCTTAAACTTTCCATAAAAAAGTCAAACCGGTTTTCATCCGAATTTTGCTTTTAAAGAGAATAGTTTTCAACATGTGAGCGATGTGTGTGCAAGTGGCTCGTTTACCCGTTTCTATTTGTCAACCCGAGCTCATTTGATTTTTCAACTATACTCCATAGCCTTTTTGTTTTTGTTTTAGGCTTGAATCAAAGTTTTTTTTTTTTATTGATTCTTTTCAACTCTACTTTGATTTTTCTAACAAAAACTTATACACCTCTTGGTGGCTTTCACTCATCATAAAGATGTAGCCCTTTCCAACATTGGGCGGCTTCACAATCAATATGTGTAGCCCTTTCCAAGAGGGTGCTCGTTGAGTACTATATTGCCGAAGCAAATGGATACAAACCAAAGGTCATTTTTAAATGTACTAATTATAGAACATCAAGAGTATCCAATACTCACACATATATGAAACTCAACAACATAACAAACCATATAAGAGAAGCAAAGTGCATTTTTTGAAACCAAGTTTAAGGCTTAAAAGCACATGATCAAAAAGCAAGTAATGAGACTTACTTAAGATCTCTACTTCTCAAGAGAGTAGCTTTCAAAGAATATGAAGCATATTTTTCAAAAACTTGCCACTCAACAATCAAACAAATAATAACACACATCACGAAAAGATCATTGTGAACAATTATCACCAAAAGATCTTAGACAAGCAAATGTCAACGAGGACCATATAAACACTATATTAGTTCTCAAGTATGACATGCTACATGAAGTGTTAAAACAATGAGTTGAGAGATGAAATATAGATAAGCAAGCAATATGATACAAGATATACCTTCGCAAGCTAATTCCATCAAATGCAAGACCTTCACCCTTTTTATGAGTCCTCTTGGCTTGTATGTCCTCATGACTACAAGTTATAGTTGTGTCGATTCCAAGAGACTAAAGGCTAAGCATTTCAACTCAAACAAACAAAAATGACTTTCTCTAAAAGTCTTAACAAAGATTATCACCATATAGATAACATGATATGCAACTTCTCAAAAGTTAATCAACAAATTTTGACAATCATATCAAAGAATGTGAGATAGCCAAGTTCATGTCAAGTTGTATAGATACTAAGCAAAAATGCTAAGCTTCTTAACAATAAAGACACTAATCTCAAAGCTAACTCACATGTGCAACTTACACTATTGGTAAGAGCACTCACCCTTGACAAACTTTGTCTTGGGTGAATTAACAAAAACATCATCAAGATTCTTATTGACAACAATGTTGAATCTAGAGTAAAGTTCTTCCACAACTTGATTTACAATAATATCATTAATACTCTTCTTTCCAACATTGTTAGCACCATGTGCATTGTCAATATTAACAAGATTTTTATTCTTCACATTCCGAGAGCTCTTAACATGCATTAAATCATTAACATGCTTTCCATATTCAAAAGCTTTAGCATGTTTGAGCTTATAGGAAATCTCTCTATTCCTAGATGCATTTTCCATATTGCAATATTCAATGAATTTATAGCACTTGGGCTTGATATGACCTATGGTATTGCAAAAATGACATATGGGAACAAAAGAAGAGATTTTACCTTCCGGAATGGGAGAAACACAAGTGGAAGTGGAAGTGTCAAGGAGTACCTTGTTCTTAGCTTTGTTCTTGATCTTGGAACGTCTCTTCTTAGGAGCTTTCTTGTCAACTACGACCTTGCTTGTAGGAAGTGATGCTTCTATGAGCTTCTCCTCAACTACCGCGTCATTTGAGCCTCCTAGTTTCAAATTAGAGATGATCCTATCCCTTTCAAGAACAACCTCTTCAACTTCACTAAGCTTCTTGGCAATATCATTCTTTTCACACAAGAGCCTTCGAGTTGTAGCAACAAACTCATCCACTTGTATATTGATCAAATCATTTTTCTCATCTACCTCACTTAAGGCTATCTTCAACTTCTTTTCAAGACTCTTTACCTTAGCCAAAAGTTCATCATAGGTAGGATTCTCATTTAAACACACTTGATGATTTGAATCAACCTTATCTTCCAAAGAATCTTGACTTGTATCATCTAGAGATGAATAAGAAGCCATGAAGCCAACAAAGTTGCTCACTAGCTCTTCTTCACTTGAAGACTCATCACTTGAGCTCTTCTCATCACTAGACTCATCATCTTCACTCCAAGTGGCCGCCATAGCCTTTCCTTTCTTGTCCTTCTTAGAATCTCCACTAGGACAATCCGAAGCAAAATGTCCAAGCTTCTTGCACTTGAAGCATTGAACCTTTCTATTGCTCTTGACATGGCCACTCCTCTCATGAGGTGGAGTAGAGGATTTCTTGACCTCCTTGTCTCTTGAATACTTGCCATATGGCTTGGCTCCTTTCTTCAAGAACTTCCTAAACTTCCTTACTAACAATGCCATCTCCTCATCCTCTTCGCTACTACTAGCTTCTTTCACAACCTTGAGAGCTAAACCCTTGTTCTTAGCCTTTGGTTTCATACACGCTTCAAAAGTTTGAAGAGACCCTAATAGTTCATCTAAGCTCATGTCATCGACATCCTTGCTCTCTTCAATAGCGGTAACCTTGGCCTTGAACCGTTTTGGCAAAGATCTTAAAATCTTCCAATTTAGTCTCTCACCGGAGATAGGAGTACCAAGTGCTTGGCACTTGTTAGCGATGTCTAGAAGCTTATCTTGGAAGTCAACAAACTTGTCTTCCTCACCCATTTGTAACATCTCAAATTGGGAAGTGAGCAATTGTAGACGAGACTTCTTCACCGCTTTAGTCCCTTCATTAGTGACCCGGAGAGCATCCCAAGCCTCCTTAGCGGTTTCTAGATTTTGGATGTAGCTAAATTGTCTACTATCCACACCTCCGAAAATAGCATTCACCGCTCGATGATGCCATTTTGCTAACTCAAACTCATTAGTAGACCACTCACTCCTAGGCTTGGAAACGGTCACACCATTCTCAATCTTATTGGGAGCAAGATAACCTTCTTCAACGGTCATCCAAGCTCTCTCATCAATAGAGCGAATGTATGCCTTCATCCTCAATTTCCAAAACCCGTAGTTGTGACCCTTGAGAAGAGGAGGCCTAGAATTCGAAGCCCCTTCGGTCATCACATCATCTTGGAAAACCATACTATCAAAAACCTAAGCAATTCACTTGTAAGTATAACCCGGATCTCGTCGAGTGCCGTCCGACGACCCGCTCTGATACCAATTGAAAGTATACATACAAGGTTAAATTGCTTAAGACGTACCTAGAGGGGGGGTGAATAGGTTTTTCGCCTAATTTCAATCCCTTGAACAAACTTACGTTTGTCCCTCAAGGTAGCCTTACATACAACATAAACATCACGGAATCATACTAAGACAAGTTATCATGTGATCATTCATACATTGTCTAAGTATCAATATGTTGTATGAGGTATAAAGAAAAATACAAAAACAATTAGCAAGAATACTTGTATATGAATATATGTTCAATCATTACAAATATATACAAATATTGCTATACATAAAATTCTAAACAATATACAAAAGAAAAATGTATTTACAAATATGATCAAAAGAATATATTTACAAATCACACTATACAAAATCTTGTATCAATATACTTCACAAGTAATTGATGTGTCACAAGATAACAACATATACATAAACAAATATAAAAGTGAGAGATAGGAAGAATTAACACAAGGGATTTTTTAACGTGGTAAAACCTCCAAGGAGGAAACATCCACGGGTTGAATTACAACCATTGGGTACTTATATATATACTTGGAAAGTAAATTAGAAATTCCACAAAATGACCAATCCTAGTCACCAACCCATGTGGAGTCTATGTTTACCCAACCCTATTGGAAGATACAAAATCCCTCAATGATGTAAACCACCACATATTGGAACTCATACCAAAACCAACATCGTTGGAAGATTAGAAATTCCTCAAGAGTGCATACACATCCCATGTACCCCGCTCTATTGGACTCTATGTCTAACCAACCGCCCGGGCCTACCAATATATAAGCCAACTCTCTATATAAGGCACACGTGCCTCTAGAAAGCCTCCCATGCATGACTATCCAAGTCCTCCCGACTCTAGCCATGACTTCTTGCTTGTCTATCCAAGTCCTCCCGACTCTAGACAAGACTTCTTGCTTACCTATCCGAGTCCTCCCGACTCTAGGCAAGACTTCTTGCTTGGCTATCCGAGTCATCCTAACTCTAGCCAAGACTTCATGCCTTTTACAAGGACTTCCTAGTGTGATCATGTGAATGCAAGTGATGCAAACAATCAAAACAACATAGAACATGTGATCAATACATTCCATGGAACAACTAGATCTAGAGATGTGAAAACACAAGCAATAGAAATCTAGATGCAAAAACATGAATGAAAACCTAGAGCATGTGAATACAATTAACACATAAAACATCTAGATTCATTCATACAAAACAACACTTGAACAATTTCATATTCATAAGGCACAAGTTCAAGATGTCATAAACATACATCAAAAATGCTAGAATCATAAAATGTATTCAATAATTATTCTAGCCAAAGATTTAGAGATAGGAGACATGTTAAAAACAAATCAATCCTATATATATTTCTAAAAACACATAAAAGGCTCTAATCCTAGATATCATCAATCATGGATCAAAGTCACATAAAAAAAGATTATTAATCATAAACTTGATCAATCAAGTCTCAAACAATCCTATATATCAATCTAATCACAATACAACTCACAATCATGTTAAGAACAAAGAATCCAAGATTCTAGTCAACATGTGTCTCTAATTAGACTATTCAATTAGATTGATTATGAAGCTATCTTTCTCTATAGCATTCACTAAACAAACATATATATATAGAAGAAGAAACCCCAAGCAAATTGGAGGATTAAAAAGATGAAATCACAAAGTTATGAACTCTACCTCAATTACAAGAGCTGGTTCGTTTTTCTGAGGAGATCTGTCAGAAATTCGATCAAACAGCTGCACAACCACTTGGAAAAGGTAGAGGACTCGAATACGAACAATCTCCAACTTGAATCACTCAATTCCGACTCCGGATGAGAAAGTTATGGTGTTTGGAAGTTGAGAAAAATTGAGAGAAAATCATAGACGGGATTTCAAACTTTTTCTTCTTGAGAGAGAATGGAGGGAATTGGAGGAGTTTAAAAAAGAATGAAAGAAGGGCAAAATGGTCCAAATTTTTTGTGGGAATTTGGTCAGCCCACGTGTGGCCAGCGTGTGCCACACGTGGCCAGAGAGGAGCTCTGGCCGTGTGGCACACGTGGTCCACACGTGGCCACCCTTTGCTTGGCTTTTTGCCAAGCGTCCTCCTCGCGCACCTCTCACGTTCTTCAGCCGTATTCGGGCATCCGAACTCCGAATTCGAATCCGTTTTCGGATTACGAACCGTGACTCCCTCACGCACGACGACGACTATGAAACTTTGAAAAATGGTTGAGAATTCATCTCGGAAAACGACGACGAACACAACTCAACGAATGAGAACGAAAAGTAGCGTAGCTACATCGTTTGGACTCGAAACTTAACGAATGAGTAACCGAAATGACCGGAACTCAATAAGGAATCAATTAAGCACTATTACAAGTCCAGAACACAAGAAACACAAACATACAAACACAAGTTCACATATGAATGCCATTTCCTAGACATAGTCCTAGAACATGCAACTCTAAAATGTATGAGCATTTGAGTTCAATGCATGAGCATACAAAATCATGTGAATGTGTTATAAAAATGGTGCACAACAATGCAGGGACACTCATGAATGATTTGTGTGTGCGTGCCTATGCCTTGTAAGAGGAATGAGGTCGATTATACCTTTGATGAGTAATGAAGCTTATTTCCTCTTAGCAAGCCATCATCTTGTATGTACCGTAGTCAAATCTTTCTTTGAAGCTTTGTATCATCATCAACATGACCACATAAACATTTACAAGATAAACACGTTTTGATATGGAATATATGCCAACAACAACCAAAAACCTAACATAGCTCCATCCGGTATAAAAGTTGTTGATTGAAAATCTACCCCACTGACATTTTCCAGCTAACACCAACCTTGATGTGTTTTTGGTTTTGTTGTGCTTTGGCTCTGTCTGTTTGGTACCCTATTTTGGGCGTGTCCTGTTTTGTTTTGGCATTGTCAGGTTGGGTTTTTTCCCTCCTTTTATAAAATTGATGTTCAATATATACATATATATATGAGTAAATCTCTCATAAGAGATCTCTTATTTTAATTTTCATTAGAACCATCATGAAATCACATCGATTTGAATGTATTTTGATATGAAATTTTTTTGTAGATGATAAATTCATTGAAATCTACATACAAATAAAATTTGAGAATTTTTCAATCACTCGAATTATGTTTCTTGAATTTCCTATATTTCACCTATTTTTTTGATGCCTTTATATTTAAAAAAATCAGGATATATATTTATAGTACTTGAAAAAAAAAATTATTCATAGGTAGATCTCAATGAACTTGTCATCTACAAAAAAAAAAAAAAAAAAAAAAAAAAAAAAAAAAAAAAATTTCAGTTCAAAATTCATTTAAATCCATGTGATTTCATGGTAGTCCTTACCGAAATTAAAATAAGGAATCCCTATTCATATTTCTAGTTGTTTCAAATAGGTATATTATTAGTCTCCCCCTAAGGTTTGCCATATTCGTCACTTTGCCTCATCTAGTTTGAAAGATAGCCAGTCTTCCCACTGAAAACCAAATTATTCAAAGATTTACCCCCCTGCCATTATTATTTGTGTTAAATAGTGGTTTGACCGTTAAACACCATGGGCAATACTGTAACTATACTACTTCCAAAAAAGGGACATTATTAGTTTCCGTTATGAGGTTTACCATATTCATAACTTTGCCTCCTCTAATTTTAAAAAGACTTATTGGCGCTTGACCCCCTGAATTGTACGCAAATTTGTAATGTGCCACCTAAATGTTTTTTTTTTTTAGGCGTTAAACCTTCTGAAATAGGCGGTCAGGGGGCAACAAAACAAACTGTTTGCAAGAAAAAAAAAATGAGAATTCACAGGATTTAAGCCTAAAAAAAACATTCAGGGGCATATTACTAATTCACGCACAATTGGGGGGGGGGGGGGGGGGGGGGGGGTGGTGTGGTGTCTATTGCCAATAAGACTTTAAAAAATGGTCAGTTTTCTTCCTGAAAACCAAATTATTCAAAGATTTACCCTATGTCATTCAGATTTGACTGTGAAACACCAAGGGCAATATTGTAGCTGTGCTTCAAAAAAAAAAAATGTACTTTCGGCAATATTGTAGTTGTGCTTCAAAAAAAAAAAAAAAATGTACTTTCTCCATTACTTTCATGGTTTTAAAGTAATAATAACGTTGATTTTTTTAAAGTAATGGAGAAAGTACGTTTTTAACCCCCCCAATAATAACATTGATTTTTGTAGAGAAAAAATCAGAATCTACTGTCCATCTTAGATAATTAGAATTATTGTTTTTTTTTTTTTTAAGGAAAATCAGAATTAATAATAATAATAATAAACCTTTAAAAATAATAGTAATTGTTAACCGCCAAAATTGGCAAAGGACCAAAGAAGAATTTTCCACTCATACACAAGGAAGAAATAATTTTTCGGGTACCATCCGGCTGCTTCAAGAGAGATATCTAGATTAATTCGGATACACACCTCCTCCAGAAGAATCAAGACCAGTAGTTTCTAACTTCACATATACTTGACAGTATCCCGATGCGGAGCTCCACCCAAGTATCCTGATATGGAGCTCCGCCTATTGTCCCGATACAGATTTCTTCGCGCAATATCCCGTTACTACGTCATCCAGGTATCCCGCTGCTGCATCATCTAGGTATCCCGCTACTATATCAGTTGGCATCCTGATTCCCAGACAACCGAGTAACCTGTAAAAATCACAAAGCCAGTAGGGGGCGGGGTTCTTAAAAAACTCAGACACCTTCTAGAATCAGCTCACCAGGCAGTTAAGATACCAGACGAAGAATTTACAAAGGTAAGACTCATACGCCCAAGAGACTAGGTTAAAGCTCCAAGGAAGAGTACTAAAACGCCGTCGTTTAGTCAAACAAAAGAGGTGGATTTCTTCCTGCCATTTGAGAGTTCCATTTGAATAAGGAGTCAACTCTATCAGAATCCTCCCCAGAAAGAATCACTTGATTCTAGGGATCAAATCCTGCAACAATCTCGTTTATCACCAAGGAAAGTCCCATAATTATCAAAACCCTAGACCGAAATTATAGGAGTGCAGGGCAAGCAAACGAGACCTATATATACCACATTATAATCAACATAAAGGGAGGGAAAAACGGCTCCTAGAAAACCCTAGAACCTTCAACCTATTCTACTTATCGACATGCACGAGAACGCCACCGCTATCTCCTCCACCTACTAAGATTTGACCATTGCCATTGTCAAAAGAAATACTCCTTTGTACACATATTATAAAGATGTTATCAATAAATAACTTGATTATTTCAATTTACTTTATGTGTTAAGTTTTTAGTTGTTTTGTTAAGAGCATCACAGGTATCGAACCACTTGATACCCCTCCGACCGGAATCCACCCTGATCTTGGTCCTTAAAGTCTTTATTTAGAAATTCACCCAAATGATGATTTTTCGGTAACACTTTTGGCACCGTCTATGGGGAATTACTTTCCTAACCAATCATTTAAAACAGCCCAGTTCTACCCAAAAGATCTTCAAAATGAGACTCCGATCCTTTCAGGTTCATCCCGATCCATCAGGACCCCAGTCCCTCTCTTCCACCGAGAGAGTCCAAAGGCGGGGTAGAGGATCCAGGAATGATAACCGGGCACTAGCACCTCCTCCAATTGTGGGCCCCTTGCCTCGAAACCCGGTTGGACAAGAAATCGATCAGGACATCCTAGAGCAGCAAGCTGCAGCCAACATAGAAGCCATCTGTCTCTGGATGATAGCTCGGAGAATCCCCTTCGAAGTAGCCGGGGTCATAGAAGATATTTGTCCAGGTACACGGGTACCAGTTTTTAACTGATTGGGACCACCTCTTCCAATCCCGGTCCGTCAGGTGGATCTCAGACCCAAATTAGTGAAATCTACAATTGAGATTCCTCATAGAAAAACTCAACCTTCTGCGAAGCCAAGGGCAAAAGAGATAAATTCGTAGCCCGATCCAGAAGGAAATGCCAGATCCAGAAAGAGCCCCATAGTAAATCATTAGAAAGCTAAGCGGAAAGAAGTGGCCGCCAATTCAGAAACCTCGGTCGATGAAGGTTCGGTAGTCCGATCCGAAAGCAAGAAATCCAAGTACCTGGAGGATCAGATGGCCAAGATGGCAAATAAGCTTGAGGAGTTGAAGAAGGGAAAGCACCAAGCAACTCGGAAGAATCCTCTAGGAGAGATGAATGCACCCTTCTTCAAGAGAATCAGGGAGGCGGAATTACCTCCCAAATTCAAGATGCCCGCTAAAAAGTATTCCTGAACAGAGGACCCCGTCAGCTCCACCAGATGGAAGTCTAAAACGCAACCCGGTCAGCTATGTGCAGGATGTTCCCTTTGACCCTGACCGACTGCACCAAGACATGGTTCAAGAAATTACCATCAGGTAGTGTTGATTCCTTTTCTAAACTTACTACGGCTTTTTGTGCACAGTTTCAGGGGATCAAGCCTTGTCCCAAGGACCTTATCTTGCTTCAGTATGTGATCTAGGAGCGGGGTGAAACCTTGAGATCCTATGTGGAAAAATTCCACAAGGAAGTTATCTAGATGAGAGTATTCGACAAGAAGGAGACATTGGCAATTTTTCGGAGAAACCTGTGGGCCGGTAGATTGTTCCGTTCATTCGCTAAACATCCACCAAAGATTTATCAGGAGGCCTACAACCGGGCTCTAAAACAAGTGGATATAGAAGAACAGCTCCGGATTAAGGTCGAGCATGTTGAAGCCCGATTAGCATCATGTCTTAAGAAGGAGGCTTTGAAGTTCGCACCGGCCAGAAGATTCCAAAACCAGCCCCTAAACTGATCAACCTATCGGCCGCCTCCTATTCCCTCTTGCCAAGAATGGTACCCGACTAGAAGAACACCTCCAAGAATGGCCCCTTTAAAGGAAGTAGCCCAGATAGCAGAGGAGGAAGATGTGTATAACCACTACACCCCCCTCAACACTTTGCGAGAAACCATTTATCTTGGTATCCGTGATAAGGGCCTACTCAAGAAGCTGAGTCCCATGAAAGCCCTAGTTGATAGAAGAAACCGTTACAAGTATTATGACTTCCACGAGGATGTGGGACACAACACCTCTGAATGTTACAACCTCTATAACCAGATCGAAGGATTGGTAAGGGGAGGCCTTTTGGTTGAATTTTTACAGCAGGTACGAGACAGCATCAAGGAGAGGAAGTGGGTATAGAATGAGATACAAGGGGCAACAGAAAGAATGAGGGATGGGGAGAAGGATCTGATACAGCAGATTAAGGTAATTCACACCATTAGTGGAGGCCCTATCTTGGCTGGAACCTCCAACAATTCGAGAAAGAACCACGCAAGAAAGATACATAGGTTCAATACTGGTCATGAGATACTCAAAGTCAGTAGTGGATCCCGAGATTCATCCTGCTCCACTAGGATTGTTTTCACGGAGGAAGATGTCTACAATGCAGTTCAGCCCCATGATGATCCCATGGTAATCTCGGTACATATCGCCAATTGCTGAGTTCACTGCGTCCTGATTGATACAGGAAGCAGTGTTGACATCTTGTTCAATGGAGCGTATTAGCAACTCAACTTAAAAAATTTGTGTTACAACAGCTACACCTTGCCTCTATACGGGTTCACAAGGGACTCTGTGATGCCGATGGGATCAAAGATTCTGCCAGTAATAGTTGGAGAAGCTTCTCTTTAACAAAACCTGATGATAGAGTTCATCGTGGTGGACACCCCGTCTACATACAACGCAATTTTGGGTAGGCCTTTCTTATCGGGGATTAGGGGAGTACTATCCATCTATCACAATGTCCTGAAGTTCCCAGTAGGAATAGGAGTCGAAGAAGTCGGAGGGGATCAATAGGCATCCCGCAACTGCTACACGGTATCGACCAATCCCACTGCATACTTTATTTAAAAAACCATGAATGGTAAATAAAAAAAGAAAGAAAAAGTAAGGCTACTCCATTTCAACAAAAGACCCACACCCAAGTTCCATAGCTTTGGGTCCGCTATCCCGATCATGATTTTTCTACCCCCAGAGGGAAGGGTCCTTCCCTTTTGGGGCGGTTGTGGAGTTACACCAATGAAAAAAAATAACTTAAACAAAGAGTTAATGATTAAAAAAATTATTAATACATAAAATAAATATACTAAGAGATAAAAATCCAATACCGGACCAATAATTTGAGCAATACGTCCCAGGTTTTTTTTTTCAAGTGCGGAACCTCTATGTTATGTATGGCTGTGCCTAAGGGCATATCGGTTGAAGTAGATTCGTCTTTTTGATCAATCAAAACCCTTTCCCAAACTATACAAGCTTCTTCCAAAGCATACGGCTTTCTGGATGTAGATGATGATATCTATACAGATGGATCTTATATATATCATATAATGAAGTACCACATGAGTGGATATATAGAATCCAAATCTGTCGAATCACTCATGTTCTGATCTTCTACATCCTAGGTCTTCCTGTTTCGTCATCTAGCTTATGTTTTTCATGTAGCATTCAGCAGCCATATGCTCCCTTTTTTAATAAGATTCCGGCCAGAAGCATACAAGTACTGTAATGGGCCTCCCCATGGGTGTCTGGTAACCATGTATGTAAGGGTATAATCGGTGATTTGACAGCAAAAGCAATAAGAAATCCAATATAGAATAGTATTTCCAGTGCCACGGGATACAATCGATTAGCTAATATTTCCAAATTTAATGTTGGTTCATTGGAACCATATAAACCTACCAAAAACTCCTATTAATAGAAAAATGGAACCCCCTGCAATGTACAAAATAAACTTTGTAGCTGAATAAAGACGTTTCTTTCCACCCCATGCTGATAGAAGTAGATAAACATGAATTAATTCTAATTCCCAATGGATCTTCGTGTGTTCGGGAATCAAAATATATTGGAAATCTCTCGTGTTGTAACTTGGAATAAACCTTTTTCTGAAGAGGAATGGAATATCAAGTTATTCCTATGGAACGTCTAGGAACAAGAAGATTGAATTGAAAATATCGACAGATTCTTGCAGAGTCAAAAAAAAAATGAAATAAAAAAAAAGATCTACGGTTCCAATTTCATATCTATCGAATTTTAAACTTTAATATCAGCTATCCAATGAATGGGGAGTCCGCTTTGAAATTGTCCGCCCTGTACCCACCCCCCGAGTATATGCTTCAACAAGAATCACACAAGGGTAGATTGGTACAATATAAACCTCTGGTAAAATGCCCACCTGTAACCCAGCAGATAAAGTACATTACATAGTCTGTTTTTAGTAATAGCTCTGGTGGTTCGCTGTTCAAGAATTCTTGTTTAAGCAGTTCATACCATCCATACATAGTGTTTTGATCTAAGATTTCAATTCTTCTATGTTTCAGCAGTAGCATATTGTTCCATAGAGCTAAGGTCCAAAATATGGAAGAAACTAGTGTTTCCACGACTCTACCACCCAGTCAATTATGTTCCACTTAATCCCTATTTCATGGCCGCACATCTTTCCGGCTAAGTAATGGGAAACCTTTCTCCTGTTACATGAATCCAATTTTCATTTCATCTGGGAAAAGCCATCTTTTTCTCAACAATGTCTCGCACGGCTCGTAAGTGATAAAAGTAAAGAAGAACTCATCTTCTTTCTTTTTGATTACCTTCCTCGCGTATGTATAAGATCACGCATATGACTGGTGAACCAAGCCAGGGGACGCTGGAACAGGATCATTATATTTTGGAAGAGGGAGAGGTACCAGACATAATCATAGAAGAACCGGAGGAAGAAGAGCAGGGAAAGAAGATCCAACTAAGGTAGTGAAAGTTGGAAGGGGACTAGATCACGAAGTCAAGAGGAACTTAGTAGAACTCCTTAGAGAATACAACGATATTTTCGCTTGGAGCCACAAAGAGATGCACGGCATCCCCTTAGGCTTGGCCACTTATAGGTTGGCAGTAGATGCCACCTTCAAGCCAATAAAACAAAAGCGAAGATATTTCAACGCTGAATGGAATGTCGTAGTCTAGGAAGAAATAGATAAACTCCTAAAGGCTGGGTTCTTTAGAGAATCCCGGTACCCAGAATGGATCACCAATGTGGTCATGGTGACCAAGCCTAATGGGAAATGGTGAATGTGTGTGGAATATACTGACCTCAATCGGGCTTGCCCCAAGACAGCTTCCCTCTACCCAAGATAGATCAGCTGATTGACTCCACCTCTGGGAACAAACTCTTAAGCTTCATGGACGCTTTCTCGGGGTACAACCAGATCATGATGCATCCCTCTAATCAAGACAAGACCAGCTTTATCACCGGGCAGGGCCTCTACAGCTATAAAGGTAATGCCATTCGGTCTTAAAAATGCAGGGGCCATGTACCAGTGCATGGTGAACAAATTGTTCAAGGAGCAGATAGGAAAATCTATGGAGGTATACATAGATGATATGATTACAAAATACCAGCTGACTGAACGAAATACAGAAGACTTGCGCCAAACTTTTCAAGTGATAAGGAAGAACTAGATGAGACTAAACCCCGCAAAGTGTGCTTTCGGGGTAGCAGCGGGAAAGTTTATAGGATTCATGGTGCACGAAAGAGGGATCGAGGCCAATCCCGAGAAGATCAAGGCCATCCTAGATCTCAAGTCCCCCACAACTCTCAAGCAGGCGCAAGGGTTAACTGGCAGAATAGAAACATTGAACTAGTTCATATCCCGCTTCACTGATAAGTGCCTTCCTTTTTTCAAAGTAATCAAGCAGGGAAAGAAGATGAAGTGGGATGAGCAAAGCGAACAGGCCTTCCAAACTTTGAAGGAGTACTTGGCTAGCCTGCCTTTATTGGTAAAACCTACCCCAAGGGAGAAGCTCCTACTCTATTTGGCGGTTTCGGAAGCTGTTACTAGCGGAGCCTTAGTAAAGGAGTGCAATGACGGGGTACAAAGGCTAGTTTACTATGTGATCTGTGCTTTTACCAAATCTGAGAAGAACTACCCCTCCCTGGAGAAGCTTGCCTATGCCTTGGTAACTACAGCCAGAAAGCTCTGGCCCTACTTTCAAGATGTGACAATTCCTCCAGAGGCCAGATGTATTAGGCAGGTTTGTCTTATGGGCCCTAGAGCTCACCCAGTTTGACATCAAAAACAGGGCGAGAACCACGATCAAAGCCCAGACCCTGGCTGACTTCATAGTGGAGTTCAACACGACTCCAGACCCGAATACTTCAGCAGACCCGGATCTAGATCTCGCTAAAAATAAATATAAACGAGTCCTAATATAATCTAGAGGGGAGGGGGGGGGGGTGAATATATTTTAATCCCTTTTTACCAATTTTCGATGTTAATCAAGATTACAAAATAAACCCCAACTAGTCAACAAACAAAATCAAGTGTAGAGAATGCGGAAAGTAAATAACACATGATTTTTACGTGGAAACCCACACGGGGAAAAAACCACAGGCTATTTTGTGCGCCACACTAGAACCTTAATCCACTACTTGCAAATACAATTACAATCTAGGTTGACCGCATCACACCTAAGATTACTAATCCGTTTTTGCTACCCACAGGCCGTTAGAAGTGAATCTAGTTCATGCTTGCAAACTACCAAAAGGTAAATACAAGACTTGACTCTAAATGAAGAGATAAAACAACCTAGTATGAATATGTGCAATATTCAAGATGCTCAAAATGCAAGGTTAAACATTTTAGCTTATCTAGGCATGGATGAACATGTTAGACATTCCTAGATATCATCTTACTAAGTGGCATGCATAAAACATAACAAAATAGACAAACAAAGTCCTATATGCAATATCTACCACAATACAACTCACAAAACACAGTAACACAATCTTGAACCTAAGTCAAGTCATAAAGGAGCAATCTTGAACCTAGTCAAGTAATAAATGAGCAATCTTGTAGAGAGAGAACATGTGAAAAGATGCAAGTGATGTTCTAACTACAAGTCATGTGAGCAAGTATGAAAACCCTATGAAAATCAAACTAGAACATGCTAGATGATGAATGAAGCATACAAGAATGATGGGTTTTGGTGTTTGGAGTAATAAAAAAGTGTTCTTGATACCTTGACTTTGAAGACACTTAGAAGCTCTCAAAAAGATGTAATTTTTTCTCTTAAAATGAGCCAAGGCCAAACAAGACATATATATATATATGAGATCTAAATAAAATGATGTCGTTTTGGAAAAAAATGCTTCAGATCCCGTCATGTGTTGCTGGTTGACTAGCGCACCCACACCAGCGCATAGCCTATGCACGCACCTTGAGTTGGACGACCAGTGCAAGTCACAGGCGCACGACTAGCGGCAATTCTCTAGGAGAGTTGCGCTGGTGAGGCTACACCTAATGATCGGCGCACCCACACCAGCGCACAGCCTATGCACACACCCTGCGCTGGACAACCAACTCATGTCACAGGCGTACGACTAGCGGCAATTCTCTGAGAGAGTTGTGCTGGTGAGGCTGCGCCTGACGACCAGCGCAGCACCAGCCGTAAACCTTTGCCAAAGGTGCGCTGGTGACTTGCGCTGGTGTTATGCCTGTGGACCAGCACAATGCGCGGGTCAACCCAGGTCAAGGCACCAACGCACACACCTAAGGCTAGAAAAAAATGCAAGTGTGATTTATGTGAAATATAAACATACAAGAAGTAAATATCACACATGTATGCTAGAGAGTGTGTGTGTGTGCAACTAAATCTCTTCAAATGAGAGTCAAGATCAAGTAGCTACCTTCCATGAAGCTCTAGAAATCCACAATGAGGTCCTTAAGCATTTGAGAAGAAAATCTTCAATCCTAAGCTACCCTTACAAGATTGAACCCCATTGTGATTTTATCAATAAAATAGGCCAATTAAAAAGTGAGGCACTTACAATCTCCCCCTTTGGCTATTTCGTGACAAAATCAACACTCATAAGGAACCTCACAAAAACAAAAAAAAATGGTTGGTCAACAAAATTTTCTACAATTCAAATAAGCCCTAGTCTAAGTCTTGAACATCTTCAAGTCATTCCCAAGCTTGTAGAAAATTCCAACCTACACACAATCAACAAGAAATATACCTTACAAGAACAAGTGTGTGAGAGGTGCTTGATCAAAAGAAATTACAATTGCCTAGGAAAAAAAAAATACAATCAAATAATGTAATCATGCAATGCAATGCAACTCCCCCTAAATGCATCAACTCCCAACAAGGGCTACTCTCTCTCTCAACTCCCCCTAAATGCAATGACAAATTAAAAAATATCTCCCTAACCTTACTCCCTTTTTTTTTTCATGAGATAGGCAAAGGGAGTCTCCCCTAATAGGTAAGCATTTAGCAATGAGAGCTTGTAGCACAAAAACATATGCATAATCATATGAGCAATTTTATGCAACTTAATTTAGTAAAAGAGAGTCAAGGAGTTTTATTGTAAGAAAAATGTGTGACAAGGATGCTTTGCATGCAAGACATGTTGCATTCAAGCTCAAAAACAATGGTATTTGGCAAAGCAAACAACAAGGGTTTCCTAAAGGAATTCAAACCAATTTCACCCTTTGCATGGAACAAGATAGGGATATAGAGTTTAAACATTTCAAATTTTAACAAACAACTATATCCAACTTTATAAGCAAAATAAGACATGGGTGACTTTGCACCTTATTAGATTTTTCTGGGTGAGATACCCGTATGATAGTTGCCTTGTTCTACAAATAAAGAGGGAGAGACTATGGATATAAAGATCCTTATTGATTGAAGTCTCAAAGTTTGCTTTTGCACACAAATTTTCCATTCAAGATAAAGCAATTAAGCATATCATACTTTTCACTTATAATCATGTCAACAAAAGAATCATCATATCATAGGAATCAATTAAAGGTCATTCATCAAGTACTTCCAAAGTACATTTCCTATTCCAAAAATGCAAGTTTAAGCATAAATATGACATGGATTGCAAGCAAGGCAATAAATCACACTTATTAAGAAAAATACATATAAGTATGTACAACCAATCATCTCAAGCAATTAAATAAGAGGCATAAAAAATTTCAATGTAGCACAATGCATGTTCATGCGACTTTGCTCTCTTTGCTTGAGCTCCCCATATGGGGTCAAGACAAACTACATCAACCCAAGTGACAAATCCCAATAGACTTACTACGGTTTCCAAATCTAAGAGTGTCTAAGGGTTTGAAACAAATTATGGTGTGTTCAATATTAATCTAGAGGGGGGGTGAATAGATTTTACCCAATTTTACCAAATTTTCGTTAATGGTCAAGATTACGAAAATACCCTCCACTAGTCAAAATACAATAGCAAGTGTAATATGGTGCGGAAATTAAAAGACACTTGATATTTACGTGGAAACCCTCACGGGAAAAACCACGGGCTATGTAAGTGAGCCACACTTGAACCTCGAATCCACTAAATGTGTAAAACGATTACAACCTAATCCCGGAAGTAATCACACACCTACCTAATCCCGGTATAAGTGAACCTAGTCCCAATGCTTGTGATTTATGCAACCTAATCCCGGAAGCAACACAAGACTTAGTTCTCAATGAAGAGAAAACAACCTAAGTGAATATATGAAATACTCAAAATGCAACAAGAGCAAGGCAACTCTATATGCTTACCTAGAATGATGATACATCAATGAAATCAATCCTAGATATCAAAAGCTAAATGACATATCATAAAGCTTAGCTAGATGTTATCAATCACAAAACAATCCTAGCTATCAAACAATGTCAACATGTCCAAACATGTGAACTCAATTAGTTGTAGAGAATTTCTAACAACATAATTGTCAATTAAATCCACAAGAACATTCAATTAAGCTTGACTAGATAAATAAACATTAATCTATCAACCTAATCATCAACCAATTGTACAAGAATGTTCTAGGGTTAGCTATTTAGGGAAAATCATCCTAATCATGTAAGCTACCACAAACAAAACCCAATCATGTCATAACTTCACTAAATATGCAATAAAAGTGAAGATTTGCTAAACTAAGCAATAAAAGACATGTCTTGACTAAGATAGAACAATAAATGAAGATGTGGTGTTTGTTCTACTTACCAAGTCATAAATGAAGAAGACCCATGGAAGATTGATGCATGAAACATGTTAGATGCACATGGGTTTTGGGTTTGGAGAGTTAAAGAAGCAAGATTGAAGCTTTCTCTCTCTAGGGTTTGAGTTTCTCACTCTAAGGTCTGATTTTGAGCTCACAAAAACGAGCAAGGAAGAAGATGATACTTATATAGGACCCCTAGATGAAATGACGTCGTTTTGAAAAATTTGCAACAGACCGCCCGATTCTGCGCCCTTGTTCTGCGCCCTTGGCCGCAGAACAAGGGCGCAAAAATGCACCTGACAAATTTTGCGGCCCCTAAACGCAAAAACCAAGGGCGCAGAAAAGAGGACAGAGAGTATGAATTCTGATCCTTGTTCTGCGCCCTTATTTCTGCGGCCTTGACCGCAGAACAGGGCGCAAAAACGCACCTGATGGAGTTTCCTAAAAAGAAAAATATGATGTGTAATTCCAAGCAAGATGCACCCATATGGACAAGAATGAAGAGAGATTAAATGAGCAATTCATGCATACACACAATAAAGACACAACACATTCAAGAATAAGAATTATGCAAGTGTTGTGTATGTGTGCATCTATTTCTCTTCATTACAAGAAACACTAAGAATTATACCTTTGGAGTGCTTCTTCCCTTGAGGTCTTGAAAAGGGCCTTTGAACATGATCTTCAATCACCTAATTACCCTTACAATTCAAACCCCCAATATGTGGTTTGTCTACGAAATAAGCCAATCAACAATGGGAATCCTTACAATCTCCCCCTTTGGCTATTTCGTGACAAAACCACCACTCACATTGATCCTCACAAGATAAATGAAACTTCGGGAAATTCTACATTACAAAGTACAAAGAGATAAGAAAATAAAACTTCAAGTCTTCAATCTCTTGTAGAATAACCAAACCTTCAAAACAATTAGAATACACTTCCAAAGCAAGTGTATGTGAGATGATCAAGTGAAAGAAAAACAAGCATTTGCATAAGAATCTTTTAACCACAATATCATGCAATGTATGAGTATGCAATGCTCCCCCTCAAAGGTTACTCTCTCTCAAACTTCTCCCCAAAGCATACACAATGCTCCCCCTATATCTCTCAAGACTTCTCCCCCTTTTTGTCATGAGATAGGCAAAGGAGCTCCCCCTATTGGATTGCTTTAGCAAAAAGAGCTATTTGCACAAAAGGCATTTGCATAATCATATAAACGAACTTTATGCAAACACATTTCAACTTTTCTGTTTTTCTCCTTTATCCTAGAAAGCATGTATTTCTGTTTATCATGCTAATGTAACTCTCTTGAAGGCTTTCACTCGGTTTCAAATGAGTATCCATTTCCTACATTGGGCGGCTGCACGTCATATTGCCAGTAGCCCTTTTTCAAGAGAGAGCTTAAGAATGCATATCAAAGAATCATGAACATGGAGAATAATTTGAGGTCAATCACATGTACTAACAAGTAGAACATTCCTCAAATGGATAAGCACACTCAAGCAAAAATAGAAATCATGCAGTACATGCTAGGCAACCGTGCAAGGTGTTATTAAAAACATTATTAAAGCATTAATCAATGTTATTCACCAAGCATTCTCAAACAATCATAAAAGAGCATAAAAGAAGTTAACTTTTTGCATATGACAATTCATGCAAGTTTGCTCTCTTTGCTTGAGCTCCCCTTATTGGGGTCAAATACTAGAACTCATCACTCCACAAGACATATTCCAATAGATCTACTAAGAGTTTTAAATCGAGTAGCATCTAGAGGTTTTGTAAACAAGTCGGCTAGTTGATCATTTGTACCTACATGCTCAAGTACAATGCATTTATTTTCAACTAGTTCTCTAATGAAATGATGACGGATGTCAATATGCTTAGTTCTAGAATGTTGAACCGGATTCTTGGAAATATTAATAGCACTCATGTTATCACAAAAGAGAGTGAGTGTACCTTGGTTGAATCCGTAGTCTACTAGCATTTGCTTCATCCATAGGAGTTGTGTGCATCCACTCCCCGCGGCTATGTACTCGGCCTCCGCCGTGGACAAGGAAATTGAGTTTTGCTTCTTGCAAAACCAAGAAACAAGATTGTTTCCAAGAAAAAAGCAACCGCCCGATGTGCTTTTCCTATCATCACAATTTCCGGCCCAATCCGCGTCACTAAAGCCTACAAGACTAGCATTAGTGTCAAATGAGTACCAAATCCCATAGTTAGAAGTCCCATTCACAAATCGAATGATTCTCTTGACACAAGAGAGATGGGACTCCTTGGGATCGGATTGGTACCTAGCACACACACCCACACTAAAGGATATGTCGGGCCTACTTGCGGTCAAATAAAGCAAGCTTCCTATCATACCCCTATAAAGTGTTTGTTCTACACTTTTACCACTAGCATCTTTGCTTAGTTTCAAAGTGGTGCTCATGGGTGTGTTACAATGTTTGGCTTTCTCAAGACCAAACTTCTTCACTAGGTTTTTGGCATATTTGGCTTGGGATATGAAGATCCCATCACTTAATTGCCTATTTTGCAAACCTAGGAAGTAACTAAGCTCACCAACAAGGCTCATCTCAAATTCATGAGACATAACATCAACAAATTGTTGGACTTTGGTGTTGTTGGTGGATCCAAACACTATATCATCAACATATATTTGAGCTATAAAAAGCTCATCATTGTCTTTCTTGATGAATAGTGTCTTGTCAACACTACCTCTTGTGTAGTCATTGTTGACAAGAAATTGAGTGAGGCGCTCATACCAAGCCCTCGGTGCTTGTTTCAACCCATAAAGAGCCTTCTTGAGGCGATAGACATGGTTGGGGTGGTGTGCATCCACAAACCCCTTGGGTTGCTCAACAAACACTTCCTCTTGCAAGAAGCCATTGAGGAAGGCACTCTTAACGTCCATTTGGTGCAATTTGAACTTGTGCACACAAGAGATGGACAAGAGAAGCCTAATGGACTCTAGGCGGGCAACGGGAGCAAAAGTCTCCTCAAAGTCGATACCCTCAATTTGAGAGTACCCTTGTGCAACAAGTCTAGCCTTGTTACGCACTACGTTGCCATCCTCATCGGATTTGTTCCTATATATCCATTTTGTGCCTATGACATTAGTGGTCTTAGGCCTAGGAACTAGAGTCCAAACCTCATTCCTTTCGAATTGGTTTAGCTCTTCTTGCATGGCAAGAACCCAAAACTCATCATTTAGAGCTTCATCAATCTTTTTGGGTTCTATTTGAGAGGTGTAGCATGTGAAGCTAATAAGATTAGCTATTTGCCTTCTAGTCCTAACACCCTCATTCACATCTCCAATAACATCCTCTTTGTTATGGAGTCTTCTAACCCATGGAGCGGGTTCATTAGAGTCCAAGTTAGGAACTCTATCAATAGGTTGTGTGTCATTTTCAACAACATTGGATGTCCCCACATTAGGAGTCACAACAACCTTCTCCAAAGGAGAATCATCACTAAGAATAACCTCCTCCTCATGATTACTACACTTGAGCCTTTCATCATCAAATACAACATTAGATGATTCCATAACACTTAGAGTTTTCTTATTGAAAACTCTATAGGCTCTACTATTCAAGGCATAGCCAATAAAGATACCTTCATCACTCTTAGCATCAAATTTGCCAAGTTGATCTCGGTCATTTAAAATGTAGCATTTGCTTCCAAATGTGTGGAAGTAGCTAACATTTGGCCTCTTGCCTTTCCATAACTCATAGGAGGTATTCCTAGTACCGGGCCTTAGGAAAACTCTATTTCCTATGTAGCAAGCCGTGTTGATGGCTTCGGCCCATAAATTCCTAGACACATTGTTGCTAAGCAACATCACACGGGCCATCTCTTGAAGGACCCTATTTTTCCTCTCAACAACTCCATTTTGTTGAGGTGTTCTAGGAGCCGAAAACTCATGGGAGATACCTATACTATCACAATAGGTTTCAAAAGAAGCATTCTCAAATTCCCTCCCATGGTCACTTCTAATCCGTTTTATGCTTTTAATGTTAGAATTCATTTCATTTTGAAGTTTAGTACAAAGCATTTTAAACTTATCAAAAGTTTCGGATTTTTCTCTAAGAAAATATGTCCATGTGAACCTAGAGAAATCATCTACACAAACAAAAATGTATCTCTTTCCACCCAAGCTCTCGGTTTGCATAGGACCCATAAGATCCATATGGAGAAGCTCTAGAGGCTCCTTGGTGGAGAGATACTTGCCCTTTTTGTGCATGCTTTTAGTTTGTTTTCCTTGTTGACAAGGTCCACAAATACCATTGGCTTTCTTCCCAAGCTTAGGGAGGCCACGCACACATTCAAACTTTCCAAGGGTCCGTAGATCCCGAAAGTTCATGTGGCCAAGTCTTTCATGCCACAACTCAATTTGCTCATCCTTGGACACATTGTTTGAGACTATTCTAGCTTCAAGACAATAGCAATTGTCGCTAGATCTCATACCTTTCAATAAGGTTTGTCCATTGGGCTTTAGGATAGAGCAATTCTCTTTGTTAAACAAGACGGAATATCCTTCATCACTAAGATGAGAAATGCTAATCAAATTGGCTTTCAAGCCATCAACAAGTAAAGCATTGGATAAGGAGGGCAATCCGGGAACGGAGATGGTTCCTTTCCCTATGACTTTCTTTTTGGATCCATCACCAAAAGTGACATTTCCTCCTTCCTCCATAACAAGAGTCTCGAAGAAACTCTTGTTTCCCGTCATGTGCCTAGAGCACCCACTATCAAGATACCAAAGATTAGAAGAATTTGCCTTCAAGGCAATTTGTGCAACATGGCAAACATTTTCATTCTTTCTAATCCATTTAAGAACAACATTTTCTTTCTTAAAGGTCTTTGGTACATGGGCTCTAGTAATCCTAGGATCATGCAAATTAGTCTTATTATTCCTAGGAACTTGCATCTTGGCTCTATTCTTTCTCTTTTCAATCATGCTTCGAGTTCTACACATTTTTATATAACGAAAGCAATTTGGTCGAATGTGACCATTAAAACCACAAAAATGACAAATTGGAATGAAATGAGAAATCTTACCATTGCCTTGAGCATTTATGGGAGTCTTCCTATGTCTTTGTGGTTGAGAGGGTTCAATCCATCTTCTTTGTTGAACCGGTCTATCTTGCTTCCCTTTTTGAGCCAATAGATGAGGAATGTTGGCTTGAGGTTGTCTCCTTGGTGCAACCTTCACTTGTGCACTTTTTGAGCTTTGTCCTAGATCTATTTTCTTCCTAGGAGTGTGCACCGGAGAAGCTTCTATGTTGCCCAAGCTCTTAACAAACACGGTCTTCTTAGAGGAGGTGGTCTCTTGACAATCTTCAAACCCAAGACCTCTCTTGTCACATGGACTCTTTCCAACACCAAGCATGTGATCTAATTTTTTGGTGCTAGAGTCCATCCTAGTAAGTGACTTCTTAGCTTTAACAAGCTCCCTCTTCAAACCTTCTTCTTTCCTCCTAGATAAAGCTAACTCCTCTTTTAGCTTATCTTCTCTCTTCTTAAGTCTTTCCACTTCTTCACTTAGGAGATCATTGTGAGATGAAAGCTCAAGATTTTCTTCTCTCAACATCTTGATCTTCTTAGTGGTTTTCATCTCTAAGCTCCTAAACTCCTTAAGATATTCAACTAACACTTCTTTCTCCACATATCCATTAGTGGAGTTAGCATCGGAGTCATCTTCACTAGAGTCACTTTCCCTTTGACTCTCTTCCTCTTTTTCACTACCACTTTTGCTCTTGTGAGAAGAGGCAAAAGCTAGGAAGTTAGCCATGATGTCTTCATCATCCGAAGAATCATCTTCTTCATTGGAGTCATCACTACTTCCACTCCAAGTGGCGGCCATCACTTTTCCCTTCTTCTTTTCCTTGTGATTAGCACATTCGGGAGCAAAGTGACCAATCCCGCCACACTCAAAGCAACGGACCCCTTTCCTTTCGGTCCTCTCTTGCCTTGGTTCAAACTTCTTGAAGGGAACCTTTTTCTTGTCTTGGCCTCTAAAACCAAATCCCTTCTTTCCAAACTTCATAACCTTGTTGAATCTTTTCACAAACAAGGCCATGTCTTCATCCGAGTCATTCTTCACCTCCTTTTCATCCTTAGAAGCTTTCAAAGCAATACCCTTTTGCTTTTTAGGAGGAGTAGTGCTAGGACCCTTCCTAGACTCATAGGCTAGAAGTCTTCCAATGACTTCACTCGGCTTCATATCCTTATATCCACTATTTTCTTCTAAAGCCGTCACCTTTGACTCAAACCTATCCGGTAAGGATCTCATAATCTTTTGTTTAATCCTCCTATCCGAATAAGGATCACCAAGTTGATGACTTTGGTTGACTATGTCCATCAACTTGATCTCGAAGTCGTTGAAGCACTCATTCTCCTCCATCTTGAGCATCTCAAATTGAGTTTGGAGAACTTGAAGCTTGGAGTCCTTCACAACTTCGGTTCCCTCATGAGCAACTTCTAGGATTGTCCATGCCTCCTTAGCAACCCTAGTGTTTTGAATCAACTTGTATTGATTCTCATCCATGGCACATAGGATGGCATGCATAGCCTTCCTATTCCATTTTGACGCCTCAAATTCTTGTGCACTCCATTGTGCCTTAGGCTTCAAAACTTCTTCTCCTCCACCCGTAGGAGTCATCATGGGAAGATCATATCCATCTTCAACCGACATCCATGCTCGGTCATGAAGTTGACATATGTAGGATTCCATCTTCCCTTTCCATGAGGAGTAATTCAATCCGGTGAGAAGAGGAGGACGTGTGCTAGAAGCCCCCTCGTTGCTAACACCGTTTCCACTCATTGTGTTTATGAATGAAATGAAATGAATGCACAATGTATGAATGAACAAAAATCACACAAATGCAAAACACACCAAAATGAGCAAGGATCACCTATGTATATCTAGGAACCCGCTCTGATACCAATTGAAACAAATTATGGTGTGTTCAATATTAATCTAGAGGGGGGGTGAATAGATTTTACCCAATTTTACCAAATTTTCGTTAATGGTCAAGATTACGAAAATACCCTCCACTAGTCAAAATACAATAGCAAGTGTAATATGGTGCGGAAATTAAAAGACACTTGATATTTACGTGGAAACCCTCACGGGAAAAACCACGGGCTATGTAAGTGAGCCACACTTGAACCTCGAATCCACTAAATGTGTAAAACGATTACAACCTAATCCCGGAAGTAATCACACACCTACCTAATCCCGGTATAAGTGAACCTAGTCCCAATGCTTGTGATTTATGCAACCTAATCCCGGAAGCAACACAAGACTTAGTTCTCAATGAAGAGAAAACAACCTAAGTGAATATATGAAATACTCAAAATGCAACAAGAGCAAGGCAACTCTATATGCTTACCTAGAATGATGATACATCAATGAAATCAATCCTAGATATCAAAAGCTAAATGACATATCATAAAGCTTAGCTAGATGTTATCAATCACAAAACAATCCTAGCTATCAAACAATGTCAACATGTCCAAACATGTGAACTCAATTAGTTGTAGAGAATTTCTAACAACATAATTGTCAATTAAATCCACAAGAACATTCAATTAAGCTTGACTAGATAAATAAACATTAATCTATCAACCTAATCATCAACCAATTGTACAAGAATGTTCTAGGGTTAGCTATTTAGGGAAAATCATCCTAATCATGTAAGCTACCACAAACAAAACCCAATCATGTCATAACTTCACTAAATATGCAATAAAAGTGAAGATTTGCTAAACTAAGCAATAAAAGACATGTCTTGACTAAGATAGAACAATAAATGAAGATGTGGTGTTTGTTCTACTTACCAAGTCATAAATGAAGAAGACCCATGGAAGATTGATGCATGAAACATGTTAGATGCACATGGGTTTTGGGTTTGGAGAGTTAAAGAAGCAAGATTGAAGCTTTCTCTCTCTAGGGTTTGAGTTTCTCACTCTAAGGTCTGATTTTGAGCTCACAAAAACGAGCAAGGAAGAAGATGATACTTATATAGGACCCCTAGATGAAATGACGTCGTTTTGAAAAATTTGCAACAGACCGCCCGATTCTGCGCCCTTGTTCTGCACCCTTGGCCGCAGAACAAGGGCGCAAAAATGCACCTGACAAATTTTGCGGCCCCTAAACGCAAAAACCAAGGGCGCAGAAAAGAGGACAGAGAGTATGAATTCTGATCCTTGTTCTGCGCCCTTATTTCTGCGGCCTTGACCGCAGAACAGGGCGCAAAAACGCACCTGATGGAGTTTCCTAAAAAGAAAAATATGATGTGTAATTCCAAGCAAGATGCACCCATATGGACAAGAATGAAGAGAGATTAAATGAGCAATTCATGCATACACACAATAAAGACACAACACATTCAAGAATAAGAATTATGCAAGTGTTGTGTGTGTGTGCATCTATTTCTCTTCATTACAAGAAACAGTAAGAATTATACCTTTGGAGTGCTTCTTCCCTTGAGGTCTTGAAAAGGGCCTTTGAACATGATCTTCAATCACCTAACTACCCTTACAATTCAAACCCCCAATATGTGGTTTGTCTACGAAATAAGCCAATCAACAATGGGAATCCTTACAGGGTTTTGTAAACAAGTCCGCTAGTTGGTCATTTGTTCTCATATGTTCCAATGCAATGGTTTTGCTCTCAACTAGCTCTCTTATGAAGTGGTGCCTTATGTCAATATGCTTAGTTCTAGAATGTTGGACAGGATTCTTTGAAATATTAATGGCACTCATGTTATCACAAAATAAAGTAAGAGTACCTTGCTCCAAGCCATAATCGGCTAGCATTTGTTTCATCCACATCAATTGAGTACAAGCACTACTGGCAGCAATGTATTCCGCCTCGGCTGTGGATAGGGAAATTGAGTTTTGTTTCTTACAAAACCAAGAAACCAAATTGTTTCTAAGGAAAAAGCAACCGCCCGATGTACTTTTCCTATCATCACAATTTCTCACCCAATCGGCATAACTATATCTAACAAGACTTGGATTAGTGTCAAAAGAGTACCAAATCCCATGGTTTGAGGTACTAATCATAAAACAAATGATCCTTTTTACTGCAACAAGGTGAGATTCCTTGGGATTAGCTTGGTACCTAGCACAAACACCCACACTAAATGCTATATCGGACCTACTTACGGTCAAGTAAAGCAAGCTTCCTATCATGCCATGATATAGACTTTGCTCCACATCCTTTCCACTAGCATCTTTGCTTAGTTTCAAGGTGGTGCTCGTAGGTGTGTCACAATGTTTGACATTCTCAAGGCCAAACTTCTTCACTAGGCTCTTTGCATATTTAGCTTGGGATATGAAGATCCCATCATGCCTTTGCTTAATTTGCAAGCTTAGGAAATAATTTAGTTCACCAGCCATGCTCATCTCAAACTCATGAGACATGACATCAACAAATTGTTGAACTTTCAAGTTGTTGGTGGAACCAAATACAATGTCATCAACATATATTTGAGCTATGAATAGCTCATCTTTAGTGCACTTGATGAACAAGGTCTTGTCAACACTACCTCTAGAGTAGCCATTGTCAAGAAGATAGAGAGTAAGGCGCTCATACCAAGCCCTTGGTGCTTGTTTCAACCCATATAAAGCCTTCTTGAGGCGATAGACATGAGAGGGGTGGTGTGGATCCACAAACCCCTTGGGTTGCTTAACAAACACTTCCTCATGCAAGAAGCCATTGAGGAAGGCACTCTTGACATCCATTTGGTGTAATTTGAACTTGTACACACAAGAAATGGACAAGATAAGCCTAATGGACTCTAAGCAGGCAACAGGAGCAAAAGTCTCCTCAAAGTCAATACCCTCAATTTGAGAGTACCCTTGTGCAACAAGCATTGCCTTGTTTCGCACAATGTTGCCATCCTCATCGAATTTGTTCCTAAACACCCATTTAGTGCCTATGACATTTATGTTTTTAGGTCTAGGAACAACAGTCCAAACCTCATTTCTTTCAAATTGGTTTAGTTCTTCTTGCATGGCAAGAACCCAATATTCATCACTCAAGGCCTCATCCACCTTTTTGGGTTCTATTTTAGAGGTGTATCAAGTGTAGCTAATTTGATTAGCTATTTGACGTCTAGTCCTAACACCCTATCTAACCTCTCCAATGATATTATTCTTATCATGGAGTTTTTTAACCCAAGAAGTGGGTTCATTAGAGTCCAGTGGAGGAACTCTATTTAGAGGTAAATCATCCTCTTCATCTTGGTTTGACTTCACACCACTTGAAGTCTCACCACTTTCCTTCAAAGGAAGGTCATCCAACTCATAAACATCCTCTTCATGGTCATCATGTTTTGGTCTACAATCATCAAAGACCACATTTGATGATTCCATAACATTTCGAGTCTTAAGATTAAAAACTCTATAGGCCTTGCTATTAAGTGCATATCCAATAAAAATACCCTCATCACTCTTGGCATCAAACTTGCCAAGTTGATCACGGTCATTAAGTATATAGCACTTACTACTAAATATATGAAAATAGCTAACATTGGGTTTCCTACCCTTCCATAACTCATAGGATGTTTGTTTAGTCTCGGACCTAAGGAAAACTCTATTTCCTATGTAACAAGCCGTATTTATGGCTTTGGCCCAAAGGTTTCTAGGGACTTTGTTGCTAAGCAATATCACACGGGCCATCTCTTGGAGGACTCTATTCTTCCTCTCAACAATACCATTTTGTTGAGGAGTCCTAAGGGCCGAAAATTCATGAGAAATGCCTTAGCTATTGCAAAAATTTTCAAAGCTAGCATTTTCAAATTCTTTCCCATGATCACTTCTAATTTTCTTAATGCTTTTAATGTGAGAAGCTTTCTCATTTTGAATTTTAACACAAAGCATTTTAAATTTATCAAAAGCTTCGGACTTTTCCCTAAGGAAGTAAGTCCATGTGAACCTAAAGAAGTCATCAACAACCACTAGTATGTACCTTTTACCACCTAAGCTTTCGGTTTTAATGGGACCCGTAAGGTCCATATGGAGAAGCTCCAATGGTTCTTTGGTGGAAAGGTATTTGCCTTTCTTGTGGATACTCTTGGTTTGGTTGCCTTGTTGGCAAGGTCCACAAACATCATCAACCTTTTTCCCAAGCTTGGGAAGGCCTTTAACTACATTCAACCTATCAAAGACTTTCAAGTCTCTATAGTTCATATGGCCAAATCTTTGGTGCCATACCTCAATTTGCTCACTAGTAGACAAGTTACAAGAGATGAGATTAGGCTCAAGACAATAGTAATTGTCACTTAATCTCTTGCCTTTCAACAAAACTTGCCCATTTTCTTTAAGAATAGAGCAATCAACTTTGCCAAATATAACCGAAAGCCCTTCATCACTCAAATGTGATATGCTAATAAGATTGGCTTGCAATCCATCTACATAAAGAGCATTGGGCAAGGAGGGTAAACTGGGAATAGATATGTTACCTTTCCCTATGACCTTTTTTTTAGATCCATCACCAAAAGTGACAAATCCACCATCCTCCATCACAAGAGTTTTAAAGAAACTTTTATTTCCGGTCATGTGCCTAGAACACCCACTATCAAGGTACCAAGTGTTTGAGGCATTGGATTTCAAGGCAACTTGGGCCACATAGCAATAATATTCATCATTTCTATTCAACCTAGGTGAAACATAGTTATTCCTATGAGCCATTGGTCCATTATCTCTAAATTGCCTAGGTGCATGCATTGTGGCTCTTCTAAGCATCTTTTTCTCAATCATGCTTTCTCTTCTACAAATTTCAATATACTTAAAATAATTAGGCCTAATGTGGCCTTCAATTCCACAAAAATAGCAAGTAGGAGAAAAATAAGAATTCATACCATAGCCTTGTGCAAGCATTTGTGGCCCCCTTCTATTTTGAGTTGCTCTTGGGTGTTGAGGCAACTCTCTCCTTTGTGGTTGAGTCAAGTTGGCATATCCCCTTGGTTCAGCATGAAAGAGCCCATGTTGAGCTTGTGGGATCCTTTGTTGTGGAGGTCTTGGTTGATGAGCTCTTAGTTGTGGTGGAGCTCTTGGTTGTGGAGGTCTTAGTTGAGGAGCTCTAGCTTGTGGTGGAGCTCTTGTTGGAATCCTTGTTCGTGCTTGCTTTGAGGATTCACCAACTTCAACCCACTTAGTTGATTGTTGAGGGGTTTGAGCACTTTCAATCTCTTTGCTCTTGACAAATGTTATCTTCTTCAAGGGTGTGGCTTCCATTTCTTCCATATATCCTAACCCCTTTTTGTCACAAGGACTCTTCCCACAAGAAAGCATCTTGTCAAGCTTCTCGATTTCGGAAGTCATCTTAGCAATCAACCTTCTTGCTTCCATGAGCTCTTTCCTCAAGCTTTCTTCATCCTTCTTGGCCAAGACTAGCTCTATCTTCAATCCTTCTTCCAACTCTTTCTCTTTACTTATTTCCTTGCTCAAATGAGTCACTTTGGAAGTCAATTCAAGCTTCTCCCCTTTCAACTTTTGTATCTCCTTTTTCTTCTTCAATCTTGAGTTCTTAAAGAATCTCATGAAGTCATCATAGTCCACTTCTTCAGCAAACTCAAAGTTGGACATTGACGAGTGGCTACCACCATTTGAGTCACTTTCTTCTTGCTTGTCCTATGCCTCTTCTTTGTCACTCATACCTTCATTGCTATTGTGAGAGGATGAGAAAGCAATAAAGTTGGCAACTTGGTCTTCATCATCATCCGAAGACTTATCTTCCTCATCTAGGTCATCGCTATCACTCCAAGTCACCGCCATGGCTTTTGCTCTTTTCTTCTTCAAGTTAGCACATTCGGGAGCAATGTGTCTAAAGCCACTATACTCATAGCATTGGACACCCTTCTTGTGGTCCTTCTCTTGAGTTTGCTCCACTTTCTTGAAATAAGCCTTTTTCTTCACAAACTTTCCCTTGGAGCCAAACCCTTTCTTCTCAAACCTCATAAATTGCTTGAACTTCTTTGCCATCAAAGCAATTTCTTCATCCGAGTCTTCTTCATCCTTTTCTACCTTGATGCTCTTCAAGGCAAGACTCTTTTGCTTCTTTAGAGGTGTAGATGTAGGACCCTTCCTAGATTCATAGGCCAAAAGCCTTCCAATAACTTCACTTGACTTCATCTTTGAGTAATCACTATTCTCTTCTAATGCCGTCACCTTAGATTCAAATCTCTCGGGAAGCGATCTTATGATCTTTTGCTTAATTCTTCTATCCGAGTAGGGATCACCAACTTGGTGACTTTGATTCACTATATCTATAAGTTTCACTTGGAAGTCATTGAAGCACTCATCCTCTTCCATCCTTATGGTCTCAAATTGTGTTTGGAGGACTTGAAGCTTGGAGTCCTTAACCACCTCGGTTCCTTTATAAGCCGTCTCTAATATATCCCAAGCTTCCTTAGCTATCCTTGTAGTTTGAATGAGTTTGTATTGGTTGTCATCCATGGCACATAGGATTACGTGCATGGCTTTGTTGTTCCATTTTGAAGCCTCAAACTCTTCGGGGGTCCATTGTGCCTTCGGCTTGGGAACTTCTTCTCCACCTCCCGTAGGAGTCATCATAGGTGGCATGTACCCATCTTCAATCGCCATCCATGCCCGGTCATGAATTTGGCACACATAAGCTTCCATTTTGCCCTTCCATGATGCGTAATTGACCCCGGTGAGCAAGGGAGGTCTTGTGCTAGAGGCACCCTCGCCTCTAATTCCATTTCCACTCATAGTGTTTGGGTGAGAATGATATGAATGCACACAAACTAGCAAAACACACAAAAAGCAAAAAAAATAAAAAAAAATGCAAACAAATGCAAAGGATTCTAACAAGAGCAAGGGATCTCCTAATTATGTTAAGGAACCCGCTCTGATACAAATTGAAAACATATGTTAACGAGTCCTAATATAATCTAGAGGGGGTGAATAGATTTTAATCCCTTTTTACCAATTTTCGAGATTAATCAAGATTACAAAAAACAACCCCAACTAGTCAACAACAAAATTCAAGTGTAGAGAATGTGGAAAATAAAAGACACAAGATTTTTACGTGGAAACCCACATGGGGAAAAACCACGGACTGTTTTGTGCGTCACACTAGAACCTCAATCCACTAATTGCAAATACGATTACAATCTAGGTTGACCACATCACACCTACGATTACTAATCCGTCTTTGCTACCCGCGAGCCTTCAAAAGTGAATCTAGTTCATGCTTGCAAACTACCAAAAGACAAATACAAGACTTGACTCTAAATGAAGAGATAAAACAACATAGTGTGAATATTAACAATATTCAAGATGCTAAAATGCAAGGTTAGACATTTAAGCTTATCTAGGCATGGATGAACATATTAGACATTCCTAGATATCATTTTACTAAATGGTATGCATATAACATAACAAAATAGACAAACAAAGTCATATATGCAATATCTACCACAATACAACTCTCAAAACACAATAAACACAATCTTGAAACTAAGTCAAGTCATAAAAGAGCAATCTTGTAGAGAAAGAACATGTGAAGTGATGCAAGGATGTTCTAACTACAAGTCATGTGAGTAAATAAGAAAACCCATGAGAAATCATACCTAGAACATGCTAGATGATGTGTGAAGATGATGGGTTTTGGATTTGGATGAGTAAAGATGGGATCTTGGAAGTCTCTCTCTTGAAAAAATATTTCTCTCTCTAAAGTGAATTTTTTGGCTCTCAAAAATATGTGTGTCCAAGTGAAGAAGAAAAATATATATATATATATACACCACTATTTCAGGTCACCGTTTATATATATATATATATTAGGTGTTGCAAAAAAAAAAAAAAAAAAAACAGAGGAGCACATTTTTACACATATTATATATATATCAACACACAATCAAACAAAATCAAAACTGTTACCGGAAAATCGTCACTGGGGGTGAAATTCCAAATAACGACTTTAAGGGGGACCAAGATCAGAGATGACCCCGGTTGGAGAGTGTAAGTGCCTCACTTTTTAATTGGCTAATTTCGGTGACAAAATCACAATGAGGTTTAATCTTGTAAGGGTAGTTTAGAATTGAAGAAATTCTACTCAAATGCTTAAGGACCTCATTGTGGATCTCAAGAGCTTCAAGGAAGGTAGCTTCTTGACCTTGTCTCTTAATTGAAGAGATTTAGAGTGCACACACACACAACTCATGCATTTTAGTTTTTGTGTTTGTTTTGGTATGATTGGTAAAATCTCTTTGTATTTTATAGAAATATATTTATGAGATTTTTTGTATTTTTACGAGTCCTACTATGTGTGGATTTGTCCCTAGATGAGTTCCAAGTGATTCGGAGACTTATCTATGTGTTTCGAATGATTTTCGAGATATTTGGGACATTCCGTGTTTTTATCGGAAACTGGAATTCAATTCCGAGCTTAGAGTGAAGAGTTATCTAATTTTCCATATTTGTGATTAAGTCCGGATCCATATTCCGAAGACGGAATCGAATTCTAAGTTCCGAGGCCAACTGGACCAAAAGTCACTTGGATCGAGAACCAACTTAGTGTGGCTTAAAAAAAAAAAAAAAAAAAAAGAAAAAAAAAATGTGTGGGCTAGTGGTGGCGTGAGTGAGGCCGTGCACCACATGGGCCAAAGTTGTCTCTGTCCCCATGTGGTGCACGGTGCCTTCAACGCGCACCACATTGTATTCTCTACTTTGCTTTTTTTTTTTTTTGTTTTATATGTTTTGCTGCTTCTTTGTTTGTTTGTGCATTAATATATATATAATAATAATATCATAATTCTGATTGCTTTTTGTTTGTTTTGATTTTGCTTTTTTTTAGTATATATATATTATATAATTGTGCCGCCTACACCAGTACACCTGATTAACATATATATATATATATTTTACTTTCTTCTTCACTTGGTCACACACACATATCTTGAGAGCAAAAAATTTATTTTAGTGAGAGAAAAATATTTTTCAAGAGAGAGAGTTCCAAGATCCCATTTTTACTCATCCAAATCCAAAAACCCATCATCTACACACATCATCTAATATGTTCTAGGTATGATTTCTCATGGGTTTTTATATTTGCTCACATGACTTGTAGTTAGAACATCCTTGCATCCTTCACATGTTCTTTCTTTATAAGATTGTTCTTTTATTACTTGACTAGTTTCAAGATTGCTCTTTTATTACTTGACTAGTTTCAAGATTGCTCTTTTATGACTTGACTTAGTTTCAAGATTGTGTTTATTGTGTTTTGAGAGTTGTATTGTGGTAGATATTGCATATAGGACTTTATTTGTCTATTTTGTTATGTTATATGCATGTCATTTAGTAAAATGATATCTAGGAATGTCTAACATGTTCATCCATGCCTAGATAAGCTTAAATGTCTAACCTTGTATTTTAGCATCTTGAATATTGTTAATATTCACACTAGGTTGTTTTATCTCTTCAATTAGAGTCAAGTCTTGTATTTGCCTTTTGGGTAGTTTGCAAGCATGAACTAGATTCACTTCTAAAGGCCCGTGGGTAGCAAAGACAGATTAATAATCTTAGGTGTGATGCGGTCAACCTAGATTGTAATCGTATTTGCAAGTAGTGGATTGAGGTTCTAGTGTGGCGCACAAAACAGCCCGTGGTTTTTCCTCGTGTGGGTTTCCACGTAAAAATCATGTGTCATTTACTTTCCGCATTTCCTACACTTGATTTTATTTGGTGACTAGTTGGGGTTGTTTTTTGTAATCTTGATTAATCTCGAAAAATTGGTAAAAAGGGATTAAAATCTATTCAACCCCCCCCCCCCAATCTAGATTATATTAGGACTCGTTAACATATATTTTCAATTGGTATCAGAGCGGGTTCCTTAACATAATTAGGAGATCCCTTGCTCTTGTTTGAGTCATTTGCATTTGTTTGCATTTTTTTTTTTTGCTTTTTGTGTGTTTTGCTTGTTTGTGTGCATTCATATCATTCTTACCCAAACAGTATGAGTGGAAATGGTATTGGAGGCGAGGGTGCCTCTAGCACAAGACCTCCCTTGCTCACCGGAGTCAATTACGCATCATGGAAGGGCAAAATGGAAGCATATGTGTGCCAAATTCATGATCGGGCATGGATGGCGATTGAAGATGGGTACATGCCACCTATGATGACTCTTACGGGAGGTGGAGAGGAAGTCCCCAAGCCAAAGGCACAATGGAACCCCCAAGAGTTTGAGGCTTCGAAATGGAACAACAAAGCTATGCACGTAATTCTATGTGCCATGGATGACAACCAATACAAACTCATCCAAACTACAAGGATAGCAAAGGAAGCTTGGGATATATTGGAGACGACTCATGAAGGAACCGAGGTGGTAAAGGACTCCAAGCTTCAAGTCCTTCAAACACAATTTGAGACCATAAGGATGGAGGAAGATGAGTGCTTTAATGACTTCCAAGTGAAGCTTATGGATATAGTGAACCAAAGTCACCAACTTGGTGATCCCTATTCGGATAGAAGAATCAAGCAAAAGATCATGAGGTCGCTTCCCGAGAGGTTTGAATCTAAGGTGACAGCGTTGGAAGAGAATAGTGATTACTCAAAGATGAAGCAAAGTGAAGTTATTGGAAGACTTTTGGCCTATGAATCTAGGAAGGGTCCTACATCTACACCTCCTAAGAAGCAAAAGAGTCTTGCTTTGAAAAGCATCAAGGTAAAAAAGGATGAAGAAGACTCGGATGAAGAAATTGCCTTGATGGCAAAGAAGTTCAAGCAATTTATGAGGTTTGAGAAGAGAGGTTTTGGCTCCAAGGGAAAGTTTGTGAAGAAGAAGACTCCTTTCAAGAAAGTGGAGCAAACTCAAGAGAAGGACCACAAGAAGGGTGTCCAATGCTATGAGTGTAGTGGCTTTGGACACATTGCTCCCGAATGTGCAAATTTGAAGAAAAAGAGAGGAAAGGCCATGGCGGTGACTTGGAGTGATAGTGATGATCTAGAAGAGGAAGACAAGTCTTCGGATGATGATGAAGACCAAGTTGCCAACTTCATTGCCTTTTCATCCTCTCACAATAGCAATGAAGTTGTAAGTGACAAAGAAGAAGAAGAGGACAAGCAAGAAGAAAATGACTCAAATGGTGAGAGCAACTCTTCAAGCTCCAATTTTGAGTTTGATGAAGAGATGGACTATGAAGACTTTATGAGATTCTTTCATAACTCAAGATCAAAGAAGAAGAAGGAGATACAAAAGTTGAAAGATGAGAAGCTTGATTTGACTTCCAAGGTAACTCATTTGAGCAAGGAAATGAGCAAAGCAAAAGAGTTGGAAGAAGGATTGAAGATGGAGCTAATCTTGGTCAAGAAGAATGAAGAAAGCTTGAGGAAAGAGCTCATGGAAGCAAGAGGGTTGATTGCTAAGATAACTTCTGGAACCGAAAAGCTTGACAAGATGCTTTCTTGTGGGAAGAGTCCTTGTGACAAAAAGGGGTTAGGATATGTGGAAGAAATGGAAGCCACACCCTTGAAGAAGACAACATTTGTCAAGAGCAAAGAAGTTGAAAGTGCTCAAACCCCACAACAATCAACTAAGTGGGTTGAAGTTGGTGAATCCTCCAAGCAAGGATTCCAACAAGAACTCCACCACAAGCTAAAGCTCCTCAAGATAGACCCCCACAACCAAGACCTCCACAAGCAAGAGCTCCACCACAACCAAGACCTCCTCAACCAAGACCTCCACAACAAAGGATCCCACAAGCTCAACATGGGGTCTTTCATGCTCAACCGAGGAGACATGTCAACCTTGCTCAAAAATAAAGGAGAGAGTTGCCTCAACACCCAAGAGCAAATCAAAATAGAAGGAGGCCACAAATGCTTGCACAAGGCTATGGTATGAATTCTTATTGCTCTCCTACTTGCCATTTTTGTGGAATTGAAGGCCACATTAGGCCTAATTGTTTTAAGTATATTAAATAGTGTAGAAGAGAAAGCATGATTGAGAAAAATATGCTTAGAAGAGCCACAATGCATACTCCTAGGAAATTTAGAGATATTGGACCCATGACTCCTAGGAATAACTATGTTTCACCTAGGTTGAATAGAAATGATGAATACTATTACTATATGGCCCAAGTTGCCTTGAAAGCCAATGCCTCTAACACTTGGTACCTTGATAGTGGGTGTTCTAGGCACATGACCAAAAACAAGAGTTTCTTCAAAACTCTTGTAATGGAGGATGGTGGATTCGTCACCTTTGGTGACGGGTCTAAGAAAAAGGTTATAGGGAAAGGTAATATATCTATTCCCGGTTTGCCCTCCTTGCCCAATGCTCTTTATGTAGATGGCTTGCAAGCCAATCTTATTAGCATAACACACTTGAGTGATGAAGGGCTTTCGGTTATGTTTGGCAAAATTGACTGCTCTATTCTTAAAGAAAATGAGAAAGTTTTGTTGAAAGGCAAGAGATCAAGTGACAAATTGTTATTGTCTTGAGTCAAATCTCATCTCTTGTAACTTGTCCACTGGTGAGAAAGTTGAAGTGTGGCACCAAAGACTTGGCCATATGAACTATAGGGACTTGAAAGTCCTTGATAGATTGAATGTTGTTAGAGGCCTTCCCAAGCTTGGAAAAAAGTTTGAGGGTGTTTGTGGACCTTGCCAACAAGGCAAGCAAACCAAGAGTGTCCACAAGAAAGGCAAATACCTTTCCACCAAAGAACCATTGGAGCTTCTCCATATGGACCTTATGGGTCCCATTCAAACCGAAAGCCTAGGTGGTAGAAGGTACATACTTGTGGTTGTTGATGACTTCTCTAGGTTTACATGGACTTACTTCCTTAGGGAAAAGTCCGAAGCCTTTGAGAAATTTAAAATGCTTTGTGTTAAAATTCAAAATGAGAAAACTTCTCACATAAAAAGCATTAAGAACTTTAGAAGTGATCATGGGAAAGAATTTGAAAATGCTAGCTTTGAGAATTTTTGCAATAGCTTAGGCATTTCCCATGAATTTTCGGCCCCTAGGACTCCTCAACAAAATGGAGTTGTTGAGAGGAAGAATAGAGTCCTCCAAGAGATGGCCTGTGTGATGTTGCTTAGCAACAAAGTCCCTAGAAATCTTTGGGCCGAAACCATTAATACGGCTTGCTACATAGGGAATAGAGTTTTCCTTATGCCCGGGACTAAACAAACATCCTATGAGTTATGGAAGGGTAGAAAACCCAATGTTAGCTATTTCCATATCTTTGGAAGTAAGTGCTATATACTTAATGACCGTGATCAACTTGGCAAGTTTGATGCTAAGAGTGATGAGGGTATTTTTATTGGATATGCACTTAATAGCAAGGCCTATAGAGTTTTTAATCTTAAGACTCGAAGTGTGATGGAATCATCAAATGTGGTCTTTGATGATTGTAGGCCAAAACATGATGACCATGAGGAGGATGTTTGTGAGTTAGATGACCTTCCTTTGAAGGAAAGTGGTGAGACTTCAAGTGGTGTGAAGTCAAACCAAGATGAAGAGGATGATTTACCTCTAAATAGAGTTCCTCCATTGGACTCTAATGAACCCGCTCCTTGGGTTAGAAAACTCCATGATAAGGATGATATAATTGGAGAGGTTAGAGAGGGTGTTAGGACTAGACGTCAAATAGGTAATCAAATTAGCTACACTTTTGATGAGGCCTTAAATGAAGAATATTGGGTTCTTGCCATGCAAGAAGAGCTAAACCAATTTGAGAGAAATGAGGTTTGGACTCTTGTTCCTAGACCTAAAAACACCAATGTCATAGGCACTAAATGGGGGTTTAGGAACAAATCCGATGAGGATGGCAACATTGTGCGAAACAAGGCAAGGCTTGTTGCACAAGGGTACTCTCAAATTGAGGGTATTGACTTTGAGGAGACTTTTGCTCCCGTTGCCCCCTTAGAGTCCGTTAGGCTTCTCTTGTCCATTTCTTGTGTGCACAAGTTCAAATTACACCAAATGAATGTTAAGAGTGCCTTCCTAAATGGCTTCTTGCATGAGGAAGTGTTTGTTGAGCAACCCAAGGGATTTGTGGATCCACACCACCCCTCTCATGTCTATCGCCTCAAAAAGGCTTTATATGGGTTGAAACAAGCACCGAGGGCTTGGTATGAGTGTCTCACTCTCTATCTTGTTGACAATGGCTACTCTAGAGGTAGTGTTAACAAGACATTGTTCATCAAGTGCACTAAAGATGAGCTATTCATAGCTCAAATTTATGTTGATGACATTGTTTTTGGTTCCACCAACAACTTGAAAGTTCAACAATTTGTTGATGTCATGTCTCATGAGTTTGAGATGAGCATGGTTGGAGAACTAAATTACTTCCTAGGCTTGCAAATTAAGCAAATGCATGATGAGATCTTCATATCCCAAGCTAAATATACAAAGAGACTAGTGAAGAAGTTTGGCCTTGAGAATGCCAAACATTGTGATACACCCATGAGCACCACCTTGAAACTAAGCAAAGATGCTAGTGGAAAGGATGTGGAGCAAAGTCTATATCGTGGCATGATAGGGAGCTTGCTTTACTTGACCGCAAGTAGGCCCGATATAGCATTTAGTGTGGGTGTTTGTGCTAGGTACCAAGCTAATCCCAAGGAATCTCACCTTGTTGCGGTAAAGAGGATCATTCGATTTGTGAATGGTATCTCAAACCATGGGATTTGGTACTCTTTTGACACTAATCCAAGTCTTGTTGGATATAGTGATGCCGATTGGGCGGGAAATTGTGATGATAGGAAAAATACATCGGGCGGTTGCTTCTTCCTTAGAAACAATTTGGTTTCTTGGTTTTGTAAGTAACAAAACTCAATTTCCCTATCCATGGCCGAGGAGGAATACATTGCCGCCGGTAGTGCTTGTACTCAATTGATGTGGATGAAACAAATGCTAGCCGACTATGGCTTGGAGCAAGGTACTCTTACTTTATTTTGTGATAACATGAGTGCCATAAACATTTCTAAGAATCCTGTCCAACATTCTAGGACCAAGCACATTGACATTAGACACCACTTCATAAGAGAGCTAGTTAAGAGTAAAATCATTGAATTGGAACATGTGGGAACAAATGACCAACTAGCGGATTTGTTTACAAAACCCTTAGACACTCTTAGATTTGGGAACCTTAGCAAGTCTATTGGGATTTGTCACTTGGGTTGAAGTGGTTTGTCTTGACCTCATATGGGGAGCTCAAGCAAAGAGAGCAAAGTTGCATGAACATGCATTGTGCTACATTGAAATATTTTATGCCTCTTATTTAATTGCTTGAGATGATTGGTTGTACATGCTTATATGTATTTTTCTTAATAAGTGTGATTTATTGACTTCCTTGCAAACCATGTCATACTTATGCTCAAACATGCATTTTTGGAATAGGAAATGTACTTTGGAAGTACTTGATGAATGACCTTTAGTTGATTCCTATGACATGATGATTCTTTTTGTTGACTTACTTATAAGTGAAAAATATGCTATGCTTAATTGCTTTATCGTGAATGAAAAATTTGTGTGCAAAAGCAAACTTTGAGACTTCAATCAATAAGGATATTTATATCCATTGTCTCTCCCCCTTTATTTGTAGAACAAAGCTACTATCATACGGGAATCTCACCCGGAAAAATCAAATAAGGTGCAAAGTCGCCCATGTCTTGTTTTGCTTATAAAGTTGGATATAGTTGCGTGTTGAAATTTGAAATGTCTAAACTCTATATCCGTATCTTTTTCCATGCAAAGGGTGAAATTGGTTTGAATTCTTTTAGGAAACCCTTGTTGTTTGCTTTGCCAAATACCATTGCTTTTGAGCTTGAATGCAACATGTCTTGCATGCAAAGCATCCTTGTCACACATTTCTCTTAAAATAAAACTCCTTGAATCTCTCTTACTTAATTGAGGTGCATAAAATTGCTTATATGATTATGCATATGTGTTTGTGCTACAAGCTCTCCTTGCTAATGCTTACCTATTAGGGAAGACTCCCTTTGCCTATCTCATGACAAAAAGGGGGAGTAAGGTTGGGGGAGAAAAAAATAATTTTGGCATTGCATTTAGGGGGAGTTGAGAGTGAGAGAGTAACCCATATTGGGAGTTGATGCATTTAGGGAGAGTTGCATTGCATTGCGTGATTACATTAATTGATTGTATTTTTTTTTTTGGCAATTACAATTTCTTTTGTTCAAGCACCTCTCACACTCTTGCTCTTGAAAGGTATATTTCTTGTTGATTGTGTGTAGGTTGGAATTTTCTACAAGCTTGGAAATGTCTTGAAGATGTTCAAGTCTTAGTCTAGGGCTTAATTATAATGTAGAAAATTTTGTTGACCAACCATTTTTTTTGTTTTTGTGAGGTTGCTTGTGAGTGGTGATTTTGTCACGAAATAGCCAAAGGGGGAGATTGTAAGTGCCTCACTCTTTGATTAGCTTATTTCGTTGATAAAAATCACAATGGGGATCTATCTTGTAAGGGTAGCTTAGGATTGAAGTTTTTCTTCTCAATTGCTTAAGGACCTCATTGTGGATTTCAAGAGCTTCATGGAAGGTAACCACTTGATCTTGACTCTTTATGTGAAGAGATTTAGTTGCACACACACAAACATTTCATGATCTTATGTTCTATATTCTTTGTTGTGTGATTTGTATTGTTGCATATTAGTTTTCATGCATGATCACTCTATTATTGTGTATTTATTCTTTGGCATGTTTATTGGCCTTGGAAGTTGCTTGAAGGCTGTTATAGAGGTTAATTTTTTCCTCAGACCGCTGTGATTTTCTTCGCAGTGCTAGGACAGCGGTTCACAGACAGTGGAGACCGCTCCCAGTACCGCTCCCGGACCGCTGCTATTTTATAGGCAGCGGTGGCCTTGGTAGAGAAGACCGCTGCCCGACCGCTGTCGCTTTGGCAGCGGTATGGCAGCGGTCCTCTGCGACGGTTCGTGTCTTGGTTTCAAACGACGCCGTTTTGCTCTACCTCTTATATATATATGTCTTGTTTGCCTTGGCTCATTTTTTAGTGAGAGCAAATATTACACTTTTGAGAGTCTTTTGAGTTGCTTCTAAGCTAAGGTATCAAGAACACTTTTTTATCTCTCAAAACATCAAAACCCATCATTCTTGCATGATTCATTCATCATCTAGCATGTTCTAGTATAATTCTCTTAGGGTTTTCATCTTTGCTTACATGACTTGTAGTTAGAACATCTCTTGCATCATGTCACATGTTCTCTCTCTACAAGTTTGCTCATTTATTACTTGAATAGGTTCAAGATTGCTCCTTTATGACTTGACTTAGGTTCAAGATTGTGTTATTGTGTTTTGTGAGTTGTATTGTGGTAGATATTGCATATGGGACTTTGTTTGTCTATTTTGTTATGTTTTATGCATGCCACTTAGTAAAATGATATCTAGGAATGTCTAACATGTTCATCCATGCCTAGATAAACTAAAATGTCTAACCTTGCATTTTGAGCATCTTGAATATTGCACATATTCACACTAGGTTGTTTTATCTCTTCATTTAGAGTCAAGTCTTGTATTTGCATTGTTGGTAGTTTGCAAGCATGAACTAGGTTCACTTCTAAAGGCCCGTGGGTGGCAAAGACGGATTAGTAATCTTAGGTGTGATGCGGTCAACCTAGATTGTAATCGTATTTGCAAGTAGTGGATTGAGGTTCTAGTGTGGCGCACTAAACAGCCCGTGGTTTTTTCCCCGTTTGGGTTTCCACGTAAAAATCATGTGTTATTTACTTTTCGCTTTCTCTACTCATGATTTCATTTGTTGACTAGTTGAGGTTATTTTGTAATCTTGATTAATCTCGAAAATTGGTAAAAAGGGATTATAATCTATTCACCCCCCCTCTAAATTTTATTAGGACTCGTTTATATTTATTTTCAACAAGAGAGGCCTAGGTTTTGTTGATGACGAAGCCACACCATCATCCAATAAGACATCTTTTGTGAAGGAAACTGTTCCTAAGTTGCCTCCTCAATCTTCTTGCCACAAGAAGACTCTTAAAGTGGGTGAATCTTCTAAGAGTGCTCCTTTGAAGATTGTCAATGACAAAGAGATGAGGTATCAAGAAGTTTTGAAGAAGGCTAAGTTTAAGCAACCTCAAGCTCAAGGAAAAAGCTTAGTTTCACCTCCTCAACACCCTAGGAGGAAGATTGATCTTGGAGAGTCATCCAAGAATGGCCAAATGAAGATGCCAACAAAGGGTGAAGCTCAGCCTCAACATTCAAGAGCTTTTTACCCAAGCTTTGCACAACCAAGGAGGCACATTCAACCAGCTCAATCACCTCAACAAGCTAGACCACAAAGGTGCTACCAATCGGCTCAAGCTCCAAAGAGAAGCAAACCGATGCACCATCAAAGACATCCTCATCAACATGGAAATGCCTCGATAAGATCTCAATGCTATGGTATCAATTCTTACTTTGTACCTACTTGTCATTGTTGTGGTATGATTGGTCACTTAAGACCAAATTGCTTTCAATACATTAAGAGGTGTAGGTTAGAGAGCATGAAAGAAAAACGGTTGAAAAAGAGGGCAAGTTTGCATGAACCTAGGGAACTTGGAAACATGTTTATGACCACTAGAAATGATAAAGTGGAACCTGGGTGGGTTAGAGAGAATGAACCCGCTTGCCATTATGCCAATGCGATACCCGTAGATGCTACTAGGTCCAATGGACTTGGTAAGTCTATAGGGGCTCATGCCTCCCATTGACTTGGTTGGTTTTGACCCCATATGGGGAGCTCAAGCAAAGAGAGTAAACTTGTATGATTTGTCATATGCAAAAAGTTAACTTATTTTATGCTCTTTTATGATTGTTTGAGAGTGCTTGGTGAATAACATTGATTAATGCTTTAATAATGTTTTTAATAACACCTTGCACGGTTGCCTAGCATGTACTGTATGATTTCTATTTTTGCTTGAGTGTGCTTATCCATTTGAGGAATGTTCTACTTGTTAGTACATGTGATTGACCTCAAATTATTCTCCATGTTCATGATTTTTTGATATGCATTCTTAAGTTCTCTCTTGAAAAAGTGCTACTGGCAATATGACGTGCAGCCGCCCAATGTAGGAAATGGCTACTCATTTGAAACCGAGTGAAAGCCTTCAAGAGAGTTACATTAGCATGATAAACAGAAATACATGCTTGTTAGGATAAAGGAGAAAAATAGAAAAGTTGAAATGTGTTTGATGATGTGTGTGATGCATTGCTTAATAAAGACCTTAAAATTGTTGATTGATGATATGCCTTGCATTGTAGAAAAGATGATATATTTTTTGATGTGATTAGTATACTCTGCACACAAATGCTTGGATATATATCTTCTTGTCATAACAACAGGGCTCTAATTGGTTTGACTTCATTTGGAAAACCCGTTGATTGTTGCTTTGATTGATTCTTATGCATGAGCTCAATAGTGCTTGTATTACATGCTAAGCAACTTTTACACACACACAGTTTTCTGTGAATAAAATCTCCTTGAATCTCTCTCAATTACTTGAGTTGCATAAAGTTCGTTTATATGATTATGCAAATTCATTTTGTACTAATAGCTCTCTTTGCTAAAGCAACCCGATAGGGGGAGCTCCTTTGCCTATCTCATGACAAAAAGGGGGAGAAGTCTTGAGAAATATAGGGAGAGCATTGTGTATGCTTTGGGGAGAAGTTTGGGAAAGAGTAACCATTTAGGGGGAGCATTGCACATGCATTAATTTGTATTGCTTTATTGAGTGCAAATGATTTTTATGTTTGTTCACCTCACATGCACTTGTTCTTGGAAAAGTGCTTTCTTGCTATTGTGTGTAAGTATGATGATCTACGAAGAGATTGAAGACCTTGAAGACTTAGATTCTTAGGTTTCTCTCATTGTAACGTAGAATACACTCTTGTTAACCAATAGCTTTATTTTGTGTTTTATGAGGATTATTTTGTAAGTGGTTGTTTTGTCATGAAATAGCCAAAGGGGGAGATTGTAAGTGCCTCATTTTTTATTGGCTTATTTCATGACAAACCACATTGGGATTGGTGTGTAACGGGTAGCTTAGGTTATTGTGATTGGCAAGTGATCAAGCCAAAATTGGTATGATTTTGGCCCTCATTTCCAATTCTTTTCGCTTGATTCTCGGGCATTTCCCTGTGTTTAATGTTGTTAAAATTAGTGTTTCAGATTTTATCAGGTTTCGAGAGCAATGGAGATGAAGTGGAGGACTTGTGTGAAAAATGCCTCACAAATGGGAAGAAACAGGGCATTTTCGCCACTTAGACATGAGGAGGTCGTTACATGGGCGCCATGGGGACAGAAGATTCTCCAAGCCATCAGAAGATCGCCATTTGGGCGCCACTTGGTCGCCATGGCGACAGAAGGACTCCAACTGAATCAGGTGGGTCGCCACTTGGGGTCGCCATGGCGACCACCCTTTGCAAGTGGCGACCTCTTTCAAACAAGGCAAGGTCGCCACTTATGGTCACCATGGCGACCTTGATGCTGCAAGTGGCGACCCCTTCACACTTTGCAGGGTCGCCACTTATGGTCGCCATGGCAACCTCGAGATGCAAGTGGCGATTGATGACTCGCTTTTTGTGTCGTTACCAAATTGCGAATTACTAAAAGAATGTTTATAAAATGAATCTTTACACAATATATTTTAATATTTGAAAACAAGTATTGTGGTAAGCTTAGAATTCGTTCCACAGGGAATTAGAGAAATATGTTGATTTAATTAGCTAATCTATAAACAATAAAATAAATCATAAATGATGAATGAGTGTATGGTTTGTCAAACCATCAAACATACATACAAAATTAACCTAACTAAAAATATGGTGATATGAAAAATAGAAGACTCACAATCTTGATAAGAAAAATGGATGTAAACAATTAATGTTGATGCTAGGGAATTGATTGATTAGCAAGTAGGTATGGGTATTGCTTTTTAAGTCACTTTAAGGACCAATCTCTACATGTTAACCAATTTAGGTTTAGATTAATGTGGTTGATATACCCTCCACTAATCTATCCTATTTATTGGGTTCTTAATCACTCAAGTGTGTCAATCCAAGAGTGATTATATAACATGTTATTCTAAACAAGATTGTAATTAACAAGTGGGTATACAAGTCAATCACATAATGAATAGAATCTAATGAATTAATAAATAGAACACATATAGAGATTCATTACAACGCTTAAACAAAAACCCACAACCAAATGTTTATCAAATCAATCCCCTAGATTAGGGGTTTAATTACACATAGTAGCAATCAAATAGAAAAAAGTAAATGGTAAGGAAATCACCCTTAGGCCACCTTCTTTATTGCTTGATCCTTGTTCTCCTTTGATGCTCCTAGATGCAAAGAATGGAAGAGGAGGATGTGTCTAGATAGGTGGATGACTTATGGTGAGTGACAAAGGATTTGTGATGGAGAAAATGGTAGGGAAAGAATGGTCTAGGGGAGTAATCAAGATTTGGTGTGAGGTTTTGGATGGAAAAGATAAGTCCAAGTATAGAAATGGAGGAGTTTGGGAGATGATTAATGGAGGAAAGGGAGATTGGTAGGAGAGAATAGGCTTTGAAATCTGTAAAAGTTGATGAATTTATAGGCTAGGAAAGCTAGGGTACGAAATGGGTATGAAATGACAAGAGTACCCCTCCTTAATGCCAACATAGGAATTCCTACGCTGGAATTCCAACGTGGTCGCCACTTGTCCTTCTAGGTCGCCATGGCTACCTCAAATGGCGACCTCTCATGGATTCTTCTGTCGCCATGGCGACCAAATGGCGACCAAATGGCGACCATTCCCACGTTGGAATTCCTACGTTGGAATTCCTATGTGGTCACCATTTGCAAGTGTGGGTCGCTATGGCGACCTCAAATGGCGACCATGAGATGCTTTGCAATTTCCTCTGTCGCCATGGCAACCATGTGGCGACTTTTCTTGCTCAAATAGCGAGAATGCCCTGTTTCACCTATTTGTGAGTCTTTTTGCACCAAATTCTTCATCTTCTTCACAAATGCCCTTGAGTTCTAATAAAACCTGAAACACTTGATTTAACGACATTAAATACGGGGAAATGCCCGATAATCAAGCATAAAGAGACGGGAATGAGGGCCAAAATCATACCCATTTTGGTTCGATCAGCAACCTCTACACAAATTGCTCATGGTCGCCACTTGCTAGATGGCGAGAAAGATGATTTTCATGGCGACCTTCTCATCTAACCGTTTTACGCACCAGGGTAGCCATAGCGACCAAATAGCGAACTTGGCGCCACATCAGCGAATCAAGCAGTTATCAGTACATGTCCAAGAGTGTGTATAAATAGAACGACTTCCTATCTTCAAAAGGATCGACCATCTGAGAAAAAAAGAACAAAGAATACATCTTGAGATCTAGCTCTTCATCCATGGCACATCATTCATCATCCTCCATTTCTCTCCTTGAACTCATCTAATCCATCTAAACCTCAACACAAAGCCTTGATTCCTTCCCTACATCATTCCTCATCCCACCATTTCTCCACCAAATTCCTTAGTCACTTTCCACCAAAACACCCACATTCCAAGACATATCCTCTACTTCCATTCTTTGCATCTAGGAGCATAGAGGAGAAGAAGGATCAAGCTTAAAGAAGGTGACCCAAGGGTTATTTCCTTACTATTTACTTCTTTTCATTTATTGCAAATATGTGTAACTAAACCCCTAATCTAGGGGATAGATTTGAGGATCAATTGGTTGTGGGTTTAGCTTAGCTTGTAATGAATCTCTTATGTGTTATATTCATTCAAATTAATTAGATTCCATTCATTATAATTGACTTGTATATCACTTGTTAATTGCAATCTTGAGTGGAGTAATTTGTTATATATTCATATGAGGTTTGGCACTCCTTATGTGATTGAGAACCCATTGGATAGGATAGATTAGTGGTGGGTATATCAACCCCACTAATCTAAGCCTCTAAGTGGTTAACATAATGAGATTGGCACATTAAAGTAGCTAGTTAGCTTACCCACATTCAATTGTTAATCGATCTATTCCTTAGCTATCTCTTTAATTGATTTTATCACTATTCTTATCAAGGTGTTGAGTATTCTATTTTTCATAACATTTTTGTGTATTTTCATTTTAGTAGTTAGCATTGGTGGTTTTAGAAACCACACATCTATCAACACTAAGATTTATTTTATTGTTCAAAGATTAGTCAATTTATCTAATTAACACTCCATTCCCTATGGAACGAACTTGCTCACTATTTTGCTATCAAATCACATTTTTAAAAGGATTAAATGGCTTAAAAGAGTTTTCAAGAATCAAACAAAAACCATATTACTATTTTGTTGAGTACACAAAAGACCTCATCAAAAAATGGTGCCGCTGCCGGGGAGTAGTAGCATTGATTACATAGATTGACTTTTCTTCATATGTTATTAGTATATTTTAGATTATTAGTTTAGTATTTTGTTTGTGGATATTGACTTGTTCATAGTGCTGTTTTTACTTTTTCTTTCCTTGTATCTCTTTATCTATTCCTTTTTCAGGTGCTCAGTTTTATGCACGGTAGGAGATCTCTAGGTAGAGGAATTCATCCCCCACTAGAAGGCACTAGCCGTGTGCGAGAGTTCGAAGAAATTCCAAGACAAACTATGAGTACTGAAGGACAACAACCTAGGAGGGAGGACGAAGGCCCTTTGAGGGAGGAGATGACGGAAGAGACTCAAACCAACCGTGGTCAAAGGATGACCATGGGAGAGTATGCCCTACCGGATATCGGGAACCAACCATCGCCTATGGTGTTAGACCCGATTGCTAGGGGTTATGAGTTGAGGACAATGCACATCAACCTCTTGCCGTCATTTCAGGGGAAGTTGAATGAAGACTGCCTACAGTTCATGAAGGAGTACAGTGTTATTATTGAGACTTTCCCCATCATGCGTCTCTCGCACGAACAGTTGCAAATGCATTGCTTCCAGTATTGTATGAAGGATGCGGCTATGACATGGCTCATGGGACTTAGGCCGGGGTCATTGACAAGTTGGAGTCAAATTTGCAAGGTGTTCTTCAATAGATTCTTTCCGGCTAGGAAGGCAAAGGAGTTGAAGGTCAAGATTGCGGACTTTTTTTATGAGAGTGAAGGGGAGTTATTTCATGAGTCTTGGGAGAGGTATCAACGCCTTGTGGCCCAATGCCCTCCTCACATGTTCACGGAGGAATATAAGGTGTCTTGTTTCCAAGGAAGGTTAACTCGGTTCTCCCAAGTGTTGGTGGATAACGCTTGTGGAGGTTCATACGACACCAAGACCGCCTCGGAGATCTATGACATTTATGAGATGTTGGCACAAAACTCTCAACAAAGGACTGCCGACAGTATTCGAGGTGGGAAGTTTGATGTGAATGCTAGTACGGAAGCCGCCATCAAAATCTCAAGGATAAACAAGAAGGTGGAGACCTTGACTTCTCATATTGAGAGTATGGGGTTTCCGAAGGCGGGGGTAAAGCTACTAGGAAGGCAATAAGGAGGCTCTAACGGGCAATTCAATGAGAGCGAAGGGTTTGAGGACACCTTTCAAGGTCAAGAGCAAGAGGAGGTTCAAGCTATGGGATTTCAAGGACAAGGAAGCAACTCCTATTTTAACAACTATGCTCAACCATAGAGGAATCATCCAATCCTTTCTTGGTCAAACAACAATAATGTTATAAACCCGCCACCAAGAAATCAATAACAAGGAAGTCAACAACAAGAGATGAACAATCAAGGAGGTAGTTCACAAGGAGGTTACCAGCAAAATCAACAACAAGGGATGTACAATCAATGTGGTAGCTCACAAGGAGGATACCCCCAATGAGGAAGCCAATGGGGAGGAAACCAATGGAACAACAACAACAACAATGCTCAACCTAGCTCGTATCAACCTCGCCAAAATATTGATGAAGAGATGAGAGGTATGATGCAAGGGTTCCAAAGAGCCGAGAATACCTTGACAAGTTTCATGCAAGCTAGTGGCTAAAGGTTTGGCAACCTAGAAGCATCTTTCGGGAAATTAGAGACCCAAATGGGGCAAATTGCTGAGGCCCTTCAAAAGCAAGAAAAGGGAAAGTTTCCAAGCCACACCGAGCAAGCTAAGGAGGGAAATTTTGTCAAGAAGGATGGAGCTAGGGATGAAGCTATGTTGTTTGAAGAAGCATATGTTCGGAAAGTGGAAGATCCCGGAAGTTTTGCAATTCCCATATCAATTAGTGATAATGGGGCGCTCAAAGGAGTACTTGACTTGGGAGCCAGTGTGAGTATGATGCCCTTATCAACTTATGAGAAGTTGGGTTTGGTAGGATTGAAACCAACCGGGAAGAAACTCATGTTAGCGGATCAAACTTCACTAACGTCATGTGGTGAGATAAGGGATGTTCCAATTGTCATTGACGGAATAGTGGTGTTAACGGATTTTGTGGTACTAGACATTAGTGTGAAATCAAATGATGTTAGGGAGTGGCAAGTTCTTCTCGGTAGACCATTTATGGCTACCGCTCAAATGAAGATTGATGTTTGCAAAAGGAGAGTATGTATGCATGCATTTGAGAAAGAGCTTGAGATTGACATCACCATGTGCAATGATGACCTAAAAAGCATTGGGAGTTGTTATGTGGTAGAGGTGCAGCCACCAAGGACAAAGGGTGGAAAAATATGTGACTTGGTACAAATGTATGAGAAGAGTAACCAAGAAGATGAAGTTGAGAGCATAGGTGACTCCAAGATTGAAGAACTCAAAAATGTCAACCAAGAGCTCATGCTTGAGGTGGAAGTTCTCAAGGCGGAGAAGTATGCTCTAGAGAAGAAGCTTGATGACTTAGCAAGGAAAAATCATAAGCTTAAGAAGATCAACGTGGCTCTCACCATGGAAAATGAGGTGACGGTGAAAGAGCTTGAGGATTTGGCTAAGGTCACCGAAGAATTTGAGGAAGAGTCCTCAAGAAAGATGAGAAAGACCCTCATAAGTGTAGATGCCAAGAACAAGGCACTTGAGGAGTTGAAGGAGGAATTGAGCAAGAGGGGGATGTCCTTGTAGGTTGCTAAGGTGAAAGAATGCGACTATTTTGTGGAGATCGATCGGATGGATCAAGCCATCAAGGAACTCACCAATGACGGTCCATCAAGGCCTCGACCTCCAATGCAAAAAGGGAGATTTCCTTCATTCCCTCTAACTTGTTATTTTTGTCATAAGAAAGGTCATATTAAATCTAGGTGTTTTGAATTCTTGAAACATGCTAATCATGATGAAATGAGGCCTAGAATGAGATCTAACCATGTTAAGAAGATTTGGGTTAGGAAGGACTTGGTAAATCAAGTCCGGGATGAGTCCATGGGGCCGATTTGGGTAGTCAAGAGGAAGATGAGTGATGGTATAGTTGATTTGTGTGATGAGCATCATGGTTCCATTTCGTATGGTAGGATGCGGTAGTATGATTTGAGTTTTTTTTTTACATTTTATGCCATGAATAAAATGATTGTGTTTTAATTTTGCTTGTTTTGTGTTTCTTTTGTTTGCTTTTTTTTTTTTCTAATAAGTGTCCATTTATTCTTTCTAGAGGTTTGAATTATGTGCTTATTTGTGGATTGTGTTTCACTGCAAGATTCTGATCAAAATGTACTCGGAAAAAGACTTCAAGTGGTTGTCGCAATTTGGTCGCCATTTGCAAATGGCAACCTCACAAGTGGCGACCTCACTTACAAGAGGAATTCAGAGGTCGCCGCTTACATAGTCGCCATGGCGACCCCATGTTGCAAATGGCGACCTTCATAGACCTGGTGTGGTCGCCATTTGGTAGCCATGGCGACCTTACTTATGCAAATGGCAACCACATGCAACTTGCAAATTTCTTTCTTGGTCGCCATTTGGTCGTTATGGCGACCGAGAGGCACAAATGGCGACATAGGGCGTTCAAGTATAAGTGAGCAACTGAAACATAACGCCGCATAACACAAAGTTCTCTCTTCTCAAATTCTCTCAATTCTAAAGCCGTGGTACGCACGTAATCATCAAATCCGGTAAGCAATCACTCTAGTTCTTCAATTCTTTTCTTCAAATCCTTCCTACATTGCATCTAGATTCACTAAGGGTGGTTTTGAGTTTGCACTACTACAAAAAATGCAAAAGAAATCGGTTATTTTACATTGAAGACATCGATTTTTCAAAATTTTGAAACCGATATCTATTTGAGTGATATAGAAAAAAATGCAACAATGACATCGGTTTATAACCGATGTGTCTTATTCTAAATGACATCGGTTACGTTTAAAAGTGATGTTGTATATGAGGTATTTACATTGGTTTTGTATTGAAACCGATGTAAATTGTAAAAATAAAATAAGTCATTTCTTTACTAAAACCGATATGCATATTGTATTTATTTTTATAAATTTCATTCTGTTTCTTTATTCACATAAATTATAAATTTCATTCTGTTTCTTTATTCACATAAATTAATCACAAGTATTTCGACATCCAAAGTAAATTAACAACAATAAGATTTTATTTCATTAGAACAATAATATATGAACAACAAAACTTGTACATACTTCAAAAAACACCTAGTATACATATTAAGAACCAGAGGAAAAAAAAAAAAAACTACAACAGGGAAGGGCAATCACCTAACACAACAGCAGCCAAGCTAATGGGATACTCCTCCAACCAAAAACAATCAGTCACAACCGACAAGCCAAGTTTAGCAAGGCAATGAGCAGCCATATTGGCATTTCTTGGAACGAAAACAATCTTGCAATCCGGAGAGGCAAGAAGCTGAAGTTTGATGTCCTGGATGATAAGGCCAACTTGTCCAAAATGATTGTAGGGGAGTCCAAATTGACAAGGGAGCATCGGAAAGAAATAAGTCAGTTCTCTCTCTGGCTTCATTCATCTGCCTCTGATCTCTTACATGGTACTTGTCCAGACTTCCTTTCAATGATTCAGCCTCTCCTGCTACTTGCTCCATTTTTTTGCAAGACAAAACATAGAAAAAGGTGTGTTTCTGTTACAATACAAGCAATCAAATTACATCATTGAGTACAATATGAAGTAATTTCGTTTAATACCAACAACCAATATCAAGCATTTTGCAGCTCATAACATCCCATGCATACACTTGTCCAAAATATAACCCAGACTGAGCTTTTGAATGAAAATTTAACAGAATCCTTCAAGAGAGCCACAATGCACCCAGTAACAAATTATGAAATTCAGCTTTCCTGTGCATATAAAAAAATTATTCATATACATAATTTCATTTTTTTCCCATTGTTATCCGCCTTGCTTTCGAAAGTAAATTTTTTTTTTTTCCAGCACTAGATATGCATTAACGTAATATAACAGTACTTCCATGAATAAAAGCTAAATGACTCAATTTGACCCAAATGTCAGGTAAATTTAACTTTGAAAACAACTATTATATAGTTAACCTGGAATTGTCAATCAAGTAACTTGCAGCAAGGAAAAAACAATAGAAACAAATCATTCAACCCTTGGCAAGTCAAAAGAAGTAAATATCATACACTCAAGACAGTCAGAAATAGTAGCCTCCTCACTCCTGTACCCTTGTCATTTGAATGTAGCCAACAACTATTAGTTCTTTTATTGTCGATGAAGATATCCCACACTCATCAAATCTGTAGAATCAAAGACACTAGCATCACCTATCAACAAAAATATTCCTTAAATCAAAAACTACAAACCTAAAATACTTTTTTTTTTTTCTCTATCTAACTCTTCTAAACAACAAAACTTACAATCATTACTCAACAAGATTAGCAGCCAGTCAATTCAGCAATATTGTAAATATAGATGCAAGCCCATGGTAAGCTTACAATTGATTCAAGACCATTAAGCATATATTCACAGCATACAAGTTATAGTTGATCATTTTAAGCAACTCGATCACCCAAATCCAACCCACTCAAAATTCGATCAACCTTCAAAAAACTAAGACCTGGAATGCTAAAGAACAAATGAACAAATGAAATTAAGTCTCGTTCTAGAAGCAAAAACTATAAAATTCCATCGACCCACTCAATCCGCTGCTTCTCTGACATCTTTCATGTTACTAAGGCCTCAAATCCACCAGAATCCTTAAAATAAAATCAATATTTCAACACATTACAAATTAAAAATATATGAATTTAACTTAGTTAGCTACAACTATCTTGTAATTATTAAATCTGGCCATTTGCATTGTATTAGATTTATTCGTATTAATTAAGAAAAAAATTAGAAATGCGTAAAGTTATAACAAACTTCGAAAAGTGAAAAATGAAAAATTAAACTAAAAAGAACTCACGGCGAGAAGAAGTGATTCTTTGGTGGAGAGCCTTTCCATCTCCTTGGCGTAGGCGGCATGAGAGCCCTGTACGGTCTGCTGGACCATGCCTCGGCAACACAATTTACAGCGAGTTCTCCGGTTATTCTCCGCTGCTTTGATTTTCACCAGAATCTCCCTCAGCACAACTAAGATGAGACGAATTGATTTTCCGATTCAGCAAACGGGTTTTCAATTGAGCACCACAAAGACTTAAGAGAAGTTATTGGTTCAAATACTCACCAAAAAAGTTGAGAAAAGAAATTACGGAAACATACAAAATACTAACCGAGTTCGAATCACATCTTAAGAAGAACGAGTTGTCACTTGAAACCGGCGGCGGACTTGAAAGAGGGGCAACGATGGATTTGAAAGAGGGACCAACAATGTTAGGGTTCTTGAGAGATTTGGGCGAAACTAGCCGTCAAAAGTTTTGAGAATTGTAAAAGAAATAAGTTAGGGTTTTTTTTTTTTTTTTGCTAGAAAATGAAAACAAAAGAAATCAGTTTATTATTTAAATGATGTGTTAAGATTTACAGATACATGAAAAAACGGTTTTGACAAAAACCAATATCTTAAGTTGGGGACATTTTCATCGGTTTTTCAATCAACCGATATGTTTTCTATGACATAAATTATAAAACATCGGTTAATAAACAACCGATGTCTTTAGCTTACTTTTAAAAACAGTTTTAGGAAACCGACATCTTGCTATTGATGTCTTTGAACTTTTTTGTAGTAGTGTTGATTTGAAGTTACTAGTGCATAGGATTGGAGTTGTGTGCTTTGATTCATATAGAAGTGATTGTGGTAGCGTTGAAGTAGTTTTGATTGATTGTGGTGCACTCGGAGAGTGCCGGATTGGTATAGAAACGTCGTTGTGCTGCTGGATTTTTGACAGGAAATTTTAGTTCCAAGTGTGTGAAATCATGGCCCCCAAGATGAAATTGCCAAACAATGGTGGCAAGGGTAGCAAGACACCCACTCCTAAGAGGAAGGTGGTCCCATAATGCAAATTGAATAAGAATTTTGATGAAAGATTGGAGACATTTGCTGAGAAGAAGATGTGGCCTGAGAGGGGCATAGATCTGGAGAGTTTAAGGGATACCCCTGTCCCAGCAACGGTGAATGACATGGGATGGGGAGGATTGGCAGCCACTCCTCCACACTATAGTGAGAGCTTGGTGAAGGAGTTTTATACGGGAATGAATCCTGAGGAGTATATAAGGGGTGGTCCTATCCTAGTGAGAGGGGTTCCGGTTTACCTGAATGCAACAGACATCAACATCTACTTTGGGACTACTCTACTGGATTTTGAGGGACTCCATGAATGGATGGTGGAAGGGTTCACCACAAATCCCTTGTTTGTGAAGAATTCGGTGGAATTTGTAAACACAATGACCATCGATCCTATGACTATTTAAATGGCGAAGAGATTCCCTCTCAGGCAGTCAAACTTAAAGATTGAGCATGCCTTTTGGCGTATCTTCCTCAATTCTTCTCTCAGGCCGGTTTCCCATAGATCCACTGTTCCATTTGATGTAGCTAGGATTTTGCACAGTATCATTGAGAGGCAGCCTATTGATGTGGGTATTATCGTGAAGATGGAGATTCAGCGAATTGAGAGGAATGAATCGGAGACAGATATCCTCCCTTTCCCGTGTTTGATCACAAAGGCTTGCAAGTTGGCGAGTGTAGATGTATCTGGGGACATTCTTAAGCCCCCCGTTTCAGACATGGACTTGACTACTTGGCGACGCTTGATGATAAAGCATGGGGAGATAACTACTGGTGGGAAACGTAGGAGAGTGCAGGGTTCAGAGGCTGGCACTAGTGTTAGGGAAGAATTTGAGAGAGTTATTCCTAATGAGGACGATGATGATGATGAGGAGGAGGTTCCTATTTATGATGACCCTAGGTAGCCGTTAGGTATTCGGATTCTAGATGGAGTACAGCGCATTAGGAAGACTTAGACTGGTGATTTTGATATTCTTCATGCTGACAAACTTGTGATAGAAGAAAGGCAGAAGGCCTTGGAGGACAGGCAACTGAAGTTGGAAAGCCTGATTCAGGATTTGAGTGAGACAGTGATCACAAGATTTACAGACCTTCGCCATGATCTGAGGCTCACCCCATATGTCAGAAGGCCGAAAAAGCCTACCACAGGGACTCCACCTACCCCCGTCGCACCTTCAGGACCTAGTGTAGAGGAACTTGACTTTGTTTTTCAGACTGCATAGTCTGCTGCTGAGGAGGCAGCGCAGTTAGAGGAGGCCATGACCCGTTCCTTGACAGATCTGGGACCCCGTTATGCGGGAGGCTGCACGTAGGAGAAGGAGAGAGGAGCAGTCTAGGAGAGCGGCGTTAGCAAGGGAGCAGAGAATGAAGGACCCGAAGGGGAAGGGTAGAGTTGAGCAAGATGAGGAGGAGGAGGAGGATTAGTAGGCATCCTAGCACTTCTAGGATTTATTTTGGTCTCCCATCATTTGCATTTTCTATCATTTCATTTGGACATTGCTAGTATTATGTTTTTACTTTTGGATTATATTGTTGGATATTTTAGTTTGATTTATGCTTATTTGCATTTCTTTTCCTTTTGGTCTTTATTTTTCGTTTTTGCCTTTATTTTGCTTCAGCTTAGAATAAGGGTGTGGATTGGATTTTGGTAGTGGAATTAGGACATTTGTGCCTTATTGATATATGTTGTTGTTTGGATTTTGTGAATGGATGATTGAGAGGGCAATATGCTGGATTATTGTTATATTTTGTTTTTGCCTTTGCTTGTTGGATTATTGCTTGTAACTTGTTGGGTTGCGCTTGTTGTCATTATTTATACCACCCATGAACATTAAGGACAATGTCCAATTTAGGTTTGGGGGTACATTTGCGCAACGCCATGATGCTTGGTTTTCAATTTGTGTGCCAACTTTTTCGAAATTTTTTGTGATATTGTCATATTTGAGCATGCTTTGCTTGTGGAGATTGTTCTTTACATGTTGTAGTGAGGAATTGTGCATCTTTGCTAGTGTTTGGTTTAGATTAACACCATGCCACTTAGGGTGTCATTGAACAAAGTGCGTTAATCTTTTTCTCTTAAAGTTGAGTGAATTATCAAGTTGCTTGGTGGCTAAGAATTAATAGTGGAGATTCCCGTGAGGATCACAAACACAGCCTTTAAAAAGCATACGTTGAGTTGTAAACATTCACTCTTTAACAACTCATACAAACATGTATTGGTCTCATTTGCACTAAAATGTTGTTTGCCATAGAATATATGGACTGCTTGTGGATGCCTTATTTTGCCTAGTGGACAAGCCTTTAGAAATGATTTTAGGCGATGCATGTGAAAACCGCTATTGGCCTAAACACTTCTAACCAATGTGAATATGTGTGCTCCCAAGCCCCTTTGAAGCCAAACACATTTGAAGCTTTTCTTTCATAAACCACATCTACATGAACCTTATAGCCTTATAATAATTGACCTACCTTGACCAAATGATTTACTAAGGCTTAGGAAATCAATGTAAAATTTTGAACTTGTAAATGAAGGTGTGTACCTAGGCATGTAAATGTGTTCAAGAGTCTTGCAAAGCAAGAATATTTGAAAAGAAAATTTGAAAGAAAAACAAAAGCTTGAAAAGAGTGTGAAAAGAAAAAGAAAATGAAAAGCATGCAAAGAAAAGAATTGGCAAGAAGGAAAAAAAAAAAAAAAACCAAGAAAATTAGGCACAAATGGCCTAAAAAAGAAAAGAAGTAAATGAACTACTCAAGTTGAAAATATGAGTAGCATGCACATGTATAATTGTGAGCCTGGACACCTTGAAGTGTGAACATTATGTGTGAAACTTGTGGAACTAAAAATTAGAATGTATGCCTTAGTGTAATCATTAGGTTCCTTGATATCCATTTTTCCCATTCTTTGTTTCACCATAACCTTAGGCCCCATTACAACCAAAGAAAAGACCTTCATGATCTTTAGGATTGTCCATTTTGTACAATTTGGTTGATGCATGTTCTTTCTAATTCATGGTTTGCAATTCCATTCATGAGACCACTTTTCAGGAAATTGTGTTTTTAATGATTATCATGTGTAATCAATTAGATACCATAACATGAATTCATATTGCACATGTATGATATTGAGTGAACCTATGAGTCTTGGAGAAAAGAAGAGAGAATCCGTGAGGTTTAGTATCAAAGCGAATTACATTCTAACTTGAATAGCACCTTTGCTTTGAAGCTTTGGCATTTCGAATGTAAGATCGCATTGCGTACAATCATATCTAAGTGTGGCACGTTTTTAATCTTTACTTGACATACTCTTACATGTTGAAGTCCTCACTACTGCATAACTGTATTAATCTCTTCATTATTGGCTTCGCACATTGACCATGAGAAGTAATAACTTTTGAAACATCTCGATGCATGTCTTTGGGGGTTGCTTGTGATTGTTTTGCTCGAGGACTAGCAAAAGATTGGTATGGGGGTATTTGATCAAGCCAAAATTGGTATGATTTTGGCCCTCATTTCCAATTCTTTTCGCTTGATTCTCGGGCATTTCCCTGTGTTTAATGTTGTTAAAATGAGTGTTTCAGGTTTTATCAGGTTTCGAGAGCAATGGAGATGAAGTGGAGGACTTGTGTGAAAAATGCCTCACAAATGGGAAGAAACAGGGCATTTTCGCCACTTAGACATGAGGAGGTCGCTACATGGGCGCCATGGGGACAGAGGATTCTCCAAGCCATCAGAAGATCGCCATTTAGGCGCCACTTGGTCGCCATGGCGACAGAAGGACTCCAACTGAATCGGGTGGGTCGCCACTTGGGGTCGCCATGGCGACCACCCTTTGCAAGTGGCGACCTTTTTCAAACAAGGCAAGGTCGCCACTTATGGTCGCCATGGCGACCTTAATGCTGCAAGTTGCGACCCCTTCACACTTTACAGGGTCGCCACTTATGGTCGCCATGGCAACCTCGAGATGCAAGTGGCGACCTCTACACAAATTGCTCATGGTCGCCACTTGCTAGATGGCGAGAAAGATGATTTTCATGGCAACCTTCTCATTTAACCGTTTTACGCACCAGGGTCGCCATAGCGACCAAATAACGAACTTGGCGCCATATCAACGAATCAAGCAGTTATCGGTACATGTCCAAGAGTGTGTATAAATAGAACGACTTCTCATCTTCAAAAGGATCGACCATCTGAGAAAAAAAGAACAGAGAATACATCTTGAGATCTAGCTCTTCATCCATGGCACATCATTCATCATCCTCCATTTCTCTCCTTGAACTCATCTAATCCATCCAAACCTCAACAAAAAGCCTTGATTCCTTCCCTACATCATTCCTCATCCCACCATTTCTCCACCAAATTCCTTAGTCACTTTCCACCAAAACACCCACATTCCAAGACATATCCTCTACTTCCATTCTTTGCATCTATGAGCATAAAGGAGAAGAAGGATCAAGCTTAAAGAAGGTGACCCAAGGGTTATTTCCTTACCATTTACTTCTTTTCATTTATTGCAAATATGTGTAACTAAACCCCTAATCTAGGGGATAGATTTGAGGATCAATTGGTTGTGGGTTTAGCTTAGCTTGTAATGAATCTCTTATGTGTTCTATTCATTCAAATTAATTAGATTTCATTCATTATAATTGACTTGTATATCACTTGTTAATTGCAATCTTGAGTGGAGTAATTTGTTATATATTCATATGAGGTTTGACACTCCTTGTGTGATTAAGAACCCATTGGATAGGATAGATTAGTGGTGGGTATATCAACCCCACTAATCTAAGTCTCTAAGTGATTAACATAATGAGATTGGCACATTAAAGTAGCTAGTTAGCTTACCCACATTCAATTGTTAATCGATCTATTCCTTAGCTATCTTTTTAATTGATTTTATCACTATTCTTATCAAGGTGTTGAGTATTCTATTTTTCATAACATTTTTGTGTATTTTCATTTTAGTATTTAGCATTGGTGGTTTTAGAAACCACACATCTATCAACAATATGATTTATTTTATTGTTCAAAGATTAGTCAATTTATCTAATTAACACTCCATTCCCTGTGGAACGAACTTGCTCACTATTTTGCTATCAAATCACATTTTAAAAAGGATTAAGTGGCTTAAAAGAGTTTTCAAGAATCAACCAAAAACCATATTACTATTTTGTTAAGTACACAAAGGACCTCATCAGCAAGCTTCCGGACTTCCCAACGTGACTTCAATAGCAAGAGCGAAAGGTAATCACTTGACTTACCTCTTGAAGAGATCTAGTTGCACACACTCACAACTCATGCATATTTCTAATACTTGTATGTTGTGTGTTTTTATATTGTGTGCATTCATGTTCTTGAATATCACTTCATGCATGTTTTATTGATTGTATCTTGTTCATTGAAATGCCATGACATGTTAGGCATTAGGATGCATTCAATGTTTCACTTGCATTGTACACAAAGTGGATAACATGGCATTGTCGCCATTTGTGTGGGTCGCCATTTGATGGTGTCGCCATGGCGACAGAATGATTTCTTCTTGAAAAATCAATCAGGTGTGAGGTCGCCATGAGACAAATGGTGACAAAGAAGGTTTTTTGTGTGTTGCGTCAGAGGTTGCCATTTGCAAATGGCGACCGCAAACTACGACCTAGAAGAAAAGCTGAGGTCGCCACTTGGTCGCCATTTGACAAATAGCGACCGCAAATGGCGACCTCTGATGTTTGTCCATAAAACGACATCATTTTGATTGCATCTTATATATATATATATGTTGCCTTGTCTTCTTAGACATTTGGAGAGCTAAAAATCAAAACTTAGAGAGAGAATCTCAAACCCTAGAGAGAGAAGCTCCCAAGAACTCACCTTTACTCAACCAAACACATTCCCATGAGCATCTAGCATCATCCTAGCATCATCCAAGCATGGGTCTTGTTGTTTTCCTTGACTAGGTAATCTCTACATGTTCTAGAATCTCTTGTTTCATCTTTCTAACATGTTTGCCTAGATTTAGCATTTATTTTGTGATTAAATGCTTGACTCCTTAATTAATGTTGCTTATAACGTGCTTGAGTCTTAGTTTATTGGTTGAGATGTGTTGTTTGTGATAGCTAGCATTTAGGACCATTTTGCCCTCTAGCTAAGTCTATATGATTTTCATTTAGACATTGATGTGTATGACTCATTGATTGCATTTGTTTATTGCATTTATAGTCCTAGCCATGTTCATTGACAACATGTGTTGATTGGCATTTTGATTGACAATTCCTTGATTGCACTTGTTAATTGCATTTATTGTCATTGTCATGTTTATTAACAACTTGTGTTGAGTTGGCCTTGTGTGTTGACAATTAGGTTGTTAGAAATCTTTACAACTAATTGAGACCTCATGTATGTGCATGTAGGCTTTGTTGATAACTAAGATGTTGATTTGCATTATAACATCTAGTTAAGCATTTAGTGTAGCCTAGCATTATTTGCATCTTGAATATCATCACATATTCACATAGGTTGTTGATTCTCTTCATGAGTCAAAGTCTTGTGGCTACCGGTGTGTAGTGCTCAAGCAATTGATTAAGTGCCAATGTAAAAGGCCCGCCGGGTAGATTAGGAGTTGCTCACGCCAAGAGTAGTGTATCAGGGGATATCACTAGGGATTGAACCAAGAGTGACGAGTGGTAGTATCCATAGCCTGAGGTTATCTAGGGTGAGAGTCCGAGAATCACTTGAGAGTGTAAATTCCTTTTCATATAGTGGATTTCGTTGACCGTGTGTGGCACACATAACAGCCCATGGTTTTTTCCCCGTGTGGGTTTCCACATAAAAATCAAGTGTTCATTAATTTCCGCAACTTATACTTGATTTTATTGTTTGTTGAACTAATCCGAAAAATTTGGTAATAACGGATTAACAACCCATTCACCCCCCCCCCCCCCCCCCTCTAGGTTGTTTAGACACACGCGAGCAATATTTATTCTTATATATATTTTCAAGGGCGCTCCTGCTGCTTTGGTCGGGGAATACCCTCATTCAAGAAGCCTGGAGCTAAAGTGACCTTAGTTGCCTACCAGGACAAACTTACAGTTAGATAGGGATGCCTTAGGGTACCTGGTTCCTTACTTCGCCATTTTAAGACCAGGAAATAGCCTTAAGGCACTCCTGCTGCCTTGGTCAGGGAATACCCTCCTCCAAGAAGTCTGGTGCTAAAGTGGCCTTAGTTGCCTACCGGGACAGACTTACAGTAGGATCGGGATATTTTGACAGGGTACCTGGTTCTTTACTCCATTCTGTCTCCTATAAGGCCGACAGTTAAGAGGGATTGAGGAGTTCATCAAATTAGACTATAATAAGTATCAGGCTACCTCGATAGGATACTCGATACATCAAGTTATTATACGTTCGTGAGAGTTTAATTAAGAAGGACATGATAAGAACCAAAATTCCGCTAGTCTTGCGATTTCAGGATATGAAGGATATGGCAGCGAAACGCTTTGAAATTTGTCATAGTTCAAATTACTCATCGGGGTCCAGTTATTCATCAAGAGTCCAGTTATTAACAAGTTTATATGTTTTGGAAAGTTTTCTGAGTACAAAAAGTAGGCAAGACTGATGAGGTCGTTTGTGTACTCAACAAAATAGTAAAAATGATAGTTTTTGATTGATTCTTGAAAACTCTTTTAAAGCCACTTAATCCTTTAAAAATGTGATTAGATAGCAAAATAGTGAGCAAGTTCGTTCCACAGGGAATGGAGTGTTAATTAGATAAATTGACTAATCTTAGAACAATAAAACAAATCATAGAGTTTGATAAATGTGTGGTTTCTAAAGCCACCAATGCTAAACTACTCAAATGAAAATACACAAAAATGATATGAAAAATAGAATACTCAACACCTTGATAAGAATAGTGATAAAATCAATTAATGAGAGAACTAGGGAATAGATCGATTAACACTTGGATGTGGGTAAGCTACTAGCATCATTAATGTACCAATCTCATTATGTTAACCACTTAGAGGCTTAGATTAGTGGGGTTGATATACCCACCACTAATCTATCCTATCCAATGGGTTCTTAATCACACAAAGGTTGTCAATCCACATGTGAATATATAACAAATTATTCCACTCAAGATAGCAATCAACAAGTGATATACAAGTCAATTATAATGAATGAAATCTAATTAAATTGAATGAACAGAACACATAAGAGATTCATTACAAGCTAGACTAAACCCACAACCAATTGTTCCTCAAATCTATCCCCTAGATAAGGGGTTTAGTTACACATAATTGCAATAAATGAAAAGAAGTAAATGATAAGGAAATAACCCTTGAGTCACCTTCTTTAAGCTCAATCCTTCTTCTCCTCTATGCTCCTAGATGCAAGGAATGGAGGTTGAGGAAATGTCTTGGAATGTGGGTGTTTTGGTGGAAAGTTACTAAGGATTTTGGTGGAGAAAATGGTGGGATGAGGAATGATGTAGTGAAGTAATCAAGGTTTTGTGTTGAGGATTGGATGGATTAGATGAGTTCAAGGAGAGAAATGGAGGATGATGAAAAATGTGCCATGGAAGATGATCTAGATCTGAAATTGAGTTCTCTGAATTTTTGCTCTGATTTTCGATGGTTTGAAAGTGAAGAGACGCTCATATATATACTCACTCATGGACATGTACTGGTAACGACTTGATTCGCTGATGTGGAGCCTTGGTCGCTCTTTGGTCGCTATGGCGACCATGGAGCGTAAAACGGTTAGATGAAAAGGTCGCTCTGAAAACCATCTTTCTCGCTCTTTGTCAAGTGGCGAACATGACCAAAATGTGTAGAGGTCGCTCTTTGTGCATCAAGGTCGCTCTGGCGACCATAAGTGGCGACCTTGGAAATGTGAAGAGGTCGCTCGTTGTGCATCAAGGTCGCTCTGGCGACCATAAGTGGCGACCTTGGAAAAGTGAAGAGGTCGCCCTTCGTGCATCAAGGTCGCTCTGGCGACCATAAGTGGCGACCATGCCTTGAGTGCACTAGGTCGCCACTTGCAAGGGAGGTCGCCAGAGCGACCCCAAGTGGCGACCACACCTGATTGTTTTTGTGACCTTCTGTCGCCATGGCGCTCAAGTGGCGCCCAAGTGGCGACCTTTTGATGCTTTTGGGAACTCTTCTGTCGCCATGGCGCTCAAGTGGCGACCTCCATTGCTCATGTGGCGAAAATGCTCTGTTCTTCTCATTTGTGAGACATTTTTGCACAAGTCCTCCACCTTTATCTCAATTGCTTCTGAAACCTAATAAAACCTGAAACACTCAATTTAACAACATTAAACACGGGGAAATGCCCGAGAATCAAGCAAAAAGAAACGGAAATGAGGGCCAAAATCATACCAATTTTGGCTTGATCAAATACCCCCAAACCAATCTTTTGCTAGTCCTCGAGCAAACATAATAACAAGCACACCCCCAAAAACATGCATAGAGATATTTCAAAGGTTTTTACTTCAAATGATCAATGTGCGAAGCCAAAATGAAGAGATTAAAACAGTTATGCCATGGTGAGGATTTAAACATGCAAGAGCGTGTATAGTTATGATCAAAAACGTGCCACCTTAGACATAATTATACGCAATGCGATCTTACATTCAAAATGCCAAAGCTTCAAAGCAAAGGTGCTATTAGTTTAGAATGTAATTCGCTTTGATACTAAATCTCACCAGATTCTCTCTTCTTTTCTCCAAGACTCCTAGGTTCACTCAAATATGAGCATGTGCAATATGAGTTCATGTTATGGCAACAAATTGATTGCACATGCTAAACATTAAAACGCAATTTTCTGAAAAGTGATCTCATGAATGGAATTGCAAACCATGAATTAGAAAGAACATGCATCAACCAAATTGTACAAAATGGACAATCCTAAAGATCATGAAGGTCTTTTCTTTGGTTGTAATGGGGCCTAAGGTTATGGTGAAACAAAGAATGGAAGAAAAGGATATCAAGGGACCTAATGATTTCATTAAGGCATACATTCTAATTCTTTAAGTTCCACAAGATTCCCACATATGTTCACACTTTAAGGTGTCCAGGCTCACAATTACACATGTGTATGCTACTCCTATTTTCAACTTGAGTAGCTCAATTACTTCTCTTCCTTTTCTAGGCCCTTTGTGCCTAATTTCTTTATTCCTTTTTCTTTGCTTTTCTTTTATTGCCAATTCTTTTCTTTTCATGCTCTTCATTTCTTTTCTTTCTTTTCTTTTCTTTTCTCATTCTTTACAAGCTTTTGTTTTCTTTTTCATTTTCAAACATTTCTTGCTTTGCAAGACTCCTACACACATTCACATGCCTTGGTACACACCTTATATTTATACATTCAAAATTTTACATTGAGTTCCTAAGCCTTAGCGAATCGTTTGGTCAAGGTAGGTCAAGTATTTTAAGGCTATAAGGTTCATGTAGATGTGGTTTATGAAAGAAATGCTTCAAATGTGTTTGGCTTCAAAGGGGCTTGGGAGCACACATATTCAAGTGGTTGGAAGTGTTTAGGCCAAAAAGGTTTTCACATGCATCGCCTAAAATCATTTCTAAAGATTCGTCCATTAAGCAAAATAAGGCATCCACAAGCAGACCATAATATTCTATGGCAAACAACATTTAGTGCAAATGAGACCAAAACATGCTTGTATGAGTGTTTAGAGTGAGTGTTTAAAGAGTGAATGTTTACAACTCAACGTATGCTTTTTAAAGGCTGTGTTTGTGATCCTCACGGGAATCTCCACTATTAATTCTTAGCCTTCAAGCAAATTTGATCATTCACTCAACATTAAGAGAAAAAGATTAATGCATTTTGTTCAATGACACCCTAAGTGGCATGGTGTTAATCTAAACCAAACACTCACAAACATGCACAATTCCTCACTACATCATGTAAAGAACAATCTCCACAAGCAAAGCATGCTTAAATATGGCAATATCGCAAAAATTTTTGAAAATTTTGGCACACAATTCTTTCGAAAACCAAGCATCATGGTGTTGCGCAAAAGCACCCCCAAACCTAAATTTGACATTGTCCTCAATGTTCAAAGGTGGAAAATAAACAACAAGCGCAACCCACTAAGTTTCAAGCAATAACCCAACAAGCATGAGCAAAACAAAATATCCCATCATCCGGCATATTGCCCTCCAAATATTCATACACAAAATTCCAACAACACATATAGCAAAGAAGCACAAATGTCCTAAATCCACTACCAAAATCCAATTCACACCCTTATTCTATGCGGAAACAAAATAAAGGCAAAAATGAGAAATAAAGATTAAAGGAAAAGAAATGCGAAAATTAAAAGCATATGAAAATCAACACTACTTAAGCAAAAAGGAAGAGCAAACGTTACCCAATCGGATCAGTCAATTCTTCATTTGAAACAGGCTCCCAAGTTGGGTCTCCTCCCCTATACGGCTTCAACCGATGGCCATTCACCTTAAACCTATCGCCCTTTTTCAAACTCTCAATTTCAACGGCACCATGAACAAACACTTGCACAACTCTATAAGGTCCTGTCCATCTTGACTTAAGCTTTCCCGGAAATAACCTCAAACGGGATTCAAATAGGAGTACTAACATTCCCGGATGGAAATCCTTTCTTCTTAGCTTCTTATCATGGTAGAATTTGGTCCTTTCCTTGTAAAGCCTAGCACTCTCATAAGCCTCCAAACGGAACTCCTCAAGCTCACTAAGTTGTAGCTTCCTTTCCTCTCCCGCTTTGTCAAGGTCTAGGTTTAGCTTTCGAATAGCCCATAAAGCGTTGTACTCAAGCTCCACCGGTAAATGACATGCTTTCCCAAATACTATCCGAAAAGGACTCATTCCTATCGGGGATTTGTATGCTGTCCTGTATGCCCACAATGCATCACTCAGTTTAGATGCCCAGTCTTTCCTAGTCCCGTTGACAGTTTTCTCTAGTATTTGTTTAATGTGCCGGTTACTCTCCTCCACTTGTCCCGAGGTTTGAGGATGGTATGGAGTTGCCACTTTGTGCCGAACCCCATATTTCTTCAATAAGGCCTTGAAGACTCTATTACAAAAATGACTTCCGCCGTCACTTATTATTGCCCTTGGTGTTCCAAACCTTGCGAAGATACATTCCTTGATGAATCCAACAACCACGTGACTATCATTTGTTCTAGTGGGGATTGCTTCCACCCACTTAGATACATAATCCACCGCCACCAAGATAAAGTTGTAACCATGGGAAGTAACAAAAGGCCCCATAAAATCTAACCCCCATACATCAAACAACTCGATCACATGCTCACTATTCAATGGCATCTCCTCCCTTTTTCCGATGTTTCCCGACCTTTGGCATCTATCACACCTTAAACAAAATTCATAAGAATCCTTTGCCAAGGTTGTCCAATAGAATCCGCTTTGGAGAATTTTCAACATTGTTTTCTTACCACTATAATGTCCTCCACACTCGCGCTCGTGGCAAAATCTCAAAATATCTCCTTGCTCGTATTCTGGAACACATCTTCGGATAATCTGATCTGGCCCTCGTTTAAACAAGTACGGTTCATCCCAGAAGTAAAATCTAGTGCTAGCTATGAACCTTTTCCTAGCTTGAGAATTCAAATCTGAAGGGATCACCTTTGATGCCAAAAAGTTTACGATGTCTGCAAACCATGGGTCTTTTTCCTGTATTACCCACAACTGTTCGTCGGGAAAGCACTCTCTTAGTGGAATCACCTCATTCTCCATAAGAGTTCCTTGAGTTAGTCTACTCAGATGGTCCGCCACTACATTTTCACAACCCTTCTTATCCCTAATCTCAAGGTCAAATTCTTGCAATAAAAGTATCCACCTAATCAATCTTGGTTTTGCGTCTTTTTTGTGCAAGAGATACCGAATAGCAGCATGATCCGTATAGACAACTACCTTGACGCCCACCAAATACTGCCTAAACTTTTCCAAGGCAAATACTATTGCCAACAACTCTTTTTCCGTAGTTGAATAATTCATCTGAGCGTCATTGAGAGTCCGTGATGCATAGTAAATGACATGTGGAAGTTTTTCTATGCACTGTCCCAGCACTGCCCCTATAGCATAATCGGATGCATCACACATAAGCTCAAAGGGAAAACACCATTGCGGTGGCATGATGATAGGAGCCGAAGTTAAGGCCTCCTTTAAAGTCTCAAAAGCAATGCCACAAGCTTCATCAAAATTGAATTCTACATCCTTTTGAAGGAGGGTACATAACGGTCTTGAGATTTTCGAGAAGTCTTTAATGAACCGCCTATAAAACCCGGCGTGCCCCAAAAATGACCTAATATCCTTGACCGATCTAGGAGGAGGTAGACTCTTCATTACTTCAATCTTCGCCTTGTCGACCTCAATGCCCCTTTCGGAAATCACATGCCCTAGCACAATACCACTTCTAACCATAAAGTGGCATTTCTCCCAATTGAGCACTAGGCTTGTCTCTTCACACCTCTGAAGCACCACAGATAGATTCCTCAAACAATCATCAAATGAGGCTCCGAACACTGAAAAATCATCCATAAAGATTTCTATAATGTTTTCTACCATGTCCGAAAAAATTGAGGTCATGCACCTCTGGAAAGTGGCTGGAGCGTTGCATAGCCCGAAGGGCATCCTCCTATATGCATATGTTCCAAAAGGACAAGTAAATGTCGTTTTTTCTTGGTCTTCAGGAGCAATGGCGATTTGGTTATATCCTGAATAGCCATCTAAAAAACAGTAATGGCTATGACCTGCGAGACGCTCCAACATCTGGTCAATGAAAGGAAGAGGGAAATGATCTTTTCTAGTGCTAGTGTTTAGTTTCCTATAATCTACACATACCCTCCATCCGGTCTGTAGCCGCTGCGGAATTAATTCGTTTTGCTCATTCTTCACAACAGTGATTCCGGATTTCTTGGGTACCACGTGTATCGGGCTTACCCACCTACTATCCGAAATTGGATAGATTATTCCCACATCTAGCAGCTTCAACACTTCTTTCTTTACCACTTCTTGCATGACCGGATTCAATCTACGTTGTGCTTCCCTAGTAGGCTTCGTGTCTTCTTCCAATAGAATTTTATGCATGCATAATGTTGGGCTAACTCCCTTGATGTCATCTAATGTCCATCCTATAGCTTTTCTATATTTCTTCAAAACCACAAGCAATCTCTGCTCCTCACTTGAGTCTAGGTTAGCCGCAATGATAACCGGAAAAGCTTGATTATCCTCCAAAAACGCATACTTCAAATTTGAAGGAAGTTCTTTCAACTCCAGTTTCTTTGATGAGGTTTCATCCTTTACGCTCCCATACTGCTCAACTAAACCATCCTCTACACCATTTTCTTCAGTAATCACCTCATCCACTACCACTTGATAACATTCCCTTATGGTAGCTTCTTCCTCAATTTCATCCAAAATATCAACACTGTAGCAATCATGGGACCCAATTGGACAAGCCAAAGATTCAAATACTTTATACTCCACCACCTCATCCAAAACCTTCAATGTCAACTTTCCCTCATGGACATTAATCACTGCCTTCGCAGTGGCCATAAAAGGACGTCCCAATAGAATCACTGAGTCTTTTTCATCCGGATCGGTCTCCATTTCTAGCACCACAAAGTCTGCAGGGATAATTAACTTATCAACCTGGATAAGTACATCCTCAACTATTCCTCTCGGTTGCCTAGCTGATTGATCTGCCAAAATGAGGGACATTTTAGTTGGTTTTAACTCATTCAACCCCAACTTCCGGTAAATAGAGAAAGGCATCAAGTTAATGCTTGCCCCTAAGTCAAGCATAGCCCTAACTTGATCCTCACCACCAATGGTTATATTGATAATGAAACTCCCAGGATCTTTAAGCTTCGGCGGAAGTCTCTTCTGGATAACCGCACTTGCATTCTCGTCAAGCCTCTCCTGATTCTTCGGCTTAAACCTGTACTTCTCCTTATTCAATTCTTTGAAAAACTTCCCATACGCAGGCATCTTCTGAATTGCCTCTAGAAGAGGTAGGTTGATTGCTACCTTAGATAGTACATCATAAATGTCCTTGAAAGATTGTTCCAATCTATCCTTCTTTAACCTCCCAGGGTATGGTACTCTTGGGATACTACGGTTGAGAGGTGTGTTGTCACTAGGATTTCCTCTTGGTGGTTCCAATTCGTCCGGAACTGAAGCTTTCTCTTTATCAACATTCTCTCTTTCTGGCGCTACATCTTCCTTATCACTACCCTCAAATGGTGAGTTGTTGTTATCAAAAGTGACACCCTCATTTCTTCCATTGTTCACTATTCTCCCGCTTCTTAAAATGGCCCTTGCACTACCAAGATTGAGAGAGTCGCATGAGTCCATCACTTTTCCGCCTAACACTTTTTCCGCAATCATTCCTAAATGCCCTTCAAGTCTACCGAGTGATTCCTCCAGCTTAAGAAACCGATTTTGACTAGCCTCCATGAACCCACTCAAGAGTCTCTCATAGGTTGCTTGTGTTTCATGAAGGCTTCTTCTCATCTCGTCTGCTATACCTCCTACATGGAACTCTACCTCCTCGGGTATTTGTACTTCGCTTTTTTTTTTTCTGGAAGACCTTGTAGCAAATGTTGACATTTCTCTCGTGAAGTTTTCCATTTGTTCCGCTAGAGAATCCATTTCCTGAAATTTACACAATACACACTATCCCGTAAAAAGAATTCGAAAGAAACCTAAAATGAAAAACGATTTGATAATATGAGCAACAAAGAAAATGTAAACTAAAAGAAAAGTCAATATATGTAATCAACGCTACCACTCCCCGGCAGCGGCGCCATTTTTGATGAGGTCGTTTGTGTACTCAACAAAATAGTAAAAATGATAGTTTTTGATTGATTCTTGAAAACTCTTTTAAAGCCACTTAATCCTTTAAAAATGTGATTAGATAGCAAAATAGTGAGCAAGTTCGTTCCACAGGGAATGGAGTGTTAATTAGATAAATTGACTAATCTTAGAACAATAAAACAAATCATAGAGTTTGATAAATGTGTGGTTTCTAAAGCCACCAATGCTAAACTACTCAAATGAAAATACACAAAAATGATATGAAAAATAGAATACTCAACACCTTGATAAGAATAGTGATAAAATCAATTAATGAGAGAACTAGGGAATAGATCGATTAACACTTGGATGTGGGTAAGCTACTAGCATCATTAATGTACCAATCTCATTATGTTAACCACTTAGAGGCTTAGATTAGTGGGGTTGATATACCCACCACTAATCTATCCTATCCAATGGGTTCTTAATCACACAAAGGTTGTCAATCCACATGTGAATATATAACAAATTATTCCACTCAAGATAGCAATCAACAAGTGATATACAAGTCAATTATAATGAATGAAATCTAATTAAATTGAATGAACAGAACACATAAGAGATTCATTACAAGCTAGACTAAACCCACAACCAATTGTTCCTCAAATCTATCCCCTAGATAAGGGGTTTAGTTACACATAATTGCAATAAATGAAAAGAAGTAAATGATAAGGAAATAACCCTTGAGTCACCTTCTTTAAGCTCAATCCTTCTTCTCCTCTATGCTCCTAGATGCAAGGAATGGAGGTTGAGGAAATGTCTTGGAATGTGGGTGTTTTGGTGGAAAGTTACTAAGGATTTTGGTGGAGAAAATGGTGGGATGAGGAATGATGTAGTGAAGTAATCAAGGTTTTGTGTTGAGGATTGGATGGATTAGATGAGTTCAAGGAGAGAAATGGAGGATGATGAAAAATGTGCCATGGAAGATGATCTAGATCTGAAATTGAGTTCTCTGAATTTTTGCTCTGATTTTCGATGGTTTGAAAGTGAAGAGACGCTCATATATATACTCACTCATGGACATGTACTGGTAACGACTTGATTCGCTGATGTGGAGCCTTGGTCGCTCTTTGGTCGCTATGGCGACCATGGAGCGTAAAACGGTTAGATGAAAAGGTCGCTCTGAAAACCATCTTTCTCGCTCTTTGTCAAGTGGCGAACATGACCAAAATGTGTAGAGGTCGCTCTTTGTGCATCAAGGTCGCTCTGGCGACCATAAGTGGCGACCTTGGAAATGTGAAGAGGTCGCTCGTTGTGCATCAAGGTCGCTCTGGCGACCATAAGTGGCGACCTTGGAAAAGTGAAGAGGTCGCCCTTCGTGCATCAAGGTCGCTCTGGCGACCATAAGTGGCGACCATGCCTTGAGTGCACTAGGTCGCCACTTGCAAGGGAGGTCGCCAGAGCGACCCCAAGTGGCGACCACACCTGATTGTTTTTGTGACCTTCTGTCGCCATGGCGCTCAAGTGGCGCCCAAGTGGCGACCTTTTGATGCTTTTGGGAACTCTTCTGTCGCCATGGCGCTCAAGTGGCGACCTCCATTGCTCATGTGGCGAAAATGCTCTGTTCTTCTCATTTGTGAGACATTTTTGCACAAGTCCTCCACCTTTATCTCAATTGCTTCTGAAACCTAATAAAACCTGAAACACTCAATTTAACAACATTAAACACGGGGAAATGCCCGAGAATCAAGCAAAAAGAAACGGAAATGAGGGCCAAAATCATACCAATTTTGGCTTGATCAAAGACACGGTATGAATCAAATAATTAGAGTTGTTGCATTAATAAAGCAGGGTGCCCAGCTCCCGAGTCGGGCTACAAAGCAAAAGAGTAAGACTCATAAAAATATGTATACAATAAGGAGGGCCAGATCAGTCTTCTCTCTCTTCCTCTGGATGCTCTCCTTGGCCTACCGCTTCTCCCCCTAAGCCCTCAGCTTTTGCGTCAGTTTAGGCCCCTTCAATCACTGGAACCTGAGGCCTAGCTGAATTATCTTCTTGAACAGCAGCGCCCACCTGCATATCAGAAGACTCGGTCTGGGTCCCTCCTACTATAGGAACCCCGGATCCAGCTGTCTCCTCATCCTCCTCCACCAGGACCACTCCTGAGGTAGACACGGGGTCCACCACTTGTTCTTTTTGGATGGGAGGATTCTGAGCAGCTCCTTCAGTACCATCAAGCTGGAACCCTACAGCTGCGCTAGCCTCTTGACCAGGATGAGCTGCATACTGTGGGGGAACCTCTGCTTCTTGGTCCCCATCTGCTAGCTGAGCCGCCCTAACCATTATTTGTTCCCATTCCCAGTTCAAAGTTACTTCGAGGTCGAATGGAGGGGGCAAAGCTGTGGCCACCTCGTAACAGGCTGTGAAATAGCCATCCTCGAATGAGGGACCCTGTTGAGCCTCCAGGTCTGCTATGGCATCCCGTAAAAGCTGGTTCTCATCTAGCAGCAGCCTCTTCTCAACTTTCACGCGCTCCCTCTCCTCTCGACGGCGCAAGGACTTGACGGTTTCTGTATCCAGGCAACGCTCAAGGCTTCTAACAGCCACCAAGGCCTCCACCTCACTTCTTCAGACTCATTGGCATCCCGAAGCAAAGGGGCCACACTCTGCTACGTCTGGACCAGCTCCTGTTGAGTGTCCTCTAGCTTCGCTTGGAGGCCGATGTAAGCCTCTCTCAAGGTCAGCAACTGCTTCTCCATGGCCAGGGCAAACTTGAAGCCCTGTAAAAAGAAAGAAAGTCAGTTTTTCACCAAAAGAGAGAAAGAAATAGTAAGAAAAAAGTAGGAGTTTACCTCAGCCAGAAACGATGCTCCCTTGGTGACCAAGATGTCAGTAGGAAACTTGGCCATATCCATCAAATTTCCGCCAGGGCATGAGGTCACAAATCGGGACACCACCTCGTCAAAGGTGGCACCCCTTGACCCCGATCTAGAAGCTACATCAGCAGCAGGGGCAGGAATGGGGATAGCTGCCTCCTCATCCGAGGTTCTGGTAGGGTCCTTGGAAAAAGCTGTAGGAGCAGGAGGAGCAGGAGGAGCAGGAGGAGGAGGAGGAGGAGGAGGAGCGGCCTTCTTCTGTGCCGACCTTCCAGAACCCTGGGCCTTAGCTGCCCTAGTCAACATCACCGTAATCTTTGAGCACGATGGAGTAGAAGAAGGAAGACGGGCAGGAGTCTTGGCCCTCAACCCTGCTAGAGTGGGACGGGGTGTGATAAGACCAGTAGACGCCTTTGATGGAGCTGGAGGAGGAGTGGGATCAGTCCCAACTTGCAAGGACCCCGGCACATCTCTGACAGAAGAAGAAGGAGAAGGAACAGGAGAAGCGTGAGTCGGCAGAGCTAGACCCCCTATCCTAGAGGAAGATGGAGACCCTGCTGCCATTGGGGCTTTCGATAGTAGCAGACACTACAAAAAAGAAAGAAAGCATAATGAGAACAAGCAAAAGGGAAACATATGAAAGAAATAGGGGAATCAGATGCAATCACTAACCAGGAAGGGCAATGGAAATCTTCAAGTACCGCTCCAGTCGAACTCCCTCAAAGGAATCTAGAGTGGGATACTTCAGATTTGTGTACCCCCTCTTCATAATCCTCGAAAGGATGTCTCGAGATTCGGGGGAAAGCACCCCCTAAGCCAATTTTTCCCTTACAATGAATTGAGTGGGGACGGGGTATTCGTATCCCCCGATGAAGGCAGTGCGCCCCCACTCGCCTTCCACCATGAACCATTCTTCCTTCCAGGGTGCGGCGTACTTCACATTTGCCCCTCTTCATGTCATTCGATGCCCTCAGGTAAAACTGACCCTGGGGAACCATATTGGTGGTGTTAAAAAGGAAGCGGAGCTTGTCCAACCTTGGCTCCCGCTCTATAAGATCTTTCTCGCACTGCTCCTTCCAGAGCACCAAGAACCCCATCAAGTGCTTCCAGAACCCCGACGAGATCTAAGCAGGGGCTAACTCCAGCGCGATAAGAGCCCGGCAAAGTGTGGGATGTAATGGCAGCCGAACACCACATTCGAAGGCCACCTTGTGGATCAGCGGGCGATCTTGAGGCGGGGTGTATACGTCGTAACCCCGATGAGGAAGAGAGAGAGTGATGTAATCTGGAATCTTGTACTCCTCCCTCAGCTTGGCCAGAGTATCCAGGGTGCATACGGAGTCGGGGACTATCCTCCCATCATGAAAAAGGGTGAAACAGCCAGCCTGGACCCCGACTAGAAAAACCCTTTCATCACTGCCTCCATCGCCACTACCCCACCCTTGCCGCGTCTGCCGGGTCACTAATAATGACAGGATCCTCTGGTTGGTTGTGAAAACCCGACCCGATTCGCGGGTTTTGAGTGGAGCGACGGCGCTGAGCCCGCGGGGTGCCATCAGTCGCCTCGTCTCCATCTCGATCTCGTTTCCTCCCTATTGACATCAGGGAGTCCTCCACCAAATCAGCCTTCTCCATGTTGAAGAGGGCATCGATACTATATGAAAAAGGTAGAGATGCGGGGTCGGGATGGGAGGAGGCTATCCCAGGAGGGGGTTGATCAATAAGAGTTTCCTGTGAAGTGGGAAGTCTAGAAGGAGCTCCCATTAGAGAAGAAGAAGGTAGAAGAGATTTCTGGAAGATTGCAAAGTAAAGGAAAAAGAAGGCGAGTCAGAGAGGGTTTGTTCTCTATTGTAATTTTGAAAGTTTGAAAGTAAGGAAGAAAGCACCAGTGAAGCCGGTCTTTTTATAGTAGAAGGGTGGCAGTTACACACCAGGAAACCGGAATCGGTGACCGACAGAATGGGTAGAGATGTTTACGGCATTAATCATGCCAAAACGGCTCTTTTTGAAAATGAGGAACCCAATCGTTGATTGACACGCAATCAGTATTAAAGCATCAAGTAAAGATTTCCGCCTCCTAGGTGGAAAACTAGTCAGACAAGGAAATAAGCAGATAAGGCAGAAAATCCTTCAAATATAGACAGGATCCTGACTCCGACCCCGACAAGGTATCAATGTCCAAGTCAGGGGGGACTTCTGTTAACCGCCAAAATTGGCGAAGGACCAAGGAAGAATTTTTCACCCCGACACAAAGAGAAGATAAAAGTACAGACACCATCCGGCTACCCCGACAACCGTACCATTTGGCTACCCCGACAAAGGCAAATTTTGACTAATCCGAGTGTGCATTTCCTCCAGCGGGGTCCGATCCATCATCTCTATTCATAAGCAACGTCCCGAGCTGGAGTACTTGTTAGAACCTGCAGCAGAGTCCAACCCCGTCATACCCTGGTCTCCTATAAACCCTGTAGCACCCTAACACAGAGTCCCACTGAGCATCCCGCTACAGTATGAACCCCGCAGCACCTCGACACGGAGTTCCACTAAGCATCCCGCTATAACACCACCTAGACATCCCCTTACTCCATCAGCTGAATGCTTACTAGCTTGCACTTTCTGATGTAGCTAGCCCACCAAGCAAGAATATACCATGCAGTAAGATTCTCATACCAGAAACTAAAAGCTTCATAAAAGACCCATTAAAACGCTGCCGTACGGAGGAGATATACTCCTTCCCGCCAGAGAGTCCTATTTTGAGCAGGTCAACACAGTAAGAATCCTACTAGGAAGGTAACAATTTGATCACGAGATTGACTCCTCCTAGGAAGGAAAGACTAGATTCTACATGTAAAGCTCCAAGATTATCTCCTAAAAAGGGAGAGGATCCTGCAATTGCCAAACCCTAAACCGAAATTGTAGGAGTGCATGGCAAGCAACAGGACCTATATATACGATGAATGATTCATCGAGAAGAGGACGGCCAGAAATCCTACGATCAAGTTCTACTTATCGACATGCACGAGTTCATCATCACTATCATCTCCATCATCCATTGAATCTCATACCTTACTGTTAAATCCTAAAAAACATAGTTCATATATTTGTAATGCAAAGTGACGATCAATAAAAACTTATTCTCATCTATTTTCTGGTGTTCCATATCGTACTTGCATTGCCTAGGATAGTAGGTATCGAACCACTTGATACCCCTCTGACTAGGGTCAATCTTGATCTTGGTCCCTGTAAAGTCGTTATTTGGAATTTCACCTCCGATAACGATTTTCTAATAACAGCTTGTAATGAATCTCTTATGTGTTCTATTCATTCAAATTATTAGATTCTATTCATTACGTAATTGACTTGTATATCACTTGTTAATTGCAATCTTGACTAGAGTAATATGTTATATATTCATATTTGGATTGACACTCCTTGTGTGATTAAGAACTCATTGAATAGGATAGATTAGTGGTGGGTATATCAACCCCACTAATCTAAGCCTTTAGTGGTTGACATAAAGAGATTGGTACATTAAGGTGGATATATGGCATTACCCACACTCAAATGCTAATCAATCTATTCCCTAGCAATCTTATTAATTGTTTTCATCACTATTCTTATCAAGGTTGTTGAGTATTCTATTTTTCATAACACTTGTGTATTTTCAATTTAGTAGTTAGCATTGGTGGTTTTTGAAGCCACACATCTATCAAACATTATGATTTATTTTACTTGTCCAAGATTAGTCAATCTATCTAATTAGCACTCCATATCCCTGTGGAACGAACTTGCTTACCATTTGCTATAAAATCACATTTTAAAGGATTTAAGTGGCTTAAAAGGGTTTTCAAAGATCAAACAAAATTATATCATTTTTGTGAGTGCACGACGGCTCATCAATTTCCTCTTCCACAGTGGAAAACTAATCAGACAAGGAAATATGTAAACAAAGAGGGCAGAAAAATCCTTCACACATAATCAAGATCCTGACTCCAACCCCGACAAGGTATCAGTGTCCAAGTCAGAGGGGACTTCTGTTAACCACTAAAATTGGCAGAGGACCAAAGAAGAATTTTCCACCTTGATACAAGGAAGACATAGAAATGCAGGCAGCATCTAACTACCCCGTAAGAGGCGGTGTCCCAACTGATCCAGAAGAAGGAGGATCCCGACTGATCCGAGTACATACCCCGTCCAACGAGATCAAGCCCAGCCATTCCCCAGCTTCTCAAGGACCCCGCCAGTATCTTGATTCACAAGCATTGCCCCGAGCCGGGCTACTCGCAAATTCCTCCAGTGGGGTCTAACCCAGTCATTTCCTAACTTCCAATGGACCCCACAGCATCCCGACACGAAGTTCCACCAAGCAATCCAATACAATAACATCTAGACACCCCTCTACTTCATCAGCAGGAAATCCCGCTACTGACTCGGTTGGTGTCCCGATCCTCAAGTAGAAGCAGGATACTTAGTGGTCCACGCCTCCTGGTAAAATCAGCTTGCTAAGTAAGAAAATACCAAATAGCGGGACTCTTAAGTCAGAGTTAAAAGCTCCATAAAGATTTATTGAAACGCCACCGTCCAGACAAAACAAAGGAGATGTACTCCTTCCCACCAACTAAGAGTTCTATTTTAAGCATGTCAACTCAATTAGAATCCTCCTAGGAGGGAAAGATTTGCTTATGAGATTGACTCCTCCTTGGAAGAAAAGACTAGATTCTACACGAAAAAGCTCTGAGATTATCTCCTAAAACGAAGGAGGTCCTGCAATTGCCAAACCCTAGACTGAAACTATAGGAGTGCATGGCAAGTAACGAGACCTATATATATAACAAGTTTTTACACCAGAAAAGGAAAAAAAAATGATCTCCAGAAACCCTACGCTCAGTTCTACTTATCGACACGCACGAGTTCACCATCACCGCCATCTCCATTACTCACTGAATCTCCATACTTTACTATTAATCCTGGAAAACACAGTTCATGTATTTGTAATGCAAAGTGATGATCAATAAAAAGCTTATTCGTGTTTTTTTTCTTGCATTCTAAATCGTATGTGTATTTTCGAGGACATAGTCGGTATCGAACTACTTGATACCCCTCCGACCGGGGTCAATCTTGATCTTGGTCCCCTTAAAGTCGTTATTTGGAATTTCACCCCAGTGACAATTTTTCGGTAACACATTTATTTATGTCATGTGTACTTAACATCCAAGATTGTCGGATGTAATCTCTAACTAAGTATATGAGTGTCATATACAGAGGTATTCAGTTTGAGATGAGTAATCTAAAGAGTCCGTAGATAGCAAATAAAGTTGGGTACTTTATTTGTGGTTAATCTACAGATGTGGTCCGTTCCGTAATGTACGATGGTCTTAACCTAGACTATTCATATGGTGATATGAGAATGGAGGCACCTTATATGATTTGATCATATAGGACTAGGCCATGATCTATATGAATCTCTCACTAAGATCCGTTAAAAGATGAGATTCATATATATCAATAAATGATGGCTATATATAGGTGATCTTAATCCTGAGTGTATTATCGACTCTTTCAGGTTAGATCGTGGTTTTTGATATACCATGGGTGAGATCGGAGTTGCATTCCCGGTCAATAACTTCGTATGTTGGAATCGCGGTTTGGCTTGTGGCTGGGAAGGTCTGCACACAATAGTGGAATCCACTCCTTCTGGTGAGAAGTAGATAGTAGTTCCCTTAAGGGTTAATTCGGGGCTTGAACAATATGAGCGCTCTCCTAATTCCGTAAGGAATGTATGATTTATTGTTCATTATAGAATCAATGGTACTTAATGGAAAAATATAATTAGAGGGGGTATAACAGACATTATGACCCAACTCTAATTATGAACTACTTGTGGAGGATTATACCATATGTAATAGCTATATCGATGGATACCAAGAGTTATTGGTTTGTGTAAAAACGTCTACAGTTGAGAGAGTGCAACTTCGGGTTTTTAGTGGAATAACACTGAAGTTAATAATCATGAAATATTAATTAAAAAGTTTAATTAATTATTTCTAAGGATTATTGGAGCTCAAAATATTGTGGGTCCATTAGATCCCCTTGCTAGCCCGATTGATTAAGGTAACAAGGGTCACGGTTAATTAATTGAATTGTCCAATTAATTGTGTTACGAAAGTGACACATGTCTATTCAGGAATTAATTGAATAATGAGATTATTTAATTAATAAATATTAATGATTATGTTAATTGAATAATTAGATTATTTAAATGTGTAATTAATCATTAGATGGAGGGTGTTGATTGATATTTAATTCTGAATGAAGAAAAGATAATTTAATTATTTTATTTTCATTTAATTAAATATTTAAATTTGAATTTAAAAGAGTTTTGAATTCAAATTAAATCAAATAAATTAATATTAATTAATATCTTTAAAGATATTAGATATCTTAAAAGATTTTATTAATTAGTTTAATTTTAAAAAATATATATATTTGATATATGTTAGTTTTAAAGTTAGATTAAGTGTGTTGTATCTGATACAAACAAAAACAACACCAAAGAAGAAAAAGCAAGTGGTGCGGCCAAAGAAAAAAAAAAAGGAGTTTTTTTTATTTTTATTTTTATTTTATGATTTTATTTCATCAAAGGTTGGCCGAATTCTCCATACACAAAGCAAGAGTTGTTTTGTGTTGTTTCTTCTACCTCCATATAGGTTCCTGAATACCGTGACGTGCCCACACGCCGTTGCCAGTTTCGGGAGATAGCGAGGAAGATCAAGTGGTTTAAATCAGGAGCAGATCGTATTAAAGTGAAGGAGCCTCTTATGCTGGTTTGAAATTGTTTCCATCTCCTTTTTATTGTTTTCGATTATTACTGTACAAATAGGTTTATTTGATGATTGCATTTAAAATTTTTAAAACCTTTCCGCTGCACAATTTGTAACCTTAGGTTCCTACATAGAGGTCGAAAGGAGGAGGTTGAGGCGTGGCCTCTTCTTAGCAGGCAGTAAAGTAGTCATCTTCAAAAGAGGAGCCCTCCCTGGTGTCCAGGTCATGCATTTATCTCATAGAAGTTGGTTCTCGTCCTGTAGCAGTTTTATTTTCCCTCTTCAAGCACTCTCTCTCCTCGCAACGATGCAATGATAGGATTGTTTCAGTGTCTAGGCAATGCTCAAAACGCTTGGCTTCCACCAAGTCAGCCTGCCAACCCTCCTTAGCCTTGGCTGCAGCTTGAACCTAGGGAGCCACACTCTGCTGGGCTTGGGACAGCTCCTGCTTGGCCTCCTTCAACTCAGCCTAAAGCCCGAGGTAGGCCTCCTTCAAGGTGGATAACTGTCTCTCCATAGCCAAGGCAAACTTGAAACCATACAAAAAAAAAAGGAGTTAGTACCTATAAAAAGAGAAAAAGATAACAACAAGAGAGAAGGCAGGGTTCTACCTCAGCTAAAACAGAGGCACCCTTGGCAGCCAAGATGTCCGAAGGTATCTTCACCATGCTTGCTAAGCTCCCTCTCGAACAGGAAGTGATGAACCAGGATACCACCTCGTCGTGGATGACACCTCCTGACCTCGATCCCGAAGGAATGTCGGCTGCCAGGGAAGAAATAAGAGCATCATCTTTCTTCTTTATTATCTCAACTTGGTCCTTGAAAAGCACTGCTGAAGGAGGAGGGGAAGAAAGAGTGTTCACAGCAAACCTTGGGGTAGCAGCTTTATGAGTCTGCCTCTGTTGCTGGCCTGGTGAACCCCGAGCCTTGGCCGCGAGAGCTAGCATCGCACTTAGGGAGAGGCATGCACTAGGAGGAGAGATAGATGTCTTGGTAGGCGACCTCGCAGATGTAGGAGGAGGAGCAGGAGCTGTAGCAGGCAGTGTAAACCCGGGCACAACTTTGACATCTGAGGAAGAAGAAGGGAATGGAGAAGAATAAGAAGGAAGTAGACCAATATCTCCCAGCCCGAAGGAAGACGAAGAATCAGGCTCCAGAGGGGTAGAGGAAATTGCTAAGAAGAAGAAAATATAATAAGAAAAAAAAAATGCATACATATAAGTAATAGAGGCGAATAAAGCTACATACCCGGAAGAGTAATAGAGATCCTCAGGTATCTCTCTAACCGATCTCCTTCAAAAGCATCCAAAGTAGGATACTCATGTTTGTTTAGCCCCTCTTCATAATCCTCCCAAGGATATCCCAAGATTCCGGTGAAAGCACCCATTTTGCCCACTTGTCTTTCACAGTGAATTGGGTAGGGACCGAACATTTAAAACCCCTAATAAAGGCTGTATGCCCCCAATCTCCCTCGAGCATGATCCATTGTTCTTTCCAGGGCGCGACTTACTTCACATTTGCCCTGGAAATGAGGAAATTCATCTCATTAGACGACCTCAGATAGAACTAACCCCGGGGTACTAGGTTCGCTATCTAGAATATGTACCGGAGGTTGTCGAAGCCCGACTCCCTATCTATCTTATCCTGCTCACATAGCTCCTTCCAGAAAACCAAGAACTCGATCAAATGCTTCCAAAACCCAAGCGAGATCTGCAGAGGGGCTAACTCTAGAGAAACAAGGGCCCGGCGAAGGGTGGGGTGAAGAGGAAGCTGAACCCCGTATTCAAAAGCGGCCTTATGGATAAGGAGGTGATCCTGAGGTGGGGTGTATATGTCGTAACCCTAGTGAGGAAGGGACAGGGTAATGTAATCAGGGATCCTATAGTCTTGTCTCAATTTAGCAAGGGTGTCCAGAGTACACACGGAGTCTGGTACAATCCTGCCATCATGGAAAGAGGCAAAAGAGCCAGTATGTACCCCGATTAAGGTAACATCAAGCTCCCCACCCTCCTCGTCACTGCCAACATCTGCAGCATCTTCTTCGTCAGCAATCTAGATCGGGTTTTTTGGTTTGTTGTTGAAACCTGACCCAATTCGAGGGTTTCTTATAGAACGATGAGGCTGTGTTTGGGTAGTGTCATCGGCCGCGTCACCTTCGCCGCGACCTCGTTTCTTTCCTCTCAATGTAAAAGAACCCTCCCCCGAATCAACCCTCTCCGTGTTAAATAAGGCGTCGAGACTGTCAGAACGATTTGGGGAGGCTAGGTCGGGGTGTGATGAAGCTGGGTCAGGGTGAGTTTGGCTAGTTGGAAGTTCTTATGAAGTATAAGGAAGTTTCGATGGAGACACCATTGTTGCAGCAGGAAGAAGAAGAAAAGAGAAAACCCAAAAAGTCAATGGTAAGAAGGGGGAAGGAGAAAGTAAGAAGCTAGGGTTATTTTGATGCTTTTGAAATTTAAGAAGTGGTATGGAAGAGGCAAGAATATTGTTCTATTTATAGAGCAAGATAGGCAATTACTGGAATGCACAAAGAAACTGAAATTAATGACTGGAGACGTGCTAGAGACAGTTTCGAATTAATCGCGCCAAAAAATGGCTTGTTTGAAATCTGTGGGGCAATCATCATTTGACACGTGGACTGTGCACTAAATACTGTCATATCCAAGGAAAATTTCCTCTTTAGTAATGGAAGCTAGCCAGACAAAGGGTAGGCAGACGGACAAGGTAAAAAATCCTTCAAGCAAAATCGAAATCCTGACTCCAACCCCGACAAGGTATCAGTGTTCAAGTCAGGGGGGACTTATGTTAACCGTCAAAATTGACAAAGGACCAAAGAAGAATTTTCCACTCGTACACAAGGAAGAAATAATTTTTTGGGTACCATCCGGCTACTTCAAGAGAGAGATCTAGATCAATCCGGATACACACCTCCTCTAGAAGAATCAAGACCAGCAGTTTCCTAACTTCACATATACTTGACAGTATCCCAATACGGAGTTCCACCCAAGTATCCCGATATGGAGCTCCGCCCAATGTCCTAATACAAAGTTCTTCATGCAATATCCCACTACTACGTCATCTAGGTATCCTACTGCTGCATCATCCAGGTATCCTGCTACTATATCAGTTCGCATCCTGATTCCCAGACGACCGAGTAACCTGTAGAAATCACAAAGCTAGTAGGGGGTGGGGTGCTTAAAAAACACAGACACTTTCTAGAATCAGCTCACCAGGCAGTTAAGATACCAGACGAAGAATTTACAAAGGTGAGACTCATACGCCCAAAAGACCGGGTTAAATCTCCAAGGAAGAGTACTGAAACGCCGTCGTTTAGTCAAACAAAAGAGGTGGATTTCTTCCCGCCATTTGAGAGTTCCATTTGAATATGGAGTCAACTCTATCAGAATCCTCCCAGTAAAGAATCACTTGATTCTAGGGATCAAGTCCCGCGACAATCTCATTTATCGCCAAGGAAAGTCCCATAATTATCAAAACCCTAGACCGAAATTGTATGAGTGCAGGGCAAGCAAACGGGACCTATGTTGGGGATAATGCCCTAAGAACATATGTTGTTAATCTTCTTGCTGAATTAATAATTAGATTGACATTCTATTACATATTTGTGTGCATTTAATGTTATTAATATTGTATTAATAACATAAAATTCCATGATTATTAAATGTAATATTAAACATAGTATATAAGTTGTTATATACATGAGGATTATGTTTAATATAATAATCTTAATTGTCTGTAATTGATAATTAAAGTTGGGATCTTTAATTAATTAAAATTACTAGTATGGTTCATTCCCATTAAGAATGGAACAGTTTTATCCGAACTGTTGATGTGGTGACATTAGAATGAAGGTACTTTGTATAATAAGATTATACAAGACATGGACGCGATAAATTGGAATCTTTAATAATCTCCGTCTTGAAATAAAGTATTCCCTTTTATCAATCAGATGGTCATATATGGAACGATCTTAATCCTGAGTATTTAATAGACTCCTACTTATAAAATTGTGTCTTTTGACTTACTCGGTATGGTTTGCTCTAATTGCCAAACCTAAAAACCTTGTATCTTAGAGACATGATGATATACTTAGCTGGGAATGATAATATACAAGATGGAATCCATTCCTTCTTAATTGAAGTAGACAAACAGTTCTCTTGAGTAAATGATTCGGATCTTGAACAATAGAGCGCTCAATTTATGATAAGATCATAAATAATTGTTTATTAGAGAATCACGGGCACTCAAGGATAAAGACGTAATTGAGAGGTCAACGGATTTGAACCTAGCTCATATTACGAACTGTTTATGGAGGATTGATCTATATGTAATGATTATATCAATGGACTGTTCGATTCCTATTCGAGTAATTAATTCTATAATAACAAGAGTACAGTTCCAGTTTTTTAGTGGAATAAATCTGGAATTAATAAATCTAATATTTAATTAAAGAGTTTAATTAAATATTGAAGATTTATTGGAGCTTGAAATTATAGGTCCATGTGTCCCCATACCATCTCTATAATACTGTATTGAACATTAAGGTATACTGAGGCTTAGTGATTAATTTGGAATTAATCATCTATACATAAAGAAGTTTATGTATTGTTTTATTTATTAAATAATGTTTGATTATTTAATTATATGTATTAAATAATGTTTGATTATTTAATTATATGTATAAAATAATATTTTGATTATTTAATTTTATTTATTAAATAATGTTTGATTATTTAATTATATGTATTAAATCATGTTTGATTATTTAATTATATGTATAAAATAATATTTTGATTATTTAATTATATGTATTAAATAATGTTTGATTATTTAATTATATGTATTAAATAATATTTGATTATTTAATTATATGTATTAAATAATATTTTGATTATTTAATTTTATATATATGTTTTAATAATTGGGGTGGGTTGTGTTATTGTTACTTTTAGTCATGAATGGGGTGGGTGGAAATCAAGTACCCTTGTTTTTTTCAACTAGTGTTTTTTTCTTTTGTTTTGTTTTTTCTTTCATCATTGCATTTAAAGCATAGTGGAATTCTAGCTCCTATTCTATGATTCTTTACACCACCCACCCTAGTACTATGATAGTGGAAAAATACTACACCACCCAATATATATATATATAGCTCTCTCTCTCACTCTCCATAGAATGGAAGAAGCATAAAAAGAAAATATTTATTTTTGAGTTGATTCATATATTTTGAGCTTCATGAAAACAAGACAAGAAGAGTTCTTGTTTTGAGAAACACTAGTTCTAAACAAGAGAGTGATAACAAAAGAGAAAAATTATTTTTAAGGTCTAAGCCTCTAAAAATATTGTGAGATAGTCTCTCAATATTTTTCTAGTTGTCTCAAGTGTTGAGTACACAACTAGTACAGAAATTCAAGAGTTGAATTTTTCTGTTCAATACCGAGACGCCCACTCGTCGGTTCTTTGGTATTGGAGATTCGGTGTGGAAGAACTTGGTTCGAGGGAATCACGAAGATTCTACAGTGGAGGAACTCGATTCGAGCTAATCACGGAAAGTCTACAAGGGTAACTATTTCCTTCCTTATTATTTATAGTTAAATATTAGAATCAATATAATCACAACGATCCGGCTAAAACGTTTTTGTTGAAATTTAAAAAGAAATTGGGCCCACCGCACTTCCGCTGCGCGGATACCGGTTCCGGTTCCGGTTCACGGAACCAACAATTGGTATCAGAGCCACGTTGTAACTTATATTGATTCTAATGTTGAAATTGATTCCGGTAGTAGGCGCTTTGCATTAAATGTGATTTAATGGTTCTTTTTTATTCATGTGATGAATGGTAAATAAAAATGATTTTTGGTCGTTAATTATATGGTTCCTTTGGATTTTATGTTTTATCGCTTCTTCAATTTTTAGATAAAAAATTTGTAAACCCAAGGGGTATAGGATTTTTGTAAATTGTGATATTGAAGAGGATGGCGTTATCAACAAATCGATGAGATTGGATCGGATGCTGAAGAAAGATTACAACAAGACCATTTTTGTAATTTGATTTATTTATGGGTTGTAATTTAAATATCCAAAGGAACTCGGCCAAAATTCATTTAGTTTTTATTTTGCTTTTTCATATTATATTTTATGCGATAATTATATAATATGTTCATGCATATAATATGTCATCTTAGTTAGTAAGTGCCTACTGGAATCGTTATAACATGACATGCATACATATTCTATTCTAAAACTGTTTTAGATTAGAAAATGTTTTATAATTTGTTATGACTATTATTATTACATAATATTGGATATTTTGTAATTAAAATACGGCAATTCAAAATATTGAGTGGGAGAGGGTAATATGACAATGTTACCCATAGTCTCTACCATTAGTACAACATCGTGAGATTTAAATGGCGCCTCGAGACGCTTTGATTTCGTCCTCCCTACGGAGGGTGTCCATTTGAGTCATAGCAAGGTTGTCTTCCATGCGATAGGATTTTTAGATGTATTTCAAAATTGACCTACCCTACGGCGGCAATTTTTGAGTTAAGTCTGAAAAATCTGAAATGGTAGGTTACACTCAAAAGATGTAATTAAGCTTGTTAATTACAATCTTGATCAAAGTAAACGGTGATTAATGAAAGTTGAAAATATGAGATATTTTGATTTAACTTTTATTGATTGAGAAAGTCTCAATTCAATTGTCAAATGCATGACTATTATTATTACATAATATTGGATATTTTGTAATTAAAATACGGCAATTCAAAATATTGAGTGGGAGAGGGTAATATGACAATGTTACCCATAGTCTCTACCATTAGTACAACATCGTGAGATTTAAATGGTGCCTCGAGACGCTTTGATTTCGTCCTCCCTACGGAGGGTGTCCATTTGAGTCATAGCAAGGTTGTCTTCCATGCGATAGGATTTTTAGATGTATTTCAAAATTGACCTACCCTACGGCGGTAATTTTTGAGTTAAGTCTGAAAAATCTGAAATGGTAGGTTACACTCAAAAGATGTAATTAAGCTTGTTAATTACAATCTTGATCAAAGTAAACGGTGATTAATGAAAGTTGAAAATATGAGATATTTTGATTTAACTTTTATTGATTGAGAAAGTCTCAATTCAATTGTCAAATGCATGACCTATCCTACGACGGCACGTTATTTGTGAAAATTGAATTATCGTGGTAAATGAGTAAATAATTTTTCTGTATTTTTAAATGCGCCATGCATCATATTTACATTACCGAAGTTTATATATGTGATATATATGAACTGTGCACACATATTAAATATGAATGATTGTTATTTAATTTCAGCAAACCAAACATGTCCAATCCAATAATCAAGATACTCGCTGCTGAAACTTTAACCGGTGAAAATTTTGTCAAATGGAAAAGTAACATGAACATCGTGCTTGTATGTGAAAACTTCAAGTTTGTCCTAACGGATGAATGTCCTCCACGCCCTCATGCCAAGTCATCAACAAATGTTGCTGAGGCATATGATCGTTGGCAAAATGCCAACAACAAAGCCCGCTGCTACCTGTTAGCAGGCATGTCTGACGTGCTTAGATGTAAGCATGAAATGGTTGAAACCGCAAAAGGGATTATGGACTCCCTACAGGCAATGTTTGGGCGCCCTTCTGAACAGTCTCGTCATGAGGCTGTAAAGGCGCTTATGAACGCCATAATGAAAAAGGGTACTTCAGTCCGCGAGCATACGCTCAAAATGATTGAACACATTAATGAGGCGGAAATACATGGTGCCAATATCGACGAAGCCACACAGGTGGGGATGATTTTAGAAACACTATCCCCTAACTTCCTTCAATTTAAAAGTAACTATTTCATGAATAAATTGAAGTACAACATGACTCAGTTGCTTAACGAGCTTCAAACCTTCGAATCCATTTTGAATGAAAAAGGAGGTGAGGCAAATGTTGCCGAAGCTACAACTTCCTCTTCTGGAAAGTCCAACAAGAGGAAGAATAAGAATAAAGGAAGTGGCAAGTTGAAAAACAAAAAGGGCAATTTCAAGGCTAAGAAAATCAACAACAACAAAGCAAAGAGCTCTGACAAAAAGGCCAAAGGAAAATGTTTCCACTGTGGCATAGATGGTCACTGGAAGAGGAACTGTAAAAAGTACCTCGAAGAGCTTAAGATCAAAAAGAAAGGTAAATCAGATTTACTTGTTCTAGAATCTTGTTTAGTTGAACTTGATATGTCTTCCTGGATAGTTGATTCAGGTGCGACTAACCATGTTTGTTGTTCTATGCAGATGTTTGATTCTGTAACAGAACTAGCCGATGGGGACTACACGATGAGAGTGGGTAATGGGGCTATGGTGTCAGCTAAAGCAGTGGGAGAAGTGAGACTTCTCTTTAATAATAAATTTCTTGTTTTGAACAATGTTTATTATATTCCCGGTTTTAGAAGAAATTTGATTTCTGTTTCAAGACTGTATGAACAATTATTTAAGGTTTCTTTTAATGATAAAGTTGTTATTATTTCTAGAAAGGGTTTAAATATTTGTTCTGGAATTTTGGACAACGGTCTCTATTTTTTAAGACCAACCTTTAACACACTGCTTAACACTGAAATGTTCAAAGTCGAACAACCAAAGTCTAAAAAGCAAAAGATTTCTCCTGATGATAACACATACCTATGGCATCTTAGACTAGGTCATATAAACCTAAATAGGATTGAAAGATTGGTAAAGGAAGGTCCTTTACGAGAGCTAAAAGTTGGCACTCTTCCAGTCTGTGAATCCTGTCTGGAAGGTAAAATGACTAAACGATCTTTTTCGGGAAAAGGTCAAAGAGCCAAAGAACCTCTTGAATTAATACATTCTGATGTGTGCGGTCCGATTAATGTACAAGCAAGAGGAGGATATGAATATTTCGTCACTTTCATTGACGATTATTCTAGGTATGGTTATATTTATTTAATGCAAAGGAAATCTGAAACTTTTGGAAAGTTTAAAGAATTCCAAGCCGAGGCTGAAAAGCAATTAAATAAATCGATTAAAACTCTTCGATCAGATCGAGGAGGTGAATACCTTGATAATGAATTCTTGGATCATTTAATCGAACATGGGATTTTATCCCAATTGACTGCACCTGGGACACCACAGCAAAACGGTGTCGCAGAAAGGAGAAATAGAACATTGCTTGATATGGTGAGATCCATGTTAAGTTACTCATCATTACACATGTCGTTCTGGGGATATGCACTACAGACTTCTGTATACATACTTAATTTAGTTCCATCTAAGTCTATACCTAAGACACCCTTAGAGTTGTGGAATGGTAGCAAAGTTAGTTTGCGACACATTCGCATATGGGGGTGTCCTGCACACGTACTTAAAGGTAGGACTGGGAAGTTGGAACCTCGATCTGAAGTATGCATATTTGTAGGATATCCAAAAGGAACGAGAGGAGGTTTGTTTTATAGTCATCAAGATAATAAAGTATTTGTATCGACAAATGCAACATTTCTTGAAAATAACTATATGACAAACTTCAAACCTCGTAGTAAAGTTATACTTGAGGAGTTACTTTCTGATGAGGTCAGACCAACATCGACAACTGTTGTCGAACGACAAAATGAGAAGACCACAACTCAAAATCAGAATGATTTACCACCTCGTCGTAGTGGGAGGGTTGTGAGACAACCTACTCGCTATGGACAAATTGGGGAAGCACAAGTTGTGATTTCTGATCTTGGTAAAGATGATCCATTGACATATCGATGTGCAATGGAAGATTCTGACAAAGAGAATTGGCAACAAGCAATGAATCTCGAGATGGAGTCAATGTACTCCAACTCAGTCTGGAAACTTGTAGACCTACCCGAAGGGGTTAAACCTATTGGTTGTAAATGGATCTACAAAAGAAAGAGGGGAGTGGATGGGAAAGTGGAAACTTTCAAAGCTAGGCTAATGGCAAAGGGTTTTACCCAAAAAGAGGGAGTTGACTATGAAGAGACTTTCTCGCCAGTAGCCATGCTCAAATCCATCCGTATACTCTTATCCATTGCCGCATATTATGACTATGAGATATGGCAAATGGATGTTAAGACGGCTTTTTTGAATGGTCATCTTGACGAGAGCATCTATATGGTGCAACCAGAGGGGTTTATAGATAAAGGCCAAGAGCAAAAAGTTTGCCAGTTGCAAAAGTCCATCTATGGACTTAAGCAAGCTTCTCGATCTTGGAATATTAGATTTGATGAAGCAATTAAATCATATGGATTTGATCAAAATGTTGATGAGCCTTGTGTCTACAAGTACATCAAAGAAAAGAAGGTGGTCTTCTTAATTCTTTACGTTGATGACATTCTTCTCATTGGGAATGATGTAGAATCTTTATCAAATGTAAAGAAATGGCTGGCTAACCAATTCCAAATGAAGGATTTGGGAGAGGCAAGTTATGTTCTTGGGATCCAACTTATACGAGATCGTAAGAACAAGCTGTTAGCATTGTCTCAAGCATCGTATATTGATAAGATGTTAATCAAGTTTGCAATGCAAAACTCCAAGAAAGGTAATCTACCTTCTCGTCATGGAGTTACTCTTTCTAAAGAGCAGTGTCCTAAAACACCTCAAGAGGAAGAGAATATGAGACACATTCCCTATGCCTCCGCAGTAGGCAGTCTTATGTATGCTATGTTATGTACTAGACCTGACATATGCTATGCAGTGGGAGTGGTCAGCCGGTATCAGTCTAACCCAGGATTAGATCATTGGGTAGCAGTTAAACACATTCTCAAGTATCTTAGGAAAACGAGAAACTATATGCTTGTATATTCTGGTAGGGATTTGATTCCTATTGGCCACACTGATTCTGATTTTCAATCAGACAAAGACAGTCGAAAGTCGACGTCTGGGTCAGTGTTTACCATTGGTGGTGGAGCCATAGTTTGGAGAAGCATCAAACAATCCTGCATAGCTGATTCCACTATGGAGGCTGAATACGTGGCTGCCTGTGAAGCAGCCAAAGAAGCAGTCTGGCTCCGAAAGTTTTTATCTGATCTGGAAGTTGTTCCAGATATGGAAAAACCCATGACACTTTATTGTGATAACAGTGGAGCCGTGGCTAATTCAAAAGAACCTAGAAGCCACAAAAGAGGAAAACATATAGAGCGAAAGTATCACCTTATAAGAGAGATTGTCCATCGTGGTGATGTGTCTGTTCTGAAGATTAGATCTGAAGACAACCTCGCAGATCCCTTCACAAAGACTCTTCCGGCAAAGAGTTTTGAAGGGCATCTAGAAGGACTGGGGTTAAAGGACATGTCTCATCTGCTTTAGGGCAAGTGGGAGATTGTTGGGGATAATGCCCTAAGAACATATGTTGTTAATCTTCTTGCTGAATTAATAATTAGATTGACATTCTATTACATATTTGTGTGCATTTAATGTTATTAATATTGTATTAATAACATAAAATTCCATGATTATTAAATGTAATATTAAACATAGTATATAAGTTGTTATATACATGAGGATTATGTTTAATATAATAATCTTAATTGTCTGTAATTGATAATTAAAGTTGGGATCTTTAATTAATTAAAATTACTAGTATGGTTCATTCCCATTAAGAATGGAACAGTTTTATCCGAACTGTTGATGTGGTGACATTAGAATGAAGGTACTTTGTATAATAAGATTATACAAGACATGGACGCGATAAATTGGAATCTTTAATAATCTCCGTCTTGAAATAAAGTATTCCCTTTTATCAATCAGATGGTCATATATGGAACGATCTTAATCCTGAGTATTTAATAGACTCCTACTTATAAAATTGTGTCTTTTGACTTACTCGGTATGGTTTGCTCTAATTGCCAAACCTAAAAACCTTGTATCTTAGAGACATGATGATATACTTAGCTGGGAATGATAATATACAAGATGGAATCCATTCCTTCTTAATTGAAGTAGACAAACAGTTCTCTTGAGTAAATGATTCGGATCTTGAACAATAGAGCGCTCAATTTATGATAAGATCATAAATAATTGTTTATTAGAGAATCACGGGCACTCAAGGATAAAGACGTAATTGAGAGGTCAACGGATTTGAACCTAGCTCATATTACGAACTGTTTATGGAGGATTGATCTATATGTAATGATTATATCAATGGACTGTTCGATTCCTATTCGAGTAATTAATTCTATAATAACAAGAGTACAGTTCCAGTTTTTTAGTGGAATAAATCTGGAATTAATAAATCTAATATTTAATTAAAGAGTTTAATTAAATATTGAAGATTTATTGGAGCTTGAAATTATAGGTCCATGTGTCCCCATACCATCTCTATAATACTGTATTGAACATTAAGGTATACTGAGGCTTAGTGATTAATTTGGAATTAATCATCTATACATAAAGAAGTTTATGTATTGTTTTATTTATTAAATAATGTTTGATTATTTAATTATATGTATTAAATAATGTTTGATTATTTAATTATATGTATAAAATAATATTTTGATTATTTAATTTTATTTATTAAATAATGTTTGATTATTTAATTATATGTATTAAATCATGTTTTAATTATATGTATAAAATAATATTTTGATTATTTAATTATATGTATTAAATAATGTTTGATTATTTAATTATATGTATTAAATAATATTTGATTATTTAATTATATGTATTAAATAATATTTTGATTATTTAATTATATATATATGTTTTAATAATTGGGGTGGGTTGTGTTATTGTTACTTTTAGTCATGAATGGGGTGGGTGGAAATCAAGTACCCTTGTTTTTTTCAACTAGTGTTTTTTTCTTTTGTTTTGTTTTTTCTTTCATCATTGCATTTAAAGCATAGTGGAATTCTAGCTCCTATTCTATGATTCTTTACACCACCCACCCTAGTACTATGATAGTGGAAAAATACTACACCACCCAATATATATATATATAGCTCTCTCTCTCACTCTCCATAGAATGGAAGAAGCATAAAAAGAAAATATTTATTTTTGAGTTGATTCATATATTTTGAGCTTCATGAAAACAAGACAAGAAGAGTTCTTGTTTTGAGAAACACTAGTTCTAAACAAGAGAGTGATAACAAAAGAGAAAAATTATTTTTAAGGTCTAAGCCTCTAAAAATATTGTGAGATAGTCTCTCAATATTTTTCTAGTTGTCTCAAGTGTTGAGTACACAACTAGTACAGAAATTCAAGAGTTGAATTTTTCTGTTCAATACCGAGACGCCCACTCGTCGGTTCTTTGGTATTGGAGATTCGGTGTGGAAGAACTTGGTTCGAGGGAATCACGAAGATTCTACAGTGGAGGAACTCGATTCGAGCTAATCACGGAAAGTCTACAAGGGTAACTATTTCCTTCCTTATTATTTATAGTTAAATATTAGAATCAATATAATCACAACGATCCGGCTAAAACGTTTTTGTTGAAATTTAAAAAGAAATTGGGCCCACCGCACTTCCGCTGCGCGGATACCGGTTCCGGTTCCGGTTCACGGAACCAACAACCTATATATACGACATTATAATCAACAGAAAGAGAGGGGAAAATGGCTCCTAGAAAACCCTAGAACCTTCAACCTATTCTACTTATCGACATGCACGAGAATGCCACCGCCATCTCCTCCACCTACTAAGATTCGACCATCGCCATTGTCAAAAGAAATACTCCTTTGTACCCATATTATAAAGATGTTATCGATAAATAACTTGATTATTTCAATTTACTTTATGTGTTAAGTTTTTAGTTGTTTTGTTAAGAGCATCACAGGTATCGAACCACTTGATACCCCCTCCGACAGGAATCCACCCCGATCTCGGTCCTTAAAATCGTTATTTGGAAATTCACCCCAATGATGATTTTCCGGTAACAGTAATAAAAAAACCATTAAAATAAAAAAATAATGATAAAAGCTAATTTAAACTTAAACACCAAAATCTGCCCCCATTGTTTTTTTTTTTTTTTTTTCAATTGATTTTCATTTTTCAGTTTCTAGTGAATGAAATCATTTGAAAAATAAAATAAAATTGGTTTTAGTTTAGGGTTTTGAATATGTTTCTTATTTGGATTATGATGAGTAGATACAAAATTAGTGATTTCAATTTCTGGGTTTTGATTTTGGTGAAAACTATTTTTTATTTTTTATTTTTTAATTCTAGAAAGTTTTTCTTTTTGGAAGTAGCACAGTTACAATATTACCCTTGGTATTTCACAGTCAAATCTTAATGGCAACGGGTAAAGTTACGAATATGGCAAATCTCAAGGGGGGAAACTAATAATATCCCTTTTTTGGAAGTAGCGCAATTACAATATTGCCCTTGGTGTTTAACGGTCAAACCACTATTTAACGGAAATATTAACGGCATGTGGTAAATCCTTGAATAATTTGGTTTTTAAGGGAAAAAACTGTATTTTTTGAAACTAGAGGGGACAAAGTTACAAATATGGCAAAGCTCGGAAAATAATAATATCCCTTTCAAATATGGTAAAGACTATAGTAAAAAGGTTTCCGTACGCTCGACTCTGTAGTGCCATGGAAAAGATCTTCAGTTGATAGGATGTCCATCTCAATATCTCATGTCATATAAATTATAATGTTGTTACTTATTAGCCGCACATTATTACTCTTTGGCGCACTGAAATATCTCTCCAGATTTAGATAATAGTCGACATGTTTTTGTCTAGACATATAGCTTGTACGTGCACACGATCGACCACTAGCCAAGAGCCCAAGATATATCCCCGTAGGTCTTGTTTTTTGTCCAGATAGTGCAAATAATCATCACCATTTTTGGTCCAACACATGTCACGCATTACATATCCAGAAAATTTATCATGCATGTGTCGACACGTGGAGCGTGATTTTCGTGAAATGATGAAATACAATCATGGAAATTTGATGTCGATTGAATTGTATTTGTGATTTATACGCGGTGATATGCACCCTTGAGGGCAGGCATTGCTCCAGCACTTGTTGTTTGTCTTTGTTTGACTGCTTAATTATATTGGACGCTGCTTTTCATTTTGTTTTTTATGTTCGTGCCCTATCAACTCACCACTCTCTTTCTTGACTAAAATCTATCTTTTCATGCAACCAATTATGTAAAATCATCTTGAATCACACTTTAAATTATCTATATTTAGATCGAGTTATATAATTTAATTATAGAAAGTAAATTGAGACGATTAGTACAAAACCACAGATCTGATCATAAAGTGTTTGAAAACCAAGAAAAACAAGAACAAAAAGTGAGCCAATCCAATTCCCCATGTTGATTTTTTAAAGATCAAGTCCATATAATTCAGAGTCATAAAAGAGAGGTTAAAGAGGGAAAAGAAAACCCCTTATTGGCCTATGCAAAGTAAACAAGATGGCAAATTGCGTCCATGGTCTCCATAGGACCTATTTATGACCAACGCACAATGCGCAAAATTGACTCATATGGAGACCAGGAGCGCAACACCATTAACAACACAGTATATAATTAGTATGGTCTTTCTTTAGATTGAGAACAACTTTAGTGGTCACATCATGTCACATGTATTTTGAGGAGAGGGATTCGAATTTGGGAACTCAACTTCGTTGAGAGGTGTATCACCAAACTACTGACTTGGAAGGAGGAGGAAGGTGCCGTCACCAATATATATGATTTTTAATCTCAATTAAAATGATTCCAAGTCACCACCATCCTTAGTAAAATATCATCTGAATAAGAGAGATGTTAATGAGCGAAAGGCACTTCCTAGAGGGATTTATAATGAATTAATTGAGTGCTTTGTGTTTGATAATAAAATGCGCCTGTGAGAGCCATATTATCTATAATTATTGCATTAGTGAAAATGACAAGTTTGTTTTGCTTGTAGTGGTGATGTAATCCCATTTCATATAATTCACAACTGTGTCTGTGGCACAAATGACTCACTCAACTGTAGCATTCTGCATTTTTTCACTAATCTTGTCATGATCATTAAGAGCAAGATTACAATCATTAACATTAAACAATTATTGCAACACTCATCTTTTTCATAAATATAGTGTGGAGTGTGGTCAAATACAGAAATATAAATCCACGAGCACCTTTAGATTGTTTACGTCAATATTATTAACTTTGATGGGAACAGAAATGGTGTCTGTTTGAATGTTTGAAAGAGGTGGTTGTATTGGCCTCTGTCTCGTCCTCCATCACCAATTTGATAAGAAAATACTATGAAACAGTCCATGGAAATTGGGTCAGACTGGCATGTGCAGTCACTGTACGTTGAACCGGACAGCCCAATTACATTATTTATTGTCACCTAAAAGACACCTCATTAAGAGGGTGTATTGTATTGGGATTTTAATAGATAATTTTGAGGTGTAAGGATTTTATGGATTTGTATGATTTTAAACACTATTAGGGCTCGTTTAGCACGCTATATTGTATTGTATAGTATTGGATTGTACTGCATTGGATTAGATTGTATTGGATTGGATTGTATTATTGTTGTGTTTAATGATGTATCGTATTAGACTGTATTAAATTTTAAATTATTGAAAATTCTATTATTAAAACTAAAATTAATTAATTTATGAAAAATATCATATACATATATATATAATTCATCTTATAAAAACTTCACTTTCATTTTCAAATCTCTTTCTCTCCTCTCACCGATTTAACATCATCAAAACTCATCATCATCAATTATCTTTCATCATCTTCACCGATCTCCACCATCAAACCCCATCATCAACATCCAACCCACCATCACCAAAAACTAGAGCTCGACCCGCCATCGTCTAGTGCCACTGCCGCTGCTGCCGTGAACCCTTTTCTCTTTCTCGCCGTGACCACCCCCTAGCCGCGGCATTCTCTCCCTCTCTTCCTCTCTTCTGATGTGATTGTGGACTGAAATGGTTTGGGTGTGGATTTGGTGGTGATTTGGTGTAGATGTTTCTGGGTTTGGTTTGAAGATGAAGGAAGAGAAGAAATTGTTTGATGTTTGGTGTGGATCTGGTAGTGGTTTGGGTGTTGATCTGGTTGTTGCAAGAAGAGAAGAAATTGTTTGATGTTTGGATTTGAAGATGAAGGTTTGCTTATAATTTGGGTCGAAGATGAAGAGAAGAAGTTATTTCTGGAAAAAAAATGAGAAAAAAAAAATACATCATAAGCCAATACAACCTAAGCCCATCTCTCAACTATGTATTAGATAATACAGTTGGAGGTGTATTAGGAGCTACTGTTCATTTTAGCTAGTACAATACAAAGGGACCATCCAATCACAGTATTGTATTAGTTAACACTCTAATACAATACTATACAATGAAACAAACGCACCCTTAAGATTATATGGACTAGACTTTCAGGATTCTGAAAGAGTCTTTGAACTTTATTTATAGACTATTAGGATTATCTATATTTTATTTTAAGACTTTTTAGACTTTTTTAAATATGGACCCCGTAAATTTGCTAGCTAACACATATGTCTGAGTTGAGAAGCCCAAACTAGCTAGTTGGTCTGAGTTGAACAAACCCAAACAAGATGTACTTTTTTAGAATGGGCATTAACACACAATGAAAATGCGCATAAACTAATAATGGCCATCAACACATTTGAAATTCTCAAAAACAAGCACAAGAACCATTTTATAGGTATCAATGGTGTCTACACCAATTGCTTCCGGTTACTCTATTTCGCGAAATAACCAACACATACGCTCACACCCAACACATACTCGTGTGTATATATATATATGAGATTGCGTCCTTAAAAAATCATATATCCAATCCATGTCTTACATAATTTGGTTATCGTAATATCATGATCACAAACAATCTATTTATGTGAGTCATGGCAGTAGTGTATCAATGAAAGGACACAGTCTCTTCCATGTACTACAACACTAATAGCTTGATTGTCATGAACCGTAAGTGAGAAACATAGGCTAGCAATAATGCCTAAAATTAGTCAAACATAATATCTTGTTTACAACTCTTTCATTATCATAAATGTACGCACATGATAAAAACAAAACAAGAAATAGCAGAAACAATTTAATGAGATCTCAAAAGAATGTATAACATAATAGATCAAAATAACAACATTAAGGGTTACATCCCAAGACCCATACTGATAGATTAACAATCATAAGTTTTGTGCCAGTATGTTTAATAGACACTCTTTGTTTTTGCACTTCTTTCCTTAACAAAAAGAAACTTTAACATCATATGTTTGGCACCTTTAAAATACTTGTCATTCTTGGAGAAGAAGACTGCTATGGCATTATCACAATAAATTATCAGCGACCTAGAAGTAAAGTCGACAACTCTAAGTCCTGAGATAAAGTACTGCAGTCATAAACTATGAACTGTGGCCTCAAAGCACGCCACAAAATCAACCTCCATAGCAAACAGTTTTCTATTCGGAATCTCTCCAAAACTTTGTTAATATATGTTTTCTAAGATAGCCCTAACAATTGTTGTGATCAGTCTCGAAATATTTCAATTCCAATCACTTAGGCTGTCTCACCCATATCTTTCATTTCAAAGGTTCTTGGTGAGAAACTTCTTAGTTTCAAGTAATAAACCAAGATCACTACTAGCAAGCAAGATATCATCAACAAAAAAGATCAAAAAATTAAATTTGCTCCCACTGACCTTCAAGTATTTACACTCATCAACAATTTTCCTTAAAACTGAATGAGGTAATGGTATTATGAAACTTAATATACCATTTCCTAGAAGCTTGTTTAAGTCCATATATTGATCTCTTAAGCTTGCAAACCATATATTCTTTTCCCTTTAATGCAAAGCCCTTGGGTTGATCCATGTAAACTTCTTCATCTAAATTTTGTTTAAAAAAGCAATCTTTACATCCATTTGGTGCAGCTCTAAATCGAAATGAGTCACCAGAGCCATGATGATTCTAAATGAGTCATTCTTAGATATAGGTGAAAAGGTCTCTGTGTAGTCAATGCCTTCTTTTTTAGTGAAACCTTTTGCAACAAGTCTGGTTTTATGTCTTTCAAAATTGCCTTTACTATCACGCTTGGTTTTGAAAACCTATTTACAACCAACTTTCTTACACCTATTAGGCAATTTGATAAGACCCCAAACTTCATTATGTTCCATTGATTTATCTCTTCTTTAATGGCATCAATCCATTTGGAAGAATCAGTACTTTCTATGGCTTGTTGGTACGAAACCGGATCATTATCCATCCCAGTATCATAATCAGATTCTTGTAGATAAACCACGTAATCATTTGAAATTGCTTGTCTCTTTTCTCTTTGAGATCTCCATAATGCAATTTCTTGTGGTTATTCTACTGTTGGTTCAATAGTGACAATTTCATTATGAAGTGATTCATTATTTATTTTTTGATCGTTATTATGGTCAATAACATTTGGATCAACAATATTTTTAGAAGCTAAAGGTAAAGGGACTTGTACCCTCGCTTCTTCATTTACCATATTTTGTAATTGTGTCTAGTTTCTACAATGGACACAACACGTGGTAAATCACTCACACTAAAGCTACTATCCTAAAAAAAATATGGCATTACCGGTTTCCATTATTCTCATACTATGGTTAGGCAAATAAAACATAAACCCTTTGGATTTCTTTGGGTAACTAATAAAGTAACAACTTACTATCCTGAAATCCAATTTCTTTTCATGTGGGTTAAAAAGTCTAACTTTCATATGGGTTAAAAAGTCTAACTTCCGTTGGACATCCCCAAACATAAAGGAGTCTTAAACTTGGTTTCCTTCTAGCAAATAACTCAAAAGGAGTTTTAGTAACTGACTTACTAGAAACCCTGTTCAAAATGTACATAACAGTCTTTAGAACTGCATTCCACAATGATATATGTAAGGTAAAGTTGCTTAACATACTTCTAACCATATCTATAAGAGTACGATTACAACTCTTAGCAACACCGTTCTGTTGAGGCATTCCTGGTATTGTATATTGAGCACATATGCCGCGCTTTTCTAGAAATTTAGCAAAAGGACTATAGTGTTGTCTTGACTCATCATAGCACCATAAAACTCACCACCCCTATCATAGCTTATAGTTTTCACTTGTCTATCTAATTGTCTTTCAACCTTAGTTATGTATACCTCTAAGGCATCCACCGATTGGGATTTTTCATTCAACAAATAGATATATCCATAACATGAAAAATCATCAACAAAAGCGATAAAGTACTTTTCACCACCAAAACAATAAGTGGTGAAAGGTCCACAAATGTCAGTGTGAATAATCTCAAGGAGATGTGTACTTCTTGTGGCACCTTACTTTGTGTGTTTAGTTTGTTTTCCTTTAATATAATCAACATAGACTCCAAGATCAGTAAAATCTAGACTTTCAAGAATTTCATCTTTCACTAATCTCTGAATTCTTTCTTTGGAGATATGCTACAAGAAGGAGGACATTTTAGTCATAAGGCTACATTTAGTTCCAACTTTAGGATGCAAAATCATCAAATCTGAGCAAAGTGGTTATTAAGTTTCAATTTATATAAACTATCACATTATGTTCCAGAACCAACAATGGATAATTTTTAAATAAATTAAAACGTTTATTGCCAATTGAAAATGTGTATCCATCAACATCAAGTCTACTTAATGAAATAAGGTTTCTAGAAACATACGGTACATATAAAGTATGAAATAAGTCTAATTAAAACCACTATATAAGTATTAGAATGAACTTCAGTAAAGTTAGATTCGAAAATTACATAAATATTCATACCTTTCGTTTCTAACAATCTTTCTTGAAATGTTCTTTCTTTTTTACAGAAATGACATTTCATGCCAAAGTCCTTCTTTTGAACTTGAGAAGCATGAACATGTTCATTCTTGGAAAATACTCTTTTTTTGCCTTTTCTAGGCTTTCTTCCTTTATGTCCAGATTGAAAATGACATTTCGTAGGTTGTTAATCGATTATTACTAACTTTTTCGATTAGTTAATATTAACAATAAAACCCAAAACAAACATATAACAAAAATCAAGTAAAGTGTAGAAAGTAAAGAAAACTTGATTTTTATGTGGGAAACTTTCAACAAGAAAAAACCCACAGGACTATCCATGCTAGCCACTTAGTCATAGAAATCCATTTTATGAAAAGAAAGTTACACCCTCAAGTGATACACGGACTCTCACTATCGATAACTTCAGGCTATGGATACTACCGCTCACCACTCTAGGTTCAATATGAAACTATTAAAGCGTGTGTCTAAATAACCATTGTGGGGGGGGGTGTGGGGGGGTGGGTGGTGATTAGGTTTTAAACAAGTTAATTACCAATTTTTTTTTATTAGTCAATATTCAAAAATCAGCCAAATATACACAAATACAATCAACGAAATTTAAGTGCGGAAAACAATAAATTGCATGTTGATTGATTTACGTGAGAAATCCACAACTAGGAAAAACTCATAGGCTATTGTGCTAGCCATACACGATCCTCAAATCCACTACTTATATAAAAGATTACAACCTAGGTTAACCTCAAGTCAAACCATACTTAGTCACTAACCCTTCCACTCTACCCAACGGGCCTTTAATTATGATTCTAGACCTACTTGCTTGTGCACTAAACCACTTAGTCACAAGGCTTAACACTTAAAGAAGAGAACATAACCTAAGTTAATATAGAATGCATAAATGCTAGGTCAACACATTTAAGCTTAAATATTCATGAATGAACATGTTAAATAATCCTAGAAATCATATTCCTACATGTCATATATCAAACTTAGCTATATAGAATAAAACAATCATAGATGCAATAGTTATCACAATACAACAACCCAATCAATCAACACAAAAGCTCAACATGTAGATTAAACCTTAGTCTAGATGCTAACAAGTCATAAATGGTGTTCTAACTTACCAAGTCATGTATGTTGAAGAAGACTCATGCAAGAACACATCCTAGATGAAGCTAGATGAATGTTTGATGCACATGGAAATGGGTTTGGGTGAATAAAAATGAGTTCTTGGTTGCTTTTTCTTGCAAGACACTCTTAAACTTCTCAAAGGTGTAAATTTCTAAGCTCTTGGTCTACCAAAAAGAGAAAGCAGCATATATATAGAAGGCCCAAAGAGAAGTGACGTTGTTTTGAACTTGGAAAACTAAATCCCGTCACAACCGCTGTGCGTGCCGCAGTACGGACAAGGTGTCTGCACAGTGGTACACATGACATGTGGGCTCTGGAAAGTTTCATGGTGGGGGATCGCTCCAGAGGCAAGGTGCACCCACTACAGCATACATGACAAAAATCATCAGAGGCTGCACCTAACACAGACCGCAGCATATGCATGAGATCTGGTAACGGTACCCATGGCGCTATCGACCGCGGTAAAGAGAAAAATTCTCTTTTCAAAGCAACAAGTCACACCTAATCTATATGCATGTTGTGCAAGTGTGAAGTGTGAAGAGAATGTACATAAAAGGCAATGAGCACATATGCATACAATAGAAGTGTGTGTGTGTGTGTGTGTGTGTGTGTGTGTGTGTGCGCAACTATTCTCTTCAAAAGGTTAAGCACAAGTGATAAACCTTTAATGAGCTCTTGTGCTTGAGGGCTTGAATTTCAATTAAGCTTGATCACAAACAATGAAGCCCTAAACTGCCCTTACATATTAAACTCCAAAATGTGGTTTGTCAATAAAATAAGCTAATAAAAAATGAGGACCTTTCACAATCCCTAGTAATATCCCCCGATCCACTATTCTTGGTGTGAGCACCTCCTAATCTACCCGTAGGCCTTTTACAGTGGCACTTGACAAATGCTTGCCAACCAACTCTTGGTTGCAAGACTTTACTTGCTTGTGCAACTATGACATATGGCCATAAGACTTTGACTCATAAAGAGAATAAAAGTTTAAGTGAATATATGACAATATTCAAAGTGCAATAATGTGTAAGACCACATACAAAATGTCTAACTAGATGTTATGATGCAATTTAACAACCTAGTTATCAAGAATGACTACATGCCCATTCACGAGAACTCAATTAGATATAAATAGAGTAAATCTAACAACCTAATTGTCAAATAAACACACATGAATATTGAAGAGAGTTTGACTAGATAAACAAACATGAATCTATCAACCTAGTCATCAAACAATCTCACTAGAACATTCAAGGCTTAGATATTTAAGCAAAACAACCTAATCATGCAAGTATCACAAACAAATCCAATTATGCTATCAAGACTCATAAATATATACAATAAAGAGAGTCAAGATATTTAATCAAGCAATAAATACCTAATCTAGAGTAAGAACAACAATAAATGAGATTTAATATAGTTGTAACTTACCTAGTCATGAAACCAAGAAGACCCATACTCAAATGATGATTGATGATGTAAGATGCACGTGGGTTTTTGTGTTTAGAGAGTCAATAAATGAAGCTTAAAGCTTTCTCTCTCTAGAACCACACAATCTCTTTATCTAGGGTTTTAATTTCGTGGTCTAGATGAATAAGATGAGAAAGAGGGATGTAAATAGGTGCCCTAAGTGAAACTACGTCGTTTTGGAAGAAAAACTAATTTTTGGTGTCAAAAAGCAACTTGCAAGGTGACTTGGATGGAAGTCACTTCTAAAGTCGATTTATTCTCAGGACAAGGGGTCAAAAAATGACTTGCAAGGTGACTTGGATGGAAGTCACTTTTAAAGTTGCATCTGTCTCGGGTATACAAAACGTGACAACACAACATCTCATGTTTCGAGCGTCCCGAAATATGATCAAACGACATTAAAACCTTTCGCATGATATATCGTTGGAAAGGTATGAATTTCTACTTTCTACTCCATCTTATGAGGTTTTGATGTCTGTAGAAAGAGTTATGGTCAATTGAGTTACCAACGGTCAGATTTGAACAACACCAAGATTACACAAACTCAAATTATAAGACCATGAGACCTAAGACTAAACCAAGAGAAGAATGGAACCTTCTAGCATGGTCACCCATCGTGCTAAGACAAGTACATCATTGTGCATGTGTGGATGTTTCCGATCAATCATTGGGAAACAAATTACATCTCAGAAAACAAAACTTAGGTCTAACAACAAAATGCACATATATAAACAATTAGAACACAAATGTAAGATGAACAAAGTATGCATGAAATGTGTGTGTGCACCTAAACTCTGCAAGAGACAAAGTCAAGTGAATATACCTTTCGCTCTTGAAGTAACGGAGATACTTGGAAGCTTGACATCTTGCCATCGAGAACCTAAGCTTCCCATTACAAAATCATCCCCAATATGTTTTGTCATGAAATAAGTCAATCATAAAATAGAGGTCCTTACACAAATCCCGAGCCTTGAGCTGTAAGGTGAACATTTTACATTCCTTGTTGCTTAAGCCTTACCTCTTCTTGAACAACCATATTGGTTAGTTCATTCACATTCCATTTATCCTTAATGGTGTTATAATGGATCTGGAGTGGACCATACTAAGTAGGCAAGGAATTCAAAATAAACTGAACAAGGAAAGATTCACTAACGGTCATTCATAAGGTCTTTAACTTTGCAGCTATGAAATTCCCTTAAGCAATATAGTGTAATATATACCTAGGGGTGAATAGTTATGACCTAAATTCTTCCAAATTCCTTGTTCTCAAACACAACAATGATGTGCACACTTGGTGTGTCTAACAAATGAATTGTTTTAATCAACACAAACAAAATTCAATACACAAGTGATACAATCAATACAAGTTATGGAAGATAATGAAACATAAAGTGAAACTTGACACAAGTATTTTTATGTGGTAAAACCTCCGAAGAGGAAACATCCACGGGTTGATACCACAACCACTGGCAAACCGCAATCCACTATGACAAATAGAAGATACACACTTAAAGAGCAATCAACACATGAAACACTCTTTAAGATAACACTCCTATTCTACCCTCGGGAATAGTGAATCACTTTGCCTACTTCTTATCTAAGATGTGACCAACACACCTCTAGGAAGCTTTCATGCTTGTCTATTCGGATCCTTTTGATCGCTTAGTTATCCAGATCCCTTTGATCCTATTTAAGACTCCTTGCTTGACTATCCGGACCACATGTCACTACTACAAAAATGTAAAAAGACATCGGTTGTTTACATCGGTTTTTATAAAAAACCGATTTCTTAAATATTGTGGTTTAAAAAGACAATGGTTTTTAGAAAAACTGATATGGATTTATTTTCCAATAAGAAATCGGTTTTCCTTAAAACCGATGTCTTAAATATTACCATTTGAAAAGACAACGGTTTTTGGAAAAAACCGATATGGTTTTTTTTTTCCAATAAGAAATCGGTTTCCATTAAAACTGATGTCTTAAATATTACAGTTTGAAAAGACAACGGTTTTTGGGAAAACCGATATGGATTCAAAAGCAAAATTCTGCTGAAATTCAAATCTGACCTATGTCCACATTCAAGTGCGTATCTCTAAAAATAATTAACTTTATTTTCTCAAAGTTTGATACAAGAAAGTAGACATGAAAACAAACACTTTTTGTTTAGAAAATATTCCAAAAATCGATTTAGAAAAGTGTGAAAATGAGCGATAAATACATCTCACTCGCGGATTCGCATTGCTTCTGACCTTTGACTGAATAATTGATCATAACTTTCAAAATACCACCCAGAATTTTATGTTCTTTATACCGTTGGATTCATATCAAAAAATTGAAGAACATAGAATAGACAAAAAAATTTATTTCTTTACAAAAAGATACAGTTTTAAGGAAAACGTTTGCACAAAAATTGATCATCTCCAATCGCTTCTGACCTTCGACTAAATAATTGATCATAACTTTCAAAATACCAGCCAAAATTTTACATTCTTTATACCGTTGGATTCATATCAAAAAATTGAAGAACCCAACATAGACAAAAAAATTTATTTATTTGCCAAAAGATACAGTTTTAAGGAAAACATTTGCACAAAAATTGATCATCTCCAATCGCTTCTGACCTTTGACTGAATAATTGATCATAACTTTCAAAATACTGGCCAAAATTTTACGTTCTTTATACCATTGCATTTGTATCAAAAAATTGAAGAATCTAACATGGACCAAAAAAGTTATTTCCTTGCCAAAAGATACAGTTTTAAGGAAATATTTTGCTCAAAAATATCTCCAATCACTTCTGACCTTTGACTAAATAATTGTTCATAACTTTCAAAATACCGCCCAAAATTTTATGTTCTTTATACCGTTGGATTCGTATCGAAAAATCGAAGAACCCAGTATGGACAAAAAAAATTATTTCATTGCCAAAAGATACAATTTTAAGAAAACAATTTGCACAAAAATATCACCAGCAAAACACATGCAAAACCACACAAAAAATGAAATGAAAAATAAACCCACCAATAATTTTTTTTTAATAGATGTTTGTAGTAGAAATTAGAATTTTGATTAGTTGAGTAAATTTAAATTTATCAAACAAGTTTTTTTTATTTTTTTTTATTTCTAACAACTCATATAGGTTATATATAAATATTGTGCAATTGTTAACACATTCAATCTTGTAGTCAGGTGGTAAAGGCTTATCACTTCGACTTTGAGGTTGCAAGTTCAATTCCTCATATTGACAATTAATTGTGATTATTATTAGAGGTGGGGCTGGCCGGACGGCAAGATTAAATTTTATAATTCATCAATTTTACGTCGCAGCTTTTAAATCGGTTTTATATAAAACCGATGTGTTTTCACATGCTTTTACATCGGTTTTAAAAATTTTAAAAACCGATTTCTTCCATGTAAAATAACCGACTTCTTTTGCGTTTTTTGTAGTAGTGTGTCCTAGTCAAGTCTTCTTGCTCTAAACAAAGCTTCACTCACTTTGAAAGAGACTTCAACCTTTTACAAGGCAAAATGATCTAAGTGATGCAAATTATGCAAACATAATCAAATAGAGCAAGTAGATCATACAAACTCTATGAACATGCAATTAGGGAAACTAGATTAGGCTTTCAATAATCAATCACAAAGATATCTAGAAACCTAAGCATGTGAATCAAATAAGAACTAGATTAGAATAATAGAGATCACAATCAAAATATTCTAGTTCTTAGAACATGTGACTAAACCTAGAAATCAACAATCAAGCTCAAGAACACAAAGTATTTTTAGAATCAAGTTCATGTTCTTCAAGTTTATCAAAAAGATGTTCATATGAAATCACAAAGGATAAACTCGAAAATCAATCAAATAAGTCTAAAATTAGAATCAAAGACATTCTAAACTTTTTTATCAATCAATAAAGTAGATCCATGAAGTTGATCATAAGAAAATGGAAAGAAGATGATTCACTTATAAATAATGAACACACAAACTGAGATCAGATCACCGTGAAAAACCTGGACATTATTTGACTCTAAAAATATTTGGATCTTGTTTCTCTCTTCAAGAGCAACAATTTTTGCCTTTGGATCACTTGATTCGGAGTTGAAATGAGAGAGATATCACAAAATGAAAATTGTAGAAGTTGTAAATATTTATGCAAAATTTTCGAATATAAATGGAGGGAAAAGAGATGGAGAAGAGAAGGAATTCGACCCCCTATGAGGCCTTTGCCACCTTAGCTCCCCGTGGGAAGTGCGTGAGCCTCATGGGGAGAAGAGGTGGCCTTCCCGTGAGGCTCACTTGCTCTCAAGAGAAGATGGCGCAAAATGGCCTTTGGCCATTCGCCTCCTTCGCACTCCTCTTGCGTTCTTCGACAGTTCTTCGGCCTCTGAATTCAAATCTGTTTTTGAATTACAAACCATGACTCCCTCACGCACAAAGATGATTATGAAACTTTGACAAAATGTTATGAATTCGACTCGATGCACGATGACAAAGATAACACATTGTATGAGAACATAAAGTAACGTAGCTTTCTAGTTTGGACTCGAAACCTAATGAGTGAGTAACTGAAATGACCGGGACTCGATAAGGAATCATATGAGATCATGTTCAAGTCTAAACCAAAAGAAATGCAAACAACTAAACACAAAGTCACACAAGTATGCCATTTCCTAAAGATAGTCCTAGAACATGCAATTTCACAATGTTAGTCAAACTAAGACTAATGCATGTGCATACTTCAACAAGTGTGTGAGTGTGTTATACCAAATGAGCACAAACATACAGTGACACATATGAATGCAATGTATGTGTGTGTGCTTAGGCCTTGCAAGAGGAAGAAGTATCTTGATACCTTAGCATCCAAGTAAGCGTTTTTCCCCTTAAAGATGATATTTGCATGAGAAGTTGTTTTTCTCCTTTAAAGCACAAATTAACTAAGAAACACCTAAGCAACTAACTATTACAAATATAGAGAGTTTTGCAATGGAATCAAGCCAATACAAATCTAAAACCTTACAAGTTAGGTTCATCATTTCTAGGATGTGGTCTTGCATCCCTTGAACACCATAATATTTCATTTTGGTCAACTGGGCCATTAATGTCCCAGCAAGGGATTTGTCAGTAGTTTTGAAACGCTCTTCCACAGCTTTAGGAATTCTTTTGCGCTATCACTTTTAGGAAGCGATGTCTTAATGTTGCTTACGATAGTCATTCGCATAAATCCAATGCAAAGTTTGTTTGACCTTTTCCAAGCATCATAAAAGGCCTTGTCCTCATCATTAGTTTCATCAGTGGGCTCGTCAGGTTTTTCAGAATCGAGTTCATAATCAACATCCAAAACACCTAAGTGAAATCAGACATGTTCACTCCAGTCTAAAAAAGTTTGACCCATTAAGGACAAGTACAGACAAAGCATGGGAGTGCAATGCAACATGAATAGATACTACAATAAAATAAATGCTCACTACGTTATTTAATGCTTTGAAATTTAACACATATTAAATCATTATATATGATAAACTAAATAGTATCATTATGATATAACCTTTGGGGCGATATCACAATATACAAAAGTGTTCACTCATAATTTAAATTTCATTAGTAAAACATTATATATGATGAACTAAATAGTATCATTATAATATAACATTTGGATTGATATCACAATATACAAAAATGTTCACTCATATTTTAAATTTCATTAGTAAAACATTATATATGATGAACTAAATAGTATCATTATGATATAACCTTTGCATTGATATCACAATATATATATATATATAAAGTTCACTCATACTTTAAAATTTCACTAGTAATAGGATTAATTGATTATGCAACATAATATTAGACATGTATGTTACCTTTAGGTATCCATTCCCTTTCTAATTCAAAGTACACATTAAATTATCCTATTGCAATTTCTTAAACGTTATTAATAACTAACCTTTGGACTAACTATTATTTACTTTATAAAGAAATTGTAATATAATTTCATCAATATATTGATACTCATAATTTTTCTAACTTAATTTGGGCTACTTTGGTAGCTTGCCAATATCTTTAGAAATAAAAATATAAATATCAACAATTTCAATTGACATTATTTACTATCAAACATACAACGGAATTACAATAAATAAACAAACTTCACATATATTTAATTAAAAAAAAAATTATGCAGTACGTTACATGTTAATCAATAAAAGAACTCTTTGTTAATATACAAAGCATCATAATTATTTACAGAGTTCTAATTAATCATGTCATCATTTATTAATCATTACAAATAAATTAAGTTGCTAAAAATCTTATCTATATCCATATATAATATAGTAAAATGGAACCCAAAAGCCGACACGTGTCATCGTGTGAGAGATTTGAAATTAAATTCTATATATTCATTTCTATATTTGCTATTCATTTCTTTTAATAATAATAATGATAATAATAATTATTATTATCATTATTATTAAATAGGTACAATAATAATACAATGAATCTAAGCTTTAACCATTCTTTTCCTATTATTATTTTGTGAACGGATTTCCTATTATTATTATTATTATTATTATTATTGGAACTTTAACCATTAATCTATATAATACATGATAAATCTATTATATAAAAGCTAACACTCACGGCGCCACGTGTCGCCGTGAGGGAGTTTCGATATTAATTTATATATTTACATTTAATTCAAAATATTTAATTGTAAATTTACTTATAAATGAATTTGATTTAAATTAAATCACCGTCATCAGTTATAATGATTGTTATTATCTCTTGGAGATCTTAGGTATTCAATGTTATTATGATTTAAAAAAATAAATAAATAAATAAAAACTTATTATGCTTTACAGGATATGAAAAGTTAAAACCTTTTAAATTATTTTATAACATTTATTTTTCCAAGCCAAGAGATTTAATAAATTCAAGCAGTTACAAGGCATACGGCACTCATTTAACAGTACACACAAATAGAGTTAGGAATATTTATAATTGGGTTCATCAATATTATCTTACAATAAAACCCAACTTTAAATGAAAAAAGAATGTCAACAACCTCATATGCCTGTATAAATACTTATGTAATTCATTTTCCTAAAATGTATCAAGTAATATCAATCTAAGATTAAAGAAGCAAAAATGGATGTGTCCCAAGTTCATGTGCTCAGATTGGGGTGATTAAATATACATATGTAAGAATAATTTCGGCTTCTATACATAGATATTTTTTTTGTAGTCACATATATATATATATATTTCAAATTTTGAAGAAAAGCCGATCAGTCATCTTAGTTGGTGAATCCAATATTAATTTTGGTTAAAATGATGAGGTATAAGAAAGTTGAGGGTGAGATGTGTACTGTGCATATTCCAAGAAACAGCGGTGGATTATATGATCAAAGCCGGTTCATCCAAGGTGACTTATATACTTTGTTCAGTTTCATTTGTTTTTTTTTTTTTTTTTGGATTTAGTTAGTTGTTGAGAAGATTGTTTGGAAAATATATATATATATATATATATTTTTATTTTCATGACATGTGAAATTGGGTTGCTTTGTTTTTATAATTTATTTTGTTAAAGAATCAGGTACTCAGATACTGTCAAGGTGGGATATTTGCCACCAGATTTCGCAAAGTTGAAGGCTCTTTCTGAAATGTTTAAGAAGGATTAAATTAGTGCCATCTTGAGAGAATCTTATAAAGACATGAATGATTTCAAGTGAGTCTTCATTTATTTCTACTAGGAATAATATATAATTGCTTATTTGTTTATTTTCTTATTTGTGTTTATGGGTTTATATTGCCAAAAAATTAAACATTGTATATGTTTAACGAATGGAAATGTTTTAGGTCTACTTAAGGTCTTTTTATTTTCTCTCTTTTGAACATTAATTTTTGAAACATATTCTTGAATTTTATTTTTTTCTTTATCTGTTTTGGTTGATTGAGTTATATATTGTTAATAACAGCTTTGTGCCTTTGTAAATGATGTAATTCAAAAGTCATTTAGTGACACATTGTGTATGGATAGGCCTTTCAAATTTTGTATGGGCAATAATACACGGCATATCTGATATTTCTCTTTTTTGATGGTTGGTTATGGTTATTAACTTATGATGAATGGAAGTGGATATGCAATTTTTGGGGTTTGTTAATTGGCATGCATTTTTAAATGTACAAGGCAATGAAAAGGCAAAGTCGGGTGGTTCAAAGAGTTCTTCTTCATTTCTAAAGGCAACTACATGCTATTAATGAATCTGAGAGGGCTAGCTTTCCTATGTTGACCACAGCAACAGCTACCTGTCTGAAGATCCAAATAATCCATATGGTGGTCTTGAGTTGGTCAAGATTATAAAAATAAAAACAAAAATCTGCAACGACCCACTAAAAAGTGTAAAAGTAAAATGTCATGCCCATGACAATTTTAATTAAATTTTATGACAATTTTAATTAAATTTTTGATGTGTTTTTGGGTTGATTTTTCAGGTTTGAAGGTTTCTGGAAATTGAAGAAGACGGTTGAAGATTAAAAGATAGAAAGAATAGAGAGAAGGAAATAGATTAGATAGAATTTGTTAGAGAGAGAATAGAATTTAGATAAGGAAATGTTTGTTGTAATATTTGATATCTAAATGATTATTATTTTTATTATATATAATATATCATATCTCCATAAATTCGTATTAATAATATTTTTTTAAAATATATTGTTAATTATTTAACTATATAATATATATATAATACATATATATAATATTTGGTAAGTTATTTTATTTTATTTTTGGTTCCTTAACAAATTTATTAATTATCTCATTATTTATAGAATTGACTATTCATTATATTTATTATCCCATTAATCATGGGATTTGCTCTTGATTTTTCTATACTATTGATTATTTTATCTTATTTTGGAGCCTTAACACGACACATGTCGGTATGAGAAAGCTTGACCATTAATTAGTTTTTTTAAAACAAATATGTTTAACCCTTCAGTTTTATATTCTTCAACTCTTCATTTTTGTTCAATTAACGATTGATTTTATAGATTTAATGAGAATTATTACTATTATTAGATCATATATTTTTCCTTTAATACTTGATGAATAATATATTATCATAGAGTTTCAACATACCACATGAGAAGGCTTGACCTAACCATTGATTAATTTTATGTTAGAGATGTTAAAGAAATAAATCTAGAGAAATGCCCCATAATTATTTTTTATTACCAATACATCCAATATTTTAGACTAATAAGTTAAATCATTAAATTATTGTTGCGTTACATTTTATAATTCCCACATATCGTGTGAGATGTAATCTAGTGTATAAGTATAAGCATAAATATACATAATCATGCTTTTTCAATAATATTCATATATCTAATCATTAATAAAACGTCATTAAGATCATAAATATCAAACTATCGATGTTTGCTAACTGCATACTTTAATACTACTATGGTTTAATTGCATAAATACCAAACTATCAATGTTTGCTAACTGCATACTGTAATACTACTATGGTTTAATTGCAGTAAACAAAGCAATTCAATTTGTAATTTTAGTCTATATTTACTTAATACTAAACAGATTATGATGAAAACAATAAGTGATTCAATCGTAGCATCTAGGCCATGCCGGCCTTGGGCGTCAATGATTGCACTGCCACCGTAGACTATGACTGCTCTATCGTCGACCATCGTAACGTGTTTGTGAAAATGCAGAGGGCAAGACAATTGCAGAGTAGAGTAGATCTGAGAGGGTTGAAAGACTAGAAAGTCTGATGGGAGAGGGCAAGACAATTTTGGGGTCTAGGTATTTATACATATCACTAAAAAGTCTAAACAATCCATTTTGTCATGAAATCATACAAATCTTGATCTAAATCCAATATCACCAGACAATTTGATGTCTCTAGAATGTCTATATCCAATACCACAAGATATTATGGACTTTTTATAAAAAAAAAACCTTAAAAGTCCTAATCGAATGCCACCGGACTTATCTAACTTATTAAAAAGTTTCAATCTAATACCACCCGACTTTTACTTTCTAAAATTATCTATTAAAATCTCAATCCAATACACCCCCCTAACTCTTCCTATTCTTTCTACACCCTTACTATCAAGTATCAATATGAAAAATAATCTCTAGATCCAGATATGGAAAAATACCTCCAATTTTTTCTTTTGTAAGAAGAAAAATTGTCTACTAATAGTTACTTAGAAGAATGAAAAGTTGTATTATATTGATTAATTCATTACATGTATAATTGTTTTCCAGCAAACTGAATGAGAGGACAGCCACATATGGATATGGAGCAAGCCATGAATCAGAAACAAATAAATTATCAGAAAAACATGAATGCGAGGGAAGCTAAATTTGCATCAAAAGACAAAAGAATAAGAGACAGAACATATGTGATGGTTTTGGGTCAATTAAGAAATAAAAGGCTCATGCGTCTGCCGGGAGTCGAACCCGGGTCTATTGCTTGGAAGGCAATTATCCTAACCGTTGGACTACAGACGCTTGGTGTTGCTTTATCGATTTTTAGATTTTATATAGTTACATCAGTTTAAATTGTACTAGAGTTTAATACAAGGAAATATTGCACTTGTATCCCCAATGTAATTCAATTTCCCCTTATTACTACCTTTAAATACCTTTCATATAGTATTTGGAAGCTCATTTTATTTTATTTGTTTAAAAAAGAGACAAACTATATTATATGCGTTTATAATATTTTAGATATTCCACTACAATTGTAAAACCTTTGTACATTAAATAGCGTTATTTTGTTTTTGTTTTTTGTTTAATTTATTTATTTATTTTTAAATTTATCTCTATCAAAGCTCCTTTATAATGGTACTGTAAAGAATCTATGGTAAATTTAACTAATAACCCTAATAAATGATGGAATTGTATTTAGAATATGAAAGTGTGTTTATTACACTAACTAGCCCTCTAAACTGTTGACCATAGTTAGTTCATGGTTGCTAAGGGGAGATAAAACCAAATTAAGAAAAATAAAATTAATCAAACCCACCTTCCATTTTCATTTTCACATACCTCAACTATCATCCATTCTCACATTCAAATATTCAATCAAATCCTCACAATATTCCCTTTCGAAACCTTCACAACTCATTTTGACCATCATCACAACACAAACATCACCACAAGGAAAATAATCAAAAAATGTTGCACACAAAATTTGTAAACCAAACATAAAAGGAAAAAAAAAAAAAAAAAAAAAAACTAAAATTTTGAAGAACTCTATCGGCATTAGAGGAGTAGATGTTATCTCCATGGTGGTGATCGCACCATGGAGGAGACTTGGTCCAAATGAAGTAGTTCTAGTCAAAAAGATCGGATGCCATTTTATTTATTATTTAATTTATATTTTATTTATAATTAATATTATTTTAGTTTTGATTAATATGTTAATGTGGCATGGTGTGAATGGTAGAGCTGGCCCTGACATTATAGGGGCCTAGGGTGAAAAAAATTGTTTTATTATTAGGGAGAATCGCAAATACCCCCCCGACTTTTAAGCTAATGGCAAATCAAACCCTCTGGTTTGAACAATCAGCAAACAACCCCCTACAAATTTGAACAATCAGCAAATAATCCCCTACAAATCAGCAAATAACCCCCTACATGCAGCAAATAATGCAAGGGTTCTTAACGGTAGGGGCTTGTTTGCTGATTGTTCAAACCAGAGGGTTAGATTTGCCATTTGGTTAAAAGTCGGGGGGGTATTTGCGATTCTCCCTTATTATTATTAGACCTATCCGGTCAACCTGTTTGACCTGTTTAATAAACGGATCGTGTCGGATTTTGTGAAACGGATTTGTGGGTGACCTATTTATAATAGGATAATTTTATTTTTAATATTACAGTAGGTAAATATTTAAATTTAAATTATATAGGGATATGACTGTAGTTTTACGTAGGGTATATAATATAATATGGAAACCCTAAAATTCTAAAGACAACTCAGCCACTCCATTCTTTCTCTCTCTGGTCTCTGCCTCTCTCAACTCGTCAACCCTTTTCCGTTGTCGTCTTCGTTTTGCCCAGTAAGTTAATAATCTCCTGGTCATGATTAATTAGCTATCTTTGAAGGGTTGAAGTTGGTTGCTGAGGAAAATTTGTTTCCTTTGGAGGTGGATTTAGATGCTTTGAATGTGATCAATCAATTTGATTCAGGACATCCAGTCTCTATTGTGCAAGTTGAATGTTTTTTCAATTTCTTTTGTGCCCAGAGATTGCAACAAATTGCTCATGAATTGGCTAGAAGGGCTTTAAGCTTTGTCAATTATCTATATTACGTTAATTTCTTTCCTAGTTGGCTTTATAAGAATATCTCCACTACGTATACCAATGCCAATGCTAAATTTGACATAATAAAAAATAGTAAAATGTTATATTTGGTAAATCATTTTAGTATTGTACTCTAATGCATAATTCTATTTTTTATTTTTATTTTATTTAAAATTATAAAAATCAACAAATATAATCAGTGCATTCAATTTATATAATATTTTTATTATTTAAAATTATAAAAGTAACAATTAATGCATTCATTACAAGTAGAAAATGGTATTTTTGTAATTAAAGAAGTAACATTTATTGCTGTGTCAAATTTGGCATAACATTTGACATTGCATTGGAGCATGGTTTTTTACTTTGTGCTAAATTATCGCATTGACACACTAAAATAACAATGCATTGGAGATGCTCGATCTAAGTTAGCTATGGATGATGTTTCCAGTTTTGTGTATGGAAGTTCTTTTCTTTTCAAAAAAGAAATGAGATGTAGTATATTTTATTGTGATGGAGAGAGATGGGGCAGCTGCGTTATTGCGTTTGGTGGAGAAAAGAGAAATAAATGATGCTAGATGATTGATGCATCGAAAGTATAAAACCTTAGAAAAAAAGTTCCTAAGAAAAGTGAATGAAATTGGGCCGTTTTTTTTTTTTTTTTTTTAAGTATTGTTGGACTAAGTATTAAAACAAATAATATGGGTCTTTTTAATTGTCTACAAAATATTTATTGGGCCCATATATTTAATGCATTTCATGTAAATATTGGCCCTTTAAATGACGAGTCTTGGGTGACTGCCCCTCTAGTCTAGGCCCAGGGCAGGCCCTGGTGATTGGGCAACCAATTTTTAGGGTTCGTGTTTAATCATAAAAGAATAAAAAATGTATAGATAGGGTACAGAACGTAATAGAAGAGTTTTATGGCTTGGTACTCGTTATAACAGGGATACATAGGAATTTGAAAAGTTTCATTAAAAAATGAGATGGGCTTTTGTTTTGGCCCAAACCTCTTCCTGGAAAAACCACAGTGGACAGGTTTCATATGAAGAGTGTCTAAATATTGAAAGAGTGACGATAATGGCATCCCTTGAAAATTGTATGTACACCCCTTTCATAATAACACTCATCAATTTTTTAAAAAAATTTTTGAATTTGTAAAGAAACTCCACTTAATACCAAAAATATATTTTTCTTAAAATATATATATATATATATTATAATGTATTAGAATATCTCCGATGCAAATATGGATTTTTGAATTCCTAAATAATGACACTTTAGCAGTTATATTCATTATGGATCCACCTTAGTAAAAAAATTGGAGAAAAACATATTCATATCTCCAATGCAATTATCTAAAATTAAATATACATCCATTTTATAACCAATCATAATATAAATGTTTGGGGTAATTTTGTTTGGCTTGACACATCAACATAGAGCTCGAAATTCATAGAATCAAATCACCACAATATCAGGCCACATCAACTCGGCAAGCCACGTGTGGCAGCAACGGACTAAGAATCAAAGGGCAAGTCTGCGGGTGCTCTGTTAACATATAACAGTAGAGTACTATTTTGGTCATTCAAAAAATATAAATAGTTTTTGATACAATCATTCCAATATGTTAACTATTAAAACTTTGCTAAATTTATTAATAACAAGGTAAATAAAGGGTGTTGATATTGACACCCATAAAACTTATTAGTACACCCATATTTTATAAAAAACAAATTAATTATAAAAATATCCCAATAGAAATTTACCAATAAGGACAAATTACTTTAATTAAAAATACTCCAAATACTATATACACTCATTAATTACACCCATATTTTCAACTATATTTCTTCATTAAAAAAAGTTACCTTTCAAAAAAAAAAAAAAAACTTATGATAAACCCTATTTAAACTCTAATTTTATTTCAAGTTTCAAGCTTTCTCATTATCATATGATTATCCAATTGTTTTAATCTTTCTTTTATGTATAGTTATGAACTTTGTCAATAAACAAAAAATATATTTTTTTTAACGATAGCTATAGATATCAACAAGTTTTATTTTATTTTATTTTATTTTTTTAAGATAACCATAGATATTAGTAATTTTTTTTTTTTTTTTTTAAGATAGCTGTATAAATAAGAGAAAATAAAATATATTTTTAACATAACTATAGATATCCACAAGTTTTTTTTTAAAGATAACCGTAGATATTAGTAAGTTTTTTTTAAATTATTTTTTAATATATATATATTTTTAAGAAAGCTGTATAAATAAGAGAATTTTAAATTAAAAATATACGGTTCCACATATTCCCTTTTAAAAGCCTCCTATATTTGAGATATTTCCAAAAGCAAATTGGACCATCATTAAAAGAGGATTTGATTCCAAAAATAATATGATTTTTTTAATAAACTGGGTGTGATAATAATTTAAGAGTGTTTATAAATAATATATTAAAATGAAAATATTTATTTCAATGAGGGTACTATTGGCATTATAATGGGTGCTTATAGTAATATTTATTTTTTAAATTTTAGACATGGGTATACTTATAAAAATGGGTGTACTAATAAGTTTTATAGGTGTCAGTACCCTTAAATAAAACCCATCCTCAAATAATCTCCCTCTCTTTGTCAGTAATAATAATCTCTCACTAACCCTCAAGCGTTCTATTTGATAGAGATTGTGAACAAATAAAACCTATTTGAAAATGGGTTTGGATTTTGGTGTGGCTTTGGTTTTGATTTATGTGGTTAGGATGTGCATTTGAAATGGTTTGGGAGGAATGAGTGGAGAAGACCTCCGGTGAATCAAGTGAAAATTTGTGAGGAGGAGCCTCCTCAATTTAGGAGGCATAGGGGAGGTGTGCGCCTCGTCCATGGATATATGGCCGGCGATGTTGACAGCCATTCGGCGTCCATCTTTATTGTATCAGAATATTTTCTTTTATTATTATTTTTCATTATTTTATTTATATGGAAGGGCAATTTTGACATTTCCTAAGTCAAATGTGATCAATATAAGTGAAATCCTTACTCCCGTTAAATTTAAGGGTGCTAGTGTAGAATAACAAAACATTTATATTTTAGTGTCTTTGTGCCAAACCTCAATTGTGTGATTGTAATTGCCTTAAATAAACAAATAAATAAATAAATTAAAAATAAAAATTAAAAATTAAAAAAAAAAAAGTTGTATCGTACTAATGCCCTGTTATTTTTCTACTTAACACTGAATGATACTTAATGTGTTTCATTCAGTTATTTTATTTGATTTTTTAAGTGATAAAATCACTTAATAAACCCTTAAAAGCACTAGTTTTGAAAAGTGAAAAAATTTCAGTTTTCACTTAACACAAATCTAGTATAATTTAATGCAAAGTTTTACTTTCAAAACTATCTTCACTAATTTAATTTATTTCCAAAACTAACAACTTGATCTACAATGTTTTTTTTTTTTTTTTTTTTTTTTAATATGAAATCTATAAATTATATAATTATCCAAGTTTATTCCAAATCAATTAAAGAATAAATTATACACATAAAGTAGATTGCTAATAACTAATAAGAACATATTGATGAACTTCATTTCGTCCGTAATATACAAATGAAGTACCCATTAGTTTTATAATGTTACTAGCTAAGAGCTTAGTAATTATTAGATTCTATACAATAATATAAATTTGAAATATTATTAATAACTAAATGAATTTATTTTAGAATTAATTTATATGTTAAAGTTGTCCGTAATATATTAAAATGTAAATATATAACAAATAATAGTTAGAAGGGCATAAATGTAAAAGTATTTGTTTTTCAAATATTTATAACTTAAAAAAACAAACTACTTATCACTTATATTCAATTTTCAGTGAAAAAAAACAAACATGTTTTTCAGTTTTCAGTTTTCAGTTTCAGTCACTATTCAGTCTTCAGTAACATTCAGCACTGTTCAGTCTTCAGAAAAAAAATCAAACGGGGTCTAAGTTTTTCCACGGCCAAAAGGGATCTATAAAATTTCAATAAATCTAGGATCTTTTACCTAGAAATTTATATAATAATAATAATAATAATAATAATAATAATAATAATAATAATAATATTATTATTATTATTATTATTATTATTTACTTGGGTCCGGTCCTGAATTTTTTGGTCATGTCCTAAGAATTCCAACCAATTGGAATTAGTGTTAAAAAAATTTACACTATTTTCAATTGGTTGGAATTCTAAGGACCTATCAAAAAATTTCAAGACCGACATAACACATGACTAGAGAATGACTATATATATATACATACGGTCCCGTTCACATAAATGCGCATTGATGTAATTACATCAGCACCAATGCATGTAGACCACTGATTATGGAGAAGTTTTGACAAGTGCCATACACTTTGAGTCAAAGTATGTAAATTTAATAGTCCACATCCAATACACTGATGAAGTTATATCAATGCGCATTGATTTGAACATTTTCGTATATATATATATATATGGCGCCGTTCTGGTCAATGCGCACTGATATAACTATATCAGTATCAATGCATATGAACCACTGATTATAAAGAAGCTTTGAAAAGTGCATATACTTTGAGTCAAAGTATTTAAATCTAATGGTCCACATCCAACGGACTGATGAAGTTATATCAGTGCGCACTGACTTAAACATTTATGTATATATATATATATTGAAATTTCATAATTTTCTATTTTTTTTAAAGGAAATCAAACAAAACAAACAGAGGACATCAATTATCCTGGGCACTCATCTAGGACCAGATGCTCCACATAGGGAGGACAAGACCGGAACCAAAACCTGTCAGAAACAAAGCAAACTTAGCTAAGTTATGGGCGACCTTATTCACACTCCTAGGGACAAACACAATAGAAACAACATTACAGTTAAGAATATAAAGAATATCCCAAATGAGGACACCAATGTCAGCCGGAGGCACTAGACCACCATTAATAATATCAACCATGGATTTTGTATCAAACTCAACAATAGTAGGGAGAAGATTGAAATCAATGGCCAGCCTAATGCCACGCAATAACGCCAAAGCCTCAGAAACCTGCGGAGGGTAACAAGTAGAAAGAATCTGGGCAGAGAAGCCTATAACGGCACTAGCATGATTACGAATAACAATACCCAAACCAACCTGGTTCGAAGCACCCCTGATAGCCACATCTGTGTTCACTTTGAAAAGATCACCAGCTGGGGGACACCACTCAACAACCTGATTGCGAACCCTTTTAGGATGAGTCACAATCTGATTATTCGCATTTCGAAAACCAGATATGAAATCAGCAGACCACCTAATAATGTTTTCATCATACCTAACAGCAGTATTATGGACCACCTGATTACCTCTCCACCAAATGCGCCAAAAGATGGTGCATAGCAGCTCCATGTCATCAGGCTTAAGAATACAATAACACAAAATAAGAAAATCTTGGAACTTCGTACCATCACTACACTTTAAGTCCTACAGAAACTAACAAGAAAAGCAAAGGTATTTCAGCCTCAGGCAGCCCCACAAAGCATGAACAGTTGACTCTGGAAACCTTAAACAAATCGGGCACAGAGGGTCCGTAATGATACCATGCCGAGCAAAATTGACAAGAGTTGGAATCCAATGAGAACCAGCCTTCCAAATAAAAATTTTGATTTTAGTGGGGATCTTGGAACGCCAAAGGAGCACTAAGAATCAACACCACTCAAACCAGAAGAACTCGAGATGGCCATCAACCTCAGACCAACTTTGTAACCATTACGAACAGAAAAGCTGCTAGATTTCTCAAAATGCCAAACAAGAGAATCAATCAGTCGGGATGAGCCAAGAGGGAGACTTAGGATAGCCTCAGTGTCTTCGCAGAAGAAGGAAAAGTAAATAAGGGGATCATTCCAACCTTCTGAAGGGGAGAACAGCAAGCTAACCTTAGCCGGGGGATTCATCACAGTGGGGAGAAAACCTTGAATGTGGAGGGTCTCAGAATCCATCAGTCATCATAGATAGACATGGTGGAGCCATTTCCAATTCTCCAATGAGACCCAGCTTCTAAAATCCCATGACCCCAAAAGAAACTCTTCCAGATAAAGGAGCTTGAGCATCTATAACTGGTCTGCATAAAGGAAGAAAATGGGAAATAGCTACTTTTAAGCGCTCTAGCAACCAAGGACTAGGGATTACACACTAATCTCATGCACTGTTTGGTTAAAAGTGCTCTATTGAAGATCGATAGGTCCCTAAAACCCATCCCCCCCACTGTCTTTACTGTCACAGAGCTTGTTCCACGAACACTAATGAATTTTCCGAGCCGAATTAGAGCTATCCCACCAGAACCGGACACACATTTTATGGATGTCAGAGATCAAGCCTTATGGAAGACTAAACAGACTTATTGAGTAAGTTGGGATAGCTTGGATTACAACCTTCAAAAGCACCTCCTTCCCGCCAATCGAAAGGAGTTTACTCCTCCACCCTTTAATTTTCTCCCAAACCCGGTCTTTGATATCCGCAAACAGTTTCTTCTTATCCTTGCTAACAAAACTTGGGTGGCCCAGATATCATTCATGACATTTTACCAACTTAACCCCAACAATTTTCGCCAACCGAGTGCCAAGCAACCTACCTAAAGAATTACTAACACACAAGGCTGATTTATTAAAGTTAATCACTTGACCCGAAGCCCTAGCATAGGTATCAAGGATACGTCAAATAGTTCTACAGTCGGCCCTTGTGGCTTTAGAGAAAAGGAGACTATCATCGGCAAAGAATAAGTGAGAGATTTAGGGACCAACCTACGACACCGAAACCCCGATAAACGACCCTCTAAACGGCCTTATTCAAATTAGGAATAAATAATGAGACAGGGGATCTCCCTGCCGAAGACCCCTAGAAGCCATAACATCCCCACAAATATCCTTATTAAGCAAGAAGGAGAAAGAAACCAAACGAACACACCTCTTAATTCTACCAATCCAGTTCTCAGAAAAACCCAATTTCTCCATCATCCGAGATAAGAAATTCCACTAAACCTTATCATATGCAGACATGTCCAACTTCAAGGCCATAGATCCCTCCTTCCTTATTTTGGTTCTAAGCGCATGGATGCATTCGAAACCAACAATTGCATTATTAGAAATAAGACGCCCTTGGATTCTTCACCTTTGAGATGACCTCATCAAGGACCACACAAAAACGATTGGCCAGGGCCTTCACAATTATCTTCTATGTTACGTTACATAAGCTGATGGGGCGAAATTCCGTCATATTTTCTGCCTGCTGAAATTTTGGAATAAGGGTAATGAGAGTTTGGTTGACACTATCCACAGAATCTCCCTCATTGAGGCAACAGAGGCAAGCTTTGGTTATCCCTTTGCCAACTGTACTCCAGAATTTCTTGTAAAACATAGCAGGTAACCCATCCAAACCAGGCGCTTTCAATGGGGACATATTGAAAACAGCCGTGCGAACTTCATCTTCATTGAACGCTTTATCCAGAAAATCCTAGTTTCTCAGAGACAACCTAACTTGGATTGAGTCCGTCACTCTAGAAATATAATCATAGGAGGGATCAGATGAAAGAAACAGTTGTTCAAAGTACTGAGATACAATACCTGCCATTTCACTCTTATCTGAATGCCACACTGATCAAGTCAAAATTGGTATAATTTTGGCCCTCATTTTCGATTCTTTTTGCTTGATTCTCGGGCATTTCCCCGTGTTTAATGGTGTTAAATTGAGTGTTTCAGGTTTTATCAGGTTTCAAGAGCAATTGGGATGAAGTGGAGGACTTGTGTGCAAAAAGGCTTACAAATGGGAAGAAACAGGGCATTTTCGCCACTTAGGCATGAGGAGGTCACTACATGGGCGCCATGGCGACAGAGGATTATTCAGAACATCAGAAGGTCACCATTTGGTCGCCACTTAGTCGTCATGGCGACAGACAGTCTCTAAAAGCATCAGGTGGGTCACCATTTGGGGGTCGCCATGGCGACCTACCCTTGCAAATGGCGACCTCACTCTTCAAAGGCATGGTCGCCACTTATGGTCGCCATGGCAACCTTGATGTGCAAGTGGCGACCTCTTTACATTTTGAGGGTCACCACTTATGGTCGCCATAGGGACCTTGATGTGCAAGTGGCTACCTCTTCACCATTTGCCCATGGTCGCCACTTGCTAAATGGCGAAAAAGATGGTTTTCATGGCAACCTTTGCATCTAACCGTTTTGCGCACCAGGGTCGCCATAGTGACAAAATGGTGAACTTGGCGCCACATCAGCGAATCAAGCAGTTATCAGTACATGTCCAAGAGTGCGTATAAATAGAACGGCCTTCCATCTTCAAAATCATCGATCCTTAGAGAGAAAGAGCACGAATTTGCATCTTTTGAGATCTAGCTTTCTCATCCATGGCACACCATTCCTCATCCTCCATTTCTCCACTTGAACTCATCTAATCCCATCCAAACCTCAACACAAAGCCTTGATTCCTTCCCTAAATCATTCCTATCCCACCATTTCTCCACCCAAATTCCTTTGTCACTTTCTACCAAAACACCCACATTTCAAGACATATCCTCTACTTCCATTCCTTACATTTAGGAGCATAGAGGAGAAGAATGATCAAGCTTAAAGAAGGTGACCCAATGGTTATTTCCTTACTATTTACTTCTTTTCATTTATTGCTAATATGTGTAACTAAACCCTTAATCTAGGGGATAGATTTGAGGATCAATTGGTTGTGGGTTTTAGCTTAGCTTGTAATGAATCTCTTATGTGTTCTATTCATTCAAATTATTAGATTCTATTCATTATGTAATTGACTTGTATATCACTTGTTAATTGCAATCTTGAGTGGAGTAATTTGTTATATATTCATATGTGGATTGACACTCCTTGCGTGTTAAGAACCCATTGAATAGGATAGATTAGTGGTGGGTATATCAACCCCACTAATCTAAGCCTTTAGTGGTTAACATAATGAGATTGGTACATTAAAGTAGCTATATGACATTACCCACATTCAATTGTTAATCGATCTATTCCCTAGCTATCTTATTAATTGTTTTCATCATTACTCTTATCAAGGTGTTGAGTATTCTATTTTTCATAACATTTTTGTATTTTCATTTTAGTAGTTAGCATTGGTGGTTTTAGAAACCACACATCTATCAAACACTATGATTTATTTTATTGTTCAAAGATTAGTCAATCTATCTAATTAGCACTCCATATCCTTGTGGAACGAACTTGCTTACCATTTGCTATCAAATCACATTTAAAAAGGATTAAGTGGCTTAAAAGGGTTTTTAAGAAACAAACAAAATTATATCATTTTTGTGAGTGCATGACGGCTCATCACACACCCCACTTGAGTCCCATAAACCTTTGATAGTATTTATTGCGTGACGCGACGAAGCCTTCCAATGGAAGAACTTCGTATTTTTATCCCCTCCCTTGAGCCATTTTGTCCTAGATCGCTGTCTCTAGTAACATTCCTCCTTCTCCAGTAAACAATCTAACTTATTTTCCAAACGTCTAATATTCGCCCACGATCCAGGTTGGATATAAGCCGTGGCTAAGCTAATGTCACGCCTGTTATCTGCAATTTGCTTACGGAGTCTCACCCGATTACTGGAATTCCATAGGGACAATTTACTAGTACAATCGCGAATCTTAGTGCAGACATCAGACAAAGAAACTCTACTAGAATTATTTCCCTAGCTGATGCCTATCAACTCACGATCATCTTCCTCGTCTGCCCAACAAGATTCAAAGTGGAAGCGCCTACTAGGATGTGTATTCCTCCTATCAACAATTGGAGGAACAGTAAGAACCTCCACCAAAAAGGGGCGATGATCCGATCCCTAAGAATCTAAATGTGTCACCCTTGCGAAACGGAACATCTGTTTCCACTGGAAGTTACAGACCCCTCTGTCAACTCACTCACGGACGTGGTTATCATTATCATGTTTAATCAACCATGTGAATCGAGGACCCGAAAAGCCAAGGTCTTCTAGATCGTAAAAATCAAGGGCATCACGGAAATTCTCCATAAGTACTCTGGGCCTCTTTGACCCACCTTCTTTCTTAGAGTCATCAAGCAATTCATTAAAATCCCCCACACACAGTCATGGGAGATTCGCCAAACTGTGGAGTCTACGAAGGAGCATCCAAGAGTGGTGCCGTTGGGCAGCTTCTGGGTGCCCGTAGAACCTTGTAAAAACACCAAAATTTTGGACTATGAGAAATTATCCTCACATCAATATGGTACCTGGTATAAGATAGTAAATCAGCCGAAACATTACCTGACCAGAAAAGGCATAGATCGCCACTTCTACCAACACAATCAACAACTAATTTCCCAACAAACCCTAGCTTAACATGAAACGATTCCATCAAACTATGCTTCGTCTTTGTTTCAATAAGAAAAAAAACATTAGGATTATGGTTCTGCTTCATGTGAAACAGCGTACAGAACACTCGACCACTACCTAGCCCCCGAGCATTCCAAACAATGCTTTTAATTGTGTCCAGCAAACCGATAGAGGCAACTCGCTTATATCTCAGTTTCCAAAGAATTCGTGACCGAAATTCCATCCCTCACACCATTGCAACCTAAATCCAGATGCTCAACTGCATCATCTATAGCCTGTCCCGATCCCACCTTCCTAGCAAACCCCGCTTGGAAAATCACAATCATTGTACTGTCAACCTTCCCACGCAGCCCCAAAACCCCCACCGTGTCGACAATCTCATCATACAAAGCCAAAGGTATAGATGTCGTATCTTTCCTCCCTAATTTTGATAACCTCTCTTTCAGAGATCCACTTGATCTTGTGATAATTTTCTATTAAGAATAAGAAAAAGTGTATTTTGATAACTAATTAATGAACATTTATCTTGATGGTTGGAGATTTCAAAATTAATTATATTGGGGTTGCATTTTTTATCGGGGTTTTACTACCTTGCTGTTAACAGTAAGATTACTGGGTAGTTATGTGAGAGAGAGTTGGTTACTTTCTATTTTAATTTTTTTTAATTTTTAAATTCTTAATTTTTATACACCTTTGTATTGAAATATAAAGATTGAAATTGATCTAGTAACTTTACTGTTAATAGCAACTTTGACAAACCCTTTATTTATTGTGCTTCATATATAATAAATAAAAAATTGAGCACATCAGAAAAAGTAAGAAGATCGATGGCATAAATGACCCAATAAGAGGATAGAGTTTTTTGTGTTTAATGTTAGTTGGGTCAGCATTATACATCTCCTCCTAGCCTAACAAGAACAATTGTTGATTTTTGTTTAAAATAAATAAATCATTAATTGGTAGGTGAACCACTACCTTTTGTTGTTGTCCTTACTATTTTGACTCTTTTTTTTTTTCTCATAAAAAGTTTGGTAACGTTTTGAATTATTAACAAATCTGCTCTTGCTCCTTGCAAATGAAATGCTCAAAAAAATTTATTCCCGAAGCTTTTTTCTAAATTGAAAAGAGTAAATTTATATAACTTGAAATATAATAATAAAGAGAAAATTGATTGTCAAAGCTTGTTGGAAGTATTTAAAGCACATTTTTTGGGTATTCATGAAAGAAACCCAGACAAGACCAAAGACCAAGAATATGAATTAGAATTGGTGGTAAACTGGTAATGTAGATGCTCGAATGAAGCCATACGATGACTTTGACAATATGGACAATATGGACAATATGGTCCATGGACTTAGTTGAAGTTGAAACTTGAAGGTTTCGAATCTTCTTTCAAATGCATCCCAATTTGACCAGGAGAGCTGACCCTTCTTTATATTGAATATTTGAATTAATTTCCTTAACATGCAACTGTAATGAATCTCCTTCACATTGGCATGTTTGGCATTAGGGGTGGGCGCGATTCGGATTTGTTCGGTGAATCTGATTGACTTATCTCAACAGGGTGACTCGACATGAACACTTATATTCAGTTCGGTTTATCTCGGATCATAAATTCATGTCCACTCCTATTTGGCATAGCTTATGGAAGCCTTTTTAGCTTTTGAGGCCTAAGAGCAACTTTGAGGACTATTTACATGATTATTAAAAAAAGGTTTTCAATATGAACGTGGCAATATTTACAACCCTAAAAAACTGTATGTACACCCAAAATTAGTATATTTTTTAAAATCCAATAACACCCTTTACTAAAATTACCAAGAAGATTAAGTAGTTAGTAAGTACACCCACAAATAATTATTAATTAGTTTCCTATTTTAATCTTTTGTGAAAAAAAAAAATTCCTTAATGATTAGATATTAACATATATCATTAAAAATCGCTTTCATTTTCTTAAACCTTAGATTCTCTTTTAAATACTAATTTCAAATATATTTTCAATTTCTTTTAAGGAGATACAAATTGATTGCTAAGTATGGAGAATAAATCAAAATCATCCAAACTTGGTTGTGAAAGTTTTAATTAATTATTATTAGTTTCAAAATCAAAATTCTTTAGATTTTATTTTATTTTTTTCGATATCTTGTTCTTCAATTTCATCAAAAACTTTTCTACTTCCAAATTAATTGGGACATTACACAAACTTTGCTTTCCTACCACTTTCACAAACAGAAAATGGATCTCCAATCGGAAAACTTCAAATTGTAGTGATTTTGTGGACAGAAAACAATCAATAGGGTAATGAATCTCCTTGACATGCAACTGTAATGAATCTCCTTCACATTGGCATGCTTGGCATTAGGGGTGGGCGCAATTCGGATCGATTCGGTGAATCTGATTGACTCATCTCAACAGAGTGACTCGACTCGAACACTTATACTAACTTCTGTTTATCTCGGATCATAAAATCGTGTCCACTCCTATTTGGCATAGCTTATGAAAGCCTTTTTGGCTTTTGAGGCCTAAGAGCAACTTTGAGGACTATTTAGATGATTATTAAAAAAAAAAAAAGGTTTTCAATATGAACGTGGCAATATTTACAACCCTAAAAAACTGTATGTACATCCAAAATTAAAATATTTTTAAAAATCCAATAATACCGTTTACTAAAATTACCAAGAAGATTAAATAGTTTGTAAGTACACCCGCTAATAATTATTAATTAGTTTCCTTTATTTTTTTTCGATATCTTGTTCTTCAATTTCATCAAAAACTTTTCTACTTTCAAATCAATTGGGACATGACATAAACTTTACATTCCTACCACTTTCACAAACAGAAAATGGATCTCCAATTGAAAACTTCAAATCGTAGTGATTTTGTGGATAGAAAACAATCAATAAGAAATGGAGAGAGTTGCTTGACATGTCAAGAGAGAGAAAAAAAGAAAGAAAAATAGAGTCTGTTTTTGTGGAATGAAATCATAGAGAGAAAAAGTGAGGGAAGAGAAGTAACGGTGATATAATTAAAGATAATAATAAAATTTTAAATAATAATAAAATTGATTAAATAACATAATAATATGTGTAATTGGTGTGTATTTACAAAAATATAAGAGCATCTCCAATGCAAATATGCATTTTGAGAAAATTGAGTGTCACATAGGATAGACAGATAAAAAGTTAGAAAAAACCATCTTCAATGCAATTATCTAACTTTAATATGGAGGTGATATGGCAAAAAGAAAGTTAGAGAATATGAAGTGAGTTTCTAAACTCTCCTAGAAATGTTGACAAGGATATCTAACTCTTTCCATTAATAATATTAGAGCTCATTTAATTGTAAAATAAAAGAGGAGAGAGAGTGAAATAAATGTTTTTGTTGACGTCAATTTTTTGTGAAACCTAGTCAACAATAGCAGCTGCCTGATCGATGTCGTGGACCAACCAACGAGGTGTGATTTCGAAATTGTGTACCTGTTGTGAGTCTGTGAAATATAAAACAAGTAGAAGATAAGAACATTAAAGGACACCAAGATTTATACGTGGAAAACCCTAAAGCATGAAAAAAAAAAAAACCACGGTCGTCGTAACACAGAGAAAGAGAGATGTTCATTATGTAAAGATGATTAAAGTTTACAAGTAATGTATTGCTTGTGGTGCCTCTGCCTTCTTTGCTTGATACATGTGTTTATACAGGGATTAGGGTGCTGCTCTAGTCCTTGGCGTGCAAGCAAAGATTATGATTAGGCAAGATCCTAGGAGGATCGTATCTAGACAAGATTCTTGGTGAATCGAGTCTTAATGCATTTATGGTGCAAAGATCTTCATTCCTCATGGTAGTTGTCCTCTGAATCTTCACATTTATTACTTGATTTGTCAACTGTTGAATTGTTGATAATTGTATTGTCTAATCTAAGGCTAGATTGATGGAAGATATATATGTTGGAATCCAATTCTACAATGATGTGGAGGATTCTTTCTATTTACTTTATGTTGTAGCGAGTTCATATTAATTTTTTGTTTGGAGATTCTTTAGCGAGCCGGTTTTCTTTGATGGGTGACTTGTAGGGGCGGATGTATTAGAAAAATAGGCTAGGTTGTAGCCCATGCTAACTTTTTTAAAACTTTTTGCAAGTTATTAGATATTCACAAGTTTGCCATTGTATTAGAGTTTTACAAAATTACCCTTACTTTACATATCTATTTATCAATCTAACCTAACTAAACACAAACAAAAGTAAAGCAAGTATTAGATACAAACAAAAAGTAAAAGTTATCAAACGGAGTATCAGAGTATCAGACAAACCAAAAGAAAAAAAAATTGGAAGCTTAACAAGTAACAACACGTTCCAGACTTCCAACAACAAGAAGTGGGCAATTGTTCACATTCTCTCCAAATTTGTCTCACTCTCAAGAGGTGAGTAATCAAGTTTAATCCTTTCCCTAATTGTTTATTTACGGATGCTATAAATTTAATAGTTAGGGTTTATCTTTCCTAATTAGAAAACCCCAAATTGTATGTATTGTTTCCATTCAATTAGTCAAATTCATTGAAGTTTAAAGCAAATATTGCTATAATCATAATGTTAACTTATTTTAGATGTCAAAATTGATTGAGATTTATTTTGGGGAAAATATGATATCTCTAATCTCTATGACTTTATATTTTTTGGTTTAGTTGCAGTTGTAGACTTGTAGTTACAAATACATTATATTATCTTTTGAAAAGAATTTTATGATGCTTTGATTCTAATTTAAAATGTTTAACCATGTAATGATATTTTAGGATAACCAAGCTTTATTGCTTTGTCAAAAATGGATTTTGGTGGTGGAATTAAATGGATATGGAAATTTATTTGTTTATTTATTGATATCTTTTATTTATTTATTTATTTATTTATTTTTATTGTTTCCATTCAATCTTTTAAGGTGCTAAATATAGCATAAATGTAGAATAATTTAATCACACCAATGGGTAAAATTACGCAAAGTATATCAAGTAAAATACAACAACACTTTTGTTGTCTTAACAATTTGTGTGCGTGTGTTTAGTGTTTATAAAGTAATACTGGGATATATAGGATTTGCATCTTTTTTATCAAGTAGGACTTGTATATTTGTTTACTGCTATTCTTTATTGTTCCATGGGTGAGTGGGTTATTTATTTATTTATTTTTATCGAATCTCATTTTACTAGTAGTAAGTTGGCATATATGTTCATAGGTTTTTTCTTTGTTCATGACAATTCAATTATTATTTTAGCCTTTTAGGTTATAATGTCAGACAATTATTTACCGAAGCCAAGAAACACAATCACTTCATACTTTGGAAAAAAAAGACTATGGCTAATCATCAAAAAGGTTAAAGTCTCCATGTAATATTGATGTTTCATCTCCTTCTTTATCTCGAAGATCTGAACCTGAGAATGTGGATACTCCACCAAATATGAACACTCCTTACTATGAACGTGATCCTGGATCACGTGTTCCAATAGAGGTTTACCCTATTGACAAGCGTGATGAAATTCGGAGAATATAAGTCAAAATGGGACCATATCAACCTATATTGAATCATTATCCATTCACTCATGATAAGAAACAATGGTGGCGATTTTAACATTCTTGGTTCCAAAAATTTCCATGGCTCGAATATTCTATAAAAGAAGATAGCGTACTTTGTTTCCCATGCTATCTGTTTGCCACTTGTCCATCAAAGTATCTAACATTTACTATTTAGGGTTTCCAAAATTGGAAGAGAGTTAATTGTGGTGATGATTGTCCATTGAAGGAACATGTAGGGGATCATAATTCACAACACAATCATCATACACTACAAGAAATTTAGTCTTTCCCCACAAAACTTTAGGAGACAAAACAAGATTTGTAGGCACAGTTAACTTTTCCCACAAAACGAGTTTCGTCGGCTAAGGGTACAAAAGTTTTCCCAATATTTCCCCACAAAACTCACAAATTCGTCAACTAAGGGTACAAAATTTTTCCCAACCTTTCCCCACAAAATGAGTTTCATTGGCGAAGGGTACAAAACTTTTCCCCACAAATGATTTTCATTGGGGAAGGTAACCTTTCCCCACAAAACTCAAACTTCGTCGGTTAAGGGTACAAAATTTTTCCCAACCTTTCCCCACATAATGAGTTTCGTCGACTAAGGGTACAAAACTTTTCCCCACAAACGAGTTCGTTGGGACCCAAAAAAACTCAAAATTCGTAGGGAAAAGTTAACGGAAAGTTTTCCCAACAGACATTGTATTTGAAGGGAAACGTTAATTAAAATTAAAAAAATATATACTAAAATTAAATAATTAATTAAAAATATATATGCAAAAAAATATTAAAAGTTAATTAATTAAAATTAATTTTTTTGTATACATCCACTACCACCAAACTAATCAGTAGTGGACACCCAGTACATAAAACTTTGATTAAATAAAATATATACTATACACTTATAAAAATAAATAAATAAATAAATAAAAAGTCTTATTCAATAGATTTCCACTTCCTAGGTTTAGGGTGTGACATCTTCTCTGCAGTTGGTCCTCATTAAACTAATATGTCTAGGGTTGCATATTTTCCCCCGGATCCGCAAATCCCCACGTAGACCCTCCCCCATCCCCATGTCCCCATTTCCCCATTTTTCCCTAAAACATATATAAATATAATTATATTAATATGTTATATAGTTATATATATATATTAACTAGTTTGCAACCTGCACGATGTGCAAGTACTGTAAAATAAAACATAATAATAATTTAAATGGTCATTATTTTTTTAGAATTGAAATGGTCATTAGTTAATTTATAGACCCAATATATTGAATGCATTGTAGATGAAGAACAGTTTGTGATATTTATATATAGATTTACTTCTTTACCATATTAAACATTTTCATCAGTTTGTTTCACATTCTGGAGGATCTTATATTTATATATATCATTGCCTACACTAATTTTTTAAATATAATAATTTAAATTTAATACAACATTAATATATTTAGCAACCATACCATTTACCAAGATTATTATTGCTTGTGTATCAAAAAGATTAGAGGGTATAGTTTATGAAAAATCCAAGAACACTCAGTTATTTCGAGAATTGATCTATGCTTGTTACATTGCATGAATGTTAATTGATGTTCATTCTCTTCTCCAAGTGTACGTTGTTCCTTAGTCTTCCTTGCCATCTAGATTCATAATATTGTTTTTTAATTATTAATTAGGCCATTTTATTATGTGCACTTGATGTTGATGAATTCACAAATCTAGAGAAAATAACATATACACTTGATGTGTTAATTCTTATAAGTCTTTCAAACTAGAATGTGAAAAATAAAAAATTCTGAAATAATGTCTAAAAAAATGAATGTGTAAAAATCAGAAAAATGTCGGTTGACATTCATGGAAAAAACAATGAATGTTTGTTTTTTCCACTTTCCATAAGAAAAAACAATAATGTTAAGAGAACAAAACAAAAGTTTTTTTTTTTAAAAAAAAAGTCTTTCTTTGATTCAAACGGATGATCAAATATAAACGATGTTAAAAAATTATATATCAAATTATTTCTACATTGAATGGGCAATGATTAAAATGAATTTGTCTTACTCTTTGATTTTGTGTTTAAAAAAATCAAAGCAATCTTCATTTACATTCCAAGATGAACACAGTGTCTCAAGAATACAAATGAAAGTTTAATTAATCGTCAACTTATAGTAATTAATCATTAAAAATGTTATAGTTGTTAGTTTACGAACAACATTGCCAAATCAATTCGATATTCACTCCTCATTTGTAGATCCACTGGCCACCACTTTGGTTGTAATGCTTCCTTTCATACCTATGGTTATTCACTAACTTGGGATCCATTTGCATCATAAAACTTAAAAACAGAACATCTAACCAACATTTGATAATAAGGTATATTCAAAAAATTTAAAAATTATTTAAAAAAAAATAAAACGAATATACTTTTCCATTTGTAGGCGAGGCAGCAAACAATATTATAAATTACGGTATTTATTCAAAAAATTATTCAACAATTATATAGGTATGAATGAATATATATATATATATATATTATCTGTTGACACTGCTTTTGTAAAGACATTCCATAATACAAACTTAAATTAAAAAAAAATTAAACACATGCACTTCATTTTGTTCCAAATTTATCCTTTTTATCTTTTGACACCCCTATTTTAAAGTCACTTCATTTTAAAAAAGTAAATTAAATTAAATTTATAAAAACACTTTATTTTAATATTACCCATTATTAATGATGAATTCTTAATACATCCCAATGCAGTTAAGGATCAACATCTTTATCTATGTTATATAGTTAAACGATTTACTCAAAATTTATGTGAAATTAAATATTAATAATTTCAATTATAAATTATATAAAAAAATTACAATTATAAACAACATTAATATAATTGCATTCATGATTGAGCAAGAAAGCAACATAGGCCATTAAAAAGTTATGTTTTTATCTTTTAAACTTACAAAATAATGTAATATTTTTTTTAAAAAAAAAACTTAATAATTAATGCTCAATTATAATATTGGTTAACAGAATTTATTCACCAGCCCATTAATTACGGATTGCCTCTTGATTACCTGTAGATATAGATTAGTGTATTTTATTAACTATTAATGGAGTGTCTTTTGCATTTTGAAAAACAAAATTTATGTAGTGTCTTTTGAATTTATCAAATTATTAATTAATTAATTCAATATTTTTTATTTTTATTTTTTAAAAACTAATTAATGGCCAAGAAATTTCACACTTGTGCAATTGTGCCCCCATTATAGAAATATGTAGAGAGCAAGGGAGAGAGCGAATTTTTTTTTAACCTTTTCAAACAAATAAAAAATCATATAAAAGAAAATAAAAATAAGATACCAGTGGAATAGGGATTGGTTAAGAGAATTTAATCATTATCCCAATAAATATGGGATTGCCTCTTGGTTTGTGATTTATGACAAAATATTTTCCACCTATTACAAAATTTCAATTAATTATGAAACCTATTCCGATTAGTGATCTTAATATATGTAGAATTTGATTTTGAATTTATCAACTTATTAATTAATTAGTTAAATAATAATGAGTAGTGTTAACCTCTGAACTTGGGAAAGGAAACACTATATCTATTGTTTGATGAATATAATAATAAAATAAATATACCAAATATTTGATATAATTTTGGGGTTGACTTTCGACATTATGGAATAATTCGTCAAGTTACCAAGTGGTCCAAGTTTGGATTATAAGAAGTCCAAAACACCTTTGCATTATATTAAATAACTACACAAAAAATAAAATAAAAATGATGGAGGATGCATCAAAATGCATTAAAAGGAACACAAAAAACTCGATCCAATTTTTTTTTTTTTTTTGGGATATAAAATGGACTCCTTATCCTTTCACATTCACAGAAAACTCCAATGAACAAAACACCCATAACCAAACCCTTATTTACAATAAGCTTGATGCTAGAATTGGTAAATGCGGTAAATTCTTGCTTTTGTGAACCTAAGTGCGTTCAGAGATTGAGGACCTTGTTTGGTTGTGTCAACTTGACCATAATTAATCCTCAAAGAGCCGACTCCTTGTAAAAACCATAATCTACAAATCAACCCACAAAGACATAAGTTAATTTGCACAACATAATATAGCAAAATTCGAAATGCAAATTTTGTAGAGAAAATAAAACATAAAGGGAGAAAATGGTACCTGATAAAGTAAAAGAAAACAAATGAAAAACATGGATTAAAACGATTTGTTCGAGGCAGATCTCTAGGGTCGTGGCCTATATATAGAAAATTATTAGAGTGAAGGAGCCAAAGCTTGTAATAAATTTTTTTAGAACTCTTCATATTACCGTATATAAGTATATAACTAATTAACAATATGTATTAAATAGGACAATTCATATTATACAAGGGAGATTAACCAATAACAAAGAATTTAATGTCAGAACTCCATTATTAGATAGATGTTATGAGTTTATTTTGAGATGTACATCTAAAAACCAAAGGTTTTTTAGTTCAAAAAAAAAAAAGTGAAGGGTTGTTTAATTAATGGAGAATTAAAATGAATATATATATATAAAAAAAAAACTATATATAATTTAAAGCCAATGCTTCCAAATAAATGCATTAAAGCATTTAAATCTAAAGTTATAACAAAATAATAATAGAGAAAAAGGAAGAGATATCAGTTAGTTATTATAAGTAAGTAATAAATATCTTGAATTTAATGACAAAGCAAGTGAGGGAGGGAGACGAAAATGGGGGAGGTGAGAAGAATATTGAATCTATAAATATTGAATATTGATAGAATTTAATGCACTTATTATTAGATAGGTGGTGAGTTGTGATTTAATGCCAAAGCTCTCTCACGATGCCACGTGGCGCCGTGAGGTTCCATTTTACTATATTATATAGATATAGATATATGGAATGTTTGTTTTTTTATTGTTAATTTATAATTTTTAGTCAAATTGGGAAATAGGGGAACAAGGAAAACGGAGAAACGGGGAAAAGTGGGGAAAAACGGGGAAAATTGGGACCCCCAAAATTCCCCATCCCTATTTTCCCCAAATGGGGAAATGAGGGGGGATGAGGAAGGGTTTGGGAAGTGGGGATGGGGTGACCTATATCCATCCTCATTTCCCCAATGTGCAACCCTAAATTTGTCATTAATTGTTAATTAATTAACTCTTATCACATTCTCGATTAACACTATCTCAATTGATTACCAAAGATATTAATCATTTAATAAATAATAGAAATTGGAAAAAAAAAAAACATTTTCACCAAACCTGATTTGCAATCCAATAAATATTTTTCCGATATATGTTTTTCATTCAAATTAGATTTTTGAGTAATTGAATAAATTTAAATTTGTCTAACAAGTTATTTATTTATTTTTTATTTATTTCTAACAACTCATATAGGTTATATATAAATATTGTGCAATTGTTAAAAAATCAAGTGTTTTAGTCCATCGGTAAAGGCTTACCACTTTGATTTGAGGTTGCAAGTTTGATTCCTTATAATGACAATTAATTGTCAATATTATCAAGGGTGGGCTGGCAGTTGTCGACTAAAACTAGTAGTTTTAACCGACAAAATACATTCGTCTGCTAAGGTTTTAGCAGACAAAACTCAAAATTTTGTCGCCGATGTTGGGATAATTTAAAGGATCCATTATGTCATGTCGATAATGTCATGAGTAGACAATCTTCTGAAGTAGTTTTGCATAACCGATTGTGACTCAATACCTCATTAGAGAATGTGAAGTGGCTAGCAATGCAAGGGTGCGCTTTCAGGGGTCATGATGAATCCATTAATTCTACAAATCGTTGGAACTTTATTGAAATGATCAAGTTGCAAGCAAGAGTGAATAAAGAAATTACAGAAGTTGTTCTTGAAAATGCTTCGCAAACTAGCAAGTATACATCATCGGAAATTCAAAAGGAGTTGTTGAGTATTCTTGATAACAAAGTATGGGATAAAATCCGTGAGGAAATCGGGGATGCTAAATTTTGTATTCTAGTTGATGAAGCACTTGATGAATCGAACAAAGAGCAAATGACGATTATTTTGAGATTTGTTGATCTTGATGGATTTGTTCGAGAGCAGTTTTTCCAAGTTGTAGGTGTCGATGATACAAATGCCACAACTCTTCAAAAGGCAAAAAGTATGGTACTTGCTTGATACAATCTATTAGTTGAAAACTTGCGAGGTCAAGGATATGCTGGTGCTAGCAATATGAGGGGTGAATGGAATGGTTTGCAAGCCTTATTTAAGAAAGAATGTCTGTATGCCTACTAAGTACATTATTTTGCCTATCTTCTTCAACTTGCTTTAGTTGTAGTTTCTAAAGAAGTTCATGATGTATGGCTATTTTTTTTTTTCGAAATTGGGTTCTATCGTCAACTGTGTTAATGCTTTTTCAAAGTGCCATTCTAAGTTGAAATCAATTAGAGAAGATGAAATTATGGATTTGATTGCTTTGGGTGAACTTGAGATTGCTACAAGGGCTAATCAAATTCGCACTTTGCAACGTGCTGGCGCTACTCGGTGGAGCTCCCATTTCACCTCCATTACTGGATTGATTGATATGTTTGGTTCAACTTGTACTCTTCTTGAAGACATGATTGACAGAGGATTAAATAGCAATATACTCGGGGAAGCCAAAGGCGCGTATAAAGAGATGAGAAATTTTGAATTTGTGTTTATTTTGTTGTTGTTACACAAAGTTTTGGGAATCTATGATATTCTTTGCCAAGCATTACAAATGGAGTCACGAGATATCTTAAATGCTTTGAATTTTGTCTCAACTACAAACATGCTTCTTCAAAACTTACGAGAAAATGGATGGAATGTTTTCTTTAAGAGTGTGGTTTCATTTTGTGAAAGACATGACATTGATATGCTTAATATGTGTGCATGTTATATGGAAGGTAGAAGACGTCAGAAGGATAATATTACATCTGAGCAGCATTATCACTTCAATATATTTAATGTTGTTATAGATTTTCAATTGATGGAATTGAATAACAGATTCATAAATCAAACAATTGAACTCCTCACTCTTAGCTCAGCTTTGAATCCAGTTAATAGGTTCAAATCATTTGATATTGATGCTATTTGTACTCTTGCTCGTAAGACAAAATTGAGATAGTTCGTTATTTGATGTGTAAAATCGTGTTATAAAAACCTAACTCGCAAGTGCACGAATCGTGAGATAAGTACAGCGACAAGTAGGGATCGTTCCCACGAGGAAAAGTGATTTATCGACTAAAACTAATTCTAATTAAAGCTAAGCAATTAACAGTAACCAAGAGATTTCAGATTGATTTGATTGATTTGAGATTAAAACTAGATTAAACTAAGAAAACAATTAACAAGAATATGAGAATGAGATCAAGAGGTGAGAAGACTAGGTCATCAATGATCACCAACTACGTTTACTCAATGCTTCGAATTGACTTTCACAAAGAATATTAATCAAGTTAAGGGTTCGTTCTTAAATTATATATAATTAGTGCTATGTGGTCCTGGAATAAATCAAGTACTCTCTACTGCAGTCATTAGCAAAACCTGCGTGTAAACTATAGCATAAAATACATCAACCATACACCAAGCGTTCTCAGTTAAGTCATTAGCAAACCCTGCGTGTAAACTATAACCTAAAACCCACAAAGCACACAATCAAGTATTCTCAATCACATTCATTAGCAAAACCTGCGTATAGACTATAATTGAGAATCCATTAAGCACAAGAACAAGAGAACCAAAGATAACGTGCAATAACCTGCTACGATAAATTCATTCATTCAATTGATTATTGGTTGAGAATGGTGAAACCCACACGCATCTCAACCTTCAACATATAAACCCTAGATTCAAGACTAGCAAAAACCATGCATAGACAAGAAGAAATCCCAAATTGAATGAAATGAAACTTGAATTACTAAATCATAGTCAATTCTAACAAAGAGTATTCATAGAGGTTCACATTGAATCCCTAGTATGGATTTAGTTACACATAGTTGAAATAAAAAGAAGAGAGAAGTAGTTGATAGAACCCATGGAAATTGTAGGCAATCTTCCAATCTCTGATGCAGCAAATCTTCTCCTTCGTCTTCAAATCTTCTGTATGTAAGATGAAAGAAAGTTTGTTGAGTGATTTAGGTTGTGACTTGTGGCTGACGAACTCTTCTCTGGACGAACCCCTTTGAAGAGGAAAACCCCTCTATTTATATCTGCTCGGGCTTCGGTGGAGAAACCTGATTAAAAACCACTTCTTTTAGGCAGACCGTTGCCTGACCGCTGCCACTTTGGCAGCGGTGTGGCAGCGTTTTGCACAATCTTGCAACCGCTGCCACTTTGGCAGCGGTGAGGGGGCGGTTTGCCCAGCGTCCTCCTCTGTCCAATAAACGCTGCGATGCCTCTCTCAGAAAATAGCAGCGGTGTGAGAGCGATGTTTGCTCATCTTTAGAAAAGACCCTTGACTTCTTCAAAATCGCACTTTTTATCTAAATTTCTTCAAATATATCAATCTGGTCCAAAAACCTGAAAACACTCAAACATACCCATTAAAGCGCTAAAAGGCTCAAATAGCAAGCAATTGATTAGCGGAATGGGGATCAAATATATATACAATAAATGACCGATCATTATTGTATTAGAATTGTATGTTTGTTTCTTATTTAGTTTTTATCTTTTAAAAAGTTGATGTATTATGTTTAGAATATGAATATTGATGGGGTAAAGTTCGTTATGTTCCCTCCTATCTAAATGTATCTTTAATTTTTAATTAATATAATTTTCTTGTGTTGTCATTGTTTATTTTAAAAAACAATTATAATTAGTTTAGTCCTTCTTGCTGTAATGTCCTAGCTTCGCCCTTGGCACTCGGGACCGTTAAGCGAACATAATACTCCCTTTCTGTCTTTCTCTCACCTAACACAAATATGTATTCCACTATTCTCTCCCTTCTTTTCAAGAAGTGTACCTGCTTTGTTTTTGACCGTTGGATCAAAATTCAAATGTAAAGATCCCAGAAATTTCAATAAACCTAGAATCCCTCACCATTTACCAATGACCACTTAAACTAGTTGGCTTACTTTTTTTTTTTTTTTTTTTTGGGACAAAACCAGCAATTAGGTAAACCGAACCGGTCCAATCGGTTTTGTTTTGTTTTGTTTTGTTTTTTTTTAATTTTTTTTTTTTGGGTTTTGGTTGGTTGGTTGGTTCACTTTGTTTCCATTTTCATGGAAACTAATTGGATCAGTTTTTTTCCAGTTTGGTACCCAAAACTAGAAAACCAAATTGAGATATAGAGTGTATATATATATATAAACTAATTTTAATTTCTAACTATTCAGCAGCCACACACTTCAGTCTTCACGTTTACACAATTACACAATTACAAACTTTTCCCTAGATTTCTCTCAACTCAATGTCTCGTCCACCACTCGTCATCGATTGGTCATCTTTTGGTGCTCGTCATCTTCGACGCTCGTCAACAGTTGTCTTCTTGGTGCAAACCAATTTGAGATAAAACTTTTAGAAAACAATATCTCACTGTAATCCTAAAAGGGTTTGGAAATCACTTCCAAGAGACTCAGAATCACTCTAAGATAAATAATATGGGTTTTCAAAAGACAACTGCCTTTCATTAATGCAATTTGGGGCTTATATAGCCATTACAACTTGATAATTCCTACAAATAAGCAACTTAACAAATATGGAACTTAACTTCTAACTACGTGGGATGGTTCCACTAAAACATGACATAGTCAAAAACAACCCACCACAAGCAATTCCTACAAACAAGGGAAAGTGGTGCTCAAAACCAGTGGACTTTGAGACCATTATTTGCTAAACAAAATAAATGGAAATAACATAATAGAGGATGTGTGGCTTCATGCATGGTCACGTTGCATACACTTACTTCGTGACATCTTCTAAATGCATCAATTGCCTCCCCCACTAAAACTTGACTTCTGCAAGTTCTGTAGAACGTAGGCGTGAAATAATTTCGGATTGAGACGTTGAATCTCTTGAGCTTGTAACCACACAGCTTCGGAAATTAGCTTCTTGGCCCAACAAACTAAAAATTTATAATAACCTCCCCGCCTTGTAGAAACAAATTGATGATCAAGGATATCATCCACATTGTTATGGTTTTGAGGGGTAGAAGGAATGCGAGGGACCGTTTCTGCTGCAACCCCTTGGTCTTGTTCGTTCGCGCCCTTGTAAGCAGTCAAGTCTTCCACATTAAAAATGTGGCTGAAAGTGTAGTTTCCTAGGAGATCAACCAAATAAGCATTAGGACCCAATTTCTTTAGGATCGGAAATGGACCAGCTCGGTGTGCATGCAATTTGGTGAAGCTTCCAGGAGGAAAACGTTCAGGATGAAGTTTGATCAAAACTTGATCTCCCACCGAAAATTGAACATCTTTTTTTGTTAAATTTGCATGAGCCGCATACTTCTCGGTATGGATCGCAATGTGTCGCCGAACATCATCATGCAAGGTGGTTATGTACCTAAAGAAATCCATATCAGCCTCACTTAATCTGTTTGGTAGAGACAATTGATTCATGTCAACTGGTGTGTGAGGATTAAATCCATAAACGATGGAAAATGGGGTGTCTCCAGTTGTGCGATTCACAGAGTTGTTGAAAGCAAACTCGGCTTGGGGTAAGACCAGATCCCAGCTGCCCGTGTGTTCCTGAACCAAACAGCGAAATAGATTACCAAGGCTTCGATTCGTAACCTCTGTCTGACCGTCCGTTTGTGGGTGAAACGCATTAGAAAAGGAGAGTTTGGTACCCAACGCAGCCCACAATATCTTCCAAAAATAACTAATGAACTTCACGTCACGATCGGAAACAATTGAGACAAGAAGACCATGTAAACTAACAATTTCTTTGAGAAAAATTGCGGCAACGTGTGAAGCGTCAAAAGTCTTCTTACATGGCACAAAATGGGACATTTTTGAAAATCGATCAATAACCACCATAATAGAGTTATAGTTACAGATCGTCTTAGGGAGACCCAAAATAAAGTCCATACTAATATCTTGCCATGGTTTATGTGGGATAGGGAGTGGAGAGTACAAACCAGCATATTGCTTGGTGCCTTTGTTTATTTGGTAGACACGGCATCTATTAACAACTGTATGAACATCATGGCGCAAGTGAGGCCAATAGAATCGATCTGCAACCAAGGCCATGGTTTTATCATAACCAAAGTGACTTGCGAGACCACCCCCATGTAGCTCTTGAATGATAAACTCCCTCATCGAACCCTTTGGAATACAAACGCGAGATTGCTTGATTAAATATCCATCTTTGATCACAAAATCTGAGGCCGAACCCAAGTTATTATTCAAAGAGGACCAAATTTCTTTGAAGTCATCATCGGTAGCATAGAGGTCTTTAATGGATTCAAAGCTAGTTGTATTGGCACAAAACATTGTGAGAATATGCGGACGGCGGCTCAAGGCATCATCTACCTTATTTTCATGCCCTGCTTTATGACGAATAGTGAAATCGAACTGTTGCAATACATCAAACCACCTAGCATGTCTTGCAATGAACCTGGTTTGAGAATTAAGATGTTTAAGGGAATCATGGTCAGTAAACAAAATAAACTCACGATGGATCAAGTAAGGACGCCAATGTTTTAGCATTTGGATCAAGGTGTAGAACTCCATGTCATAGGCTGAATATTTTTGTCTGGTCTCATTGAGTTTTTCGCTAAAGTAGGCGATAGGATGACCTTCTTGGCTAAGAACCCCACCGATTCCCACATGAGATGCGTCACAAGCAACCTCAAATATTTTTGTGAAATCTGGTAGTCGTAACACTGGAGCTGTTGACATTTTTTTTTATTAGCTCAAAAGCTTGTGTGGCTGCTGTTGTCCATTGGAATACCTTTGATTTGAGACATTCTGTGATTGGTGCTATAATGGTGCTAAAATTCCGAATGAAACGCCGATAAAAAGTTGCCAATCCTTGAAAACTCCGAACGTCAAAGAATGAGCGTGGAATAGGCCAATCAATGATAGATTGGACTTTGGTAGGATCTGCAACCACCCCTTGTTGAGAGACAATAAACCCGAGAAAGTTGGCTTCATTTTTTAGAAAAGAACATTTCTTTCGGTTGATAAAAAGTTGTTCCCTTCGTAGAGTCTCCAATACTTGTCTGATATGATCTAAATGTTCTGCAAGGGATTGACTAAAGATAAGTATGTCGTCAAAGTGAACGACAACATATTTACCTAAAAATGGCTTGAGAGCTTGTGTCATCACTCTCATAAATGTACTCGGCGCATTAGTCAATCCAAAAGGCATGACTAGCCATTTGTATAACCCCTCCTTGGTTTTAAACGTTGTCTTCCACTTGTCTCCAGGACGAAAGCGAATCTGATGGTAACCACTTCACAGGTCAAGTTTTGTAAATACGGTAGCACCACTCAATTGATCTAACATATCGTCGAGCCGCGGAATGGGGAACCTGTATTTCATAGTGATTTTATTCACTGCACGGTTGTCAATACACATTCTCCAGCTACCGTCTTTCTTTGGAGTGAGTAAAGCCGGTACTGTGCAAGGACTTAGACTTTCTCGGATGAACCCACGGTCCAAGAGTTCATGGACTTGTTGCTGCAACTCAGTATGCTCATTCGGACTCATTCGATAGTGTGGTAAATTTAGAAGTGAAGAACCAGGCACAAGATCAATAGCATGTTGAATGTCCCACAATGGTGGCAGTTGGGATGGCAATTCTTCATGAAATAAATCACGAAATTCTTGGAGAGTTGTTTAAAGAACTGTTGGTATTTTTCCTTCTTGGTTCTTCTCTACTCGCCCAATAAGAACAAAAAAAATGGTCCCAGCTTGCATTTCTCTGTCTACTTGGTGAAGTGTAAGGACTGAAGTGGTCTCCTTTGGTGTGTTATGATCTGTTTGGGGTCCAAAATCGACAATAGGTAGTGGTTCTAAGGTGATTTTTTTTTTTTTTTGTGGAACATGAATGAATAAGAATTTTCAAACCCATCATAAACAACACGGCGATCGTAAAGCCAAGGTCTCCCAAGAAGAAGATGGCAAACAGTCATTGGAAGAACATCACACCAAACTTCATCAATATAGTTAGTTCCCAAAGAAAATTTAACAAGGCATCTATATTTAACAGGAACAATATTGACATCATTGATCCAACTTACACGATAATGAGTGAGGTGGGGTTGTTGAGGAAGATTTAATCGTTCCACCACGGCTTTGGATATAACGTTCATGCCGCTGCCATTGTCTATGATGACATTCAAAGCCTTGTTACCGTGAATGACTCGGGTGTGAAAAATATTTGTGCGTTTCCAGTCATTGGTGTCAGGTTCCAAGGAGTGCCTACGCCCAGTTAAGACCATGTTGATGACACAGAGAGGGAGATTTGCAGCTTGCAGGACTTCTTCTTCTTCTTCTTCGAGTTTATCAGTTTCAAGTGTGGGTTGGCTTCCACTGGTTTCAGTTTCAACATCAAAAATTAGGTCCTTCTCATACACGTATGCGATCCGCTTGTCTCTTGTTGGGCAAACCACTGCAAAATGCCCAAATCCCTTGCATTTGTAACATTGAGGGCCATCTCCAATAAGTTTAGTTTTACTCCTTATGTCTCCCACGACACCATTCTTCATTGTTTCTTCAATAATTTTCTGTTTGAATGTAGGAGAGGGGCGTGGAACTCCAAGATCAGTAGGTTGGTAGCGTTTGTAGTAGCTTACATTTGATTGTTTTTCCAGTTGTAGAGCTAATTGATACGCTTCATCCACACTATAAACACGGGCTATCAACATTTCCTTCCAAAGTACAGATTTCAAACCGTTCAAGTAGCGTGCCAATGTCTGCGTCTCAGTTTCTATTGCTTTGCTTCGAACGATAAGTTCATGGAATCGCTCGGTGTATTGGTCTACCGAAGCTTTGGGTTCCTGTTTCCATTGCAACATATCTTCGTAAATTAATTGGTCATAATTAATGGGAAGATACTTACTTTCCAATCTTTCTCTCATTTCAGCCCATTCGACGATCGAAGCTTGTCGAGTTCTTCTAAGCTGCTCTTCCACATTGCTCCACCATGCTCGAGCCGAACTTTTCAATTTTATTTTGACAAACCTAACCTTAAGATCTTCAGGAACCGAAAACCAATCAAAATAATCCTCTAAAGCTGTTATCCAATCTTGAAAGCATCAGGATTAAGTCTTCCAAAAAAATCTTGAAAGTTCACAAATTAACTCGGTGTGTTTAACAAATATTAATCTAAAGGGGGGGGGGGAGGGTGAATAGATTTTAACTAATTTTCACCCAATTTTCGTTTAAGGTCAATATTACGAAAATGCCCCTAATAGTCAATATAAAAACAACAAGTGTAATATGGTGTGGAAATTAAATAACACTTGATGTATAAGTGGAAAACCCAACCACTGGGAAAAAAACCACGGGCTGTTTAGTGCGCCACACTCGAACCTCGAAATCCACTAATTGAAATGGAGTTTACAACCTATGTAGACCTCGTCTAACACTCCGGTCTATAACCCCCCACTTCTACACCGCGGGCCTTTAAAAGTGGCTCTAGTCCATCTTGCTTGTGGCCTAAGCAACCTTAGCCAACAAGACTTAAATTCTCAATGAAGAGATAATACAACCTATGTGTGAATATATAAAAATACTCAATACATGCAATAAGAGCTAGGCAACCCTATATGCTTATCTAGGATGATAATATGTCAATAAAAACAATCCTAGATATCAATAGCTAAATGACATGTCAAATAGCTTAGCTAACAATAGATTATAAAAACCTAGATAGCTATCACAATACAACACTCAATCATGTCATCACAAACAATCTCTATTTTGAATATAAGATATTAATCTAAGATCATTCAAATAATAAAAGAGATGTCTTGATAAATAAAACAATAAATATCAATGGATAAAAGTGAAGAACATACCAAGGGAAGTGTGATGACCAATACCCACTCAAATAAGCAAACTATCTATGTTAGAAGATGCTTAGATGATCTTTGATGCATATGTGTATGATTTGAGTGTATAAAAATGATTTCTTGATTTGATTTTCTCTCAAAAAATCTCTCTTTTAAGTTTAGGGTTCTTTAGAGTCAGAGAACTGAGTTAGAGAAATGAGAAAGTGTGATATTTATAGACATCAAGAACAGGGCAAGTGAAAAGACAATTTTGCCCTTGAAATCACCGATCGACGGTTTTATTCTGCAGTCGTGGCCGTAGAATTTAACCGCCGAATTGAACCCGAGAAGTAGGGGATCATTCGGCGACCAGATTCGGCGGTCAACGAAACTGCCGATCAAAACCCAAAAAGAAACCGACCTAAAATATCTAATTCGACGGTTTCATTCGGCGGCCAAGCCGCCAATTAAACTGTCGAACAGAGACCGAGAATAATAAATGCATCAGGTTAATTCAGCGGTTTCGATTTGGCAGCTTGGTTGCCGATCGTAACCGCAGATCCAATCCAGAGCTCTCTGGAATCAAACGGCGGTTTCCATTCGGCAGTCGTGGCCGCCGGGCCACCGAATGGAAACTGCCGTTTCACCACTGAAGGTGAAACCAAAAGAGAAGCCAAGGGCATTCTCCGAAGGCGATCTTCACGCAAAACCAAGCACATAATCGTGCAAGTGTAGACGTTTTCGAACATATTCGGGAAACGAATTACAAGACACTAAAACACACACCAAGAAATATCAAGCAAAATGCTTAGTGTGAAAAGTGACATTTGAAGATAATGCACACAAAAGTAAAGCATACATATGCAAACATTACAAGTGAGTGTGTGCAACTAAATCTCTTCAATAAGAAAATAAGCACATAAGATATACCTTTTGAGTGCTTGTCCACCTTGAGGTCTTGAGAAGGGCCATTGAGCATGATCACCTTTCGCCTAAGCTACCCTTTACAAACAACCTCAATATGTGGTTTGCTCACGAAATTAGCCAATCAAAAACCGGGAATCCTTACAATCTTCCCCTTTGGCTATTTCGTGACAAAACCACCACTCACATTGATTCATCACAACAAAATAGAAACTAAGGGTCTACAATGATTTTCTACATTACAAAGAGATATAATAGATAAAATCTTGAAGTCTTCAATCTCTTGTAGAACAATCAATCCTTGAAAACAAGTTTTCTATATTTTCCAATACACATACATGTGAGATTAATCATGTGAGATAAACCAAGCATTTGCATTTACGTAAGTTAAGCACAACATCATGTAATGTATGTGAATGCAATACTCCCCCTCAATGGGTTACTCCCCCTCAATATGTAATCTCCCCAACATGCACAAATTGCCACAACAATTTAGCAACTCCCCTTACCACATTCTACTCCCCCTTTTTGTCATGATATAGGCAAAGGAGTAGTCCCCAAAAAGGTCACTCATAGCAAAGAGAGATAGTAGCATACAAGATATTTGCATATTCATGTAAGTCACTTATGCTACTCAAACAATTGGAGAGAAACAAGGAGATTTATTTTGATTAAAATGTGTGAATTAAAAATGCTTTGCATACAAGACATGTAGCATTCAAGTCCAAAATACAATGGTATTTGGCAAAGCAAATGACAAAGGTTTCTAATAAGAATTCAAACCAATTTCACCAATGTCATGAGAGAAGCAAAGATATAGAGAATTTATTGATTTTCAATTTAATAAACACTATATCCAACTTTATAAGCGAAACATGGCATGAGCGACTTTGCACCCTATTTGATTTTTCCGGATATGAAACTCGAATGATGGTAGCCATGTTCAACAAATAAAGAAAAAGAGACATTTGGATTGTAAAATCCTTTGACCGGATACAAGATCCTTTAATCATTTGAGTCTCATAAGCTTTTTCACACAAGTTTTGCATTTAATAATTATGCAATCATCAATTCATGCTTTCATTTGAGCCTGTCATTTGAATTTCATGCTTTTCATATGGCATTTAGCATGTCAATTAAGAATCATCATGTCATGAAAATAACTATAGGTCATTCAAATCATATTTCCTATGTAGATTTCCTAGTCCAAAAATGCATGTTTGAATATAAATATGACATGGATTGAAAACAAAACAAGGTTCACACTTATTGAATAAAAAACATATATACATATGTGCAACCAAGCTTACTCAAGCAATCAACAAAGAAGCATAAGATCTTTAAAATATTTTGCATGCATCAAGTATGCAAAAACTCTCTTTGCTTGAGTTCCCCATATGGGGTCAATAACCACCCTTCATCAATGAAGGTCATTAGGTCCTATGGACCTTCCAAGTCCATTAGACTCGGTTGAACCTATATGAGATTTGTTAGTCTCGTAGCAAGCAGGTTCATTAATTTTTCTTATCCACTTAGGTGATATAATTTTCTTCCTAGTGGACAAAGGTTCTAGAGCTTTAGAAGATAAAGGATCATGCAAATGAGTTTCTTCCTTTATTTTAACATGCATTCTAGCTCTAGCCTTTCTCTTTTCTATCATGCTTTTAACTCTACACATTTGAATGTAATAAAAGCAACTTGGTCTTATGTGACCATCAATACCACAAAAATGACAAGTGGGAATAAAGTTAGGAATCATACCATTCCCTTATGCATGCTTGGGTGCATTCCATTGTCGTTGTGGCTGTCTTGGTTGTTGGATAGGATCTCTCATTCTTTGTTGTTGACCAAGACAATGTTGCTCGTTCAATTGAGCTTGCATGATAGGTGTCTCCCCTTTGTGGATCTTAGGTTGAGGGAAGTTAGCATGAGGAACTCTTTGAGCTTGAGGTTGTCTCTTTAAAGCTACATTCACTTGTGCACTATGAGAGCATTGTCCTAGATCAATCTACTTCCTAGAAGTTTGCACCGGTGAAGCCTCTTTTTTGCCTAAGCTCTTGACAAATATGGTCTTGTTAGGAGTGAGACTCTCTTTGTCTTCTTCAAAGCCAAGACCTCTTTTGTCACAAGGGCCTTTTCCAACACTCAACAAGTGGTTGAGTTTTTCCGTGCTAGAGGTCAACTTAGTGATCAAATCTCTAGCATCCCTAAGCTCTCTTTTCAACCCTTCTTCATTCCTCTTAGGCAAAGCTAGTTCATCTCTTAGCTTGTCTTCATCCTTCATGGATCTTACCACTTCACTACTCAAGTGGTCAACAAGTGTTGAAAGCCTAAGTTTCTCTTCCTTTAAACTTTGAATCTCTTTTTTATTCTCTAACCTAGAGCTTTCAAATTCTTCAACATTGTCTTTAAGACCCATCATCTCCACTTGCTTACTTAAGTGGTCATTGTGTGATGAAAGTTCTAGATTTTCTTCCTCTAAAATCTTTAGCATTCTTTTATCCTTCATCATAGAACTTTCACACTTGACTATAAAGTCATGAACATCTATTTTCTCTACATTTCCTTTTGTAGAGTTAGGTAACAAATTCTCAATGCTTGAGTCATCTTCTACATTCTCCAACTCACCAATGGAGTCATCTTCTTCATCAAGATCATCAAATTTGTCTCTTGATGAAGTATTGGACATATCCCAATGAGTAGCTACACCAACCACTTCAATAGCTACTTCTTCATCTATTTCTTCTATGGGATCACTAATCACAACATCCTTACCATCAACTTTATTTTCCATAAAAGTGGCTCCAAAAGCCGTATAGTTAATGGTAAGCTCATTATCACTTGATGACTTATCTCCCTCTCCGGAGTCATCACTATCACTCCATGTGGCAGCTATCACTTTTCCCGTCTTGTTCTTCAAATTCCCACAATCGGGTGAGATGTGTCCTATACCTCCACATTCATAGCATTGGATCCCTTTCCTTTCACTATTCTCTTGCCTAGGCTTAAATCTCTTGAAGGGAGCTTTTTTCTTCAAGTCTTGGCCTTTGGATCCAAAACCATTCTTCTCAAACTTGACAAACTTTTTGAATCTTCTAAGTAACAAAGCTGTGTCTTATCCGAGTCCTCCTTTTTCTCCTTCTCAACCCTGAAGGCTTTCAAAGCAATCCCTTTTTGCTTTTTAGGAGGTGAAGTACTAGGACCCTTCCTAGACTCATAGGCGAGGAGTCTTCCAATTACCTCGCTCGGCTTCATGTCCTTATAACCAAAATTTTCTTCTAAAACCGTAACTTTCGATTCAAACCTAGTAGGGAGAGACCTCATGATTTTCTGCTTAACTCTCCTATCCGAGTATGGATCACCTAGTTGATAGCTTTGATTGACAATATCCATCAACTTGACTTCAAAGTCATTGAAGCACTCGTCCTCCTCCATCTTAAGCAACTCAAATTGTGTTTGAAGGACTTGTAGCTTGGAATCCTTGACAACATCGGTTCCTTCATGTGCAACCTCTAAGATATCCCATGCCTCCTTGGCTATCCTAGTGTTCTGAATCAATTTGTACTGATTTTCATCCACTGCACATAGAAGGGCGTGCCATGCCTTTCTATTCCACTTTGAAGTCTCAAACTCTTGTGCATTCCATTGCGCCTTAGGTTTGAGAACATCTTCTCCTCCATTTGTGGGAGTCATCATAGGAGGTGCATACCCATCCTCAATAGCCATCCATGCCTTATCATGGATTTGACACACGTATGCCTCCATCTTGCCTTTCCATGAGGCATAATTCACGCTGGTGAGCAACGGTGGCCTCACACTCGACGCTCCCTCTTTGCTCATCCCGAAATCACTTATAGTATTTGGATGAATGCAAATGAGATGAATGCAAAATGTATGAAGAAATCAAACAATCACACATAATGCAATAAACACCAAAAGTGAGCAAGGATCACCTAAGTATATCTAGGAACCCGCTCTGATACCAATTGAAAGTTCACAAATTAACTCGGTGTGTTTAACAAATATTAATCTAGAGGGGGGGTGAATAGATTCTTACTAATTTTCACCCAATTTTCGTTTAAGGTCAATATTACGAAAATGCCCCTAATAGTCTATATAAAAACAACAAGTGTAATATGGTGCGGAAATTAAATAACACTTGATGTATACGTGGAAAACCCAACCACTGGGAAAAAAACCACGAGCTGTTTAGTACGCCACACTCGAACCTCGAAATCCACTAATTGAAATGGAGTTTACAACCTATGTAGACCTCGTCTAACACTCCGGTCTATAACCCCCCACTTCTACCCGGCAGGCCTTTAAAAATGGCTCTAGTTCATCTTGCTTGTGGCCTAAGCAACCTTAGCCAACAAGACTTAAATTCTCAATGAAGAGATAATATAACCTATGTGTGAATATATAAAAATACTCAATACATGCAATAAGAGCTAGGCAACCCTATATGCTTATCTAGGATGATAATATGTCAATAAAAACAATCCTAGATATCAATAGCTAAATGACATGTCAAATAGCTTAGCTAACAATAGATTATAAAAACCTAGATAGCTATCACAATACAACACTCAATCATGTCATCACAAACAATCTCTATTTTGAATATAAGATATTAATCTAAGATCATTCAAATAATAAAAGAGATGCCTTGATAAATAAAACACTAAATATCAATGGATAAAAGTGAAGAACATACCATGGGAAGTGTGATGACTAATACCCACTCAAATAAGCAAACTATCTATGTTAGAAGATGCTTAGATGATCTTTGATGCATATGTGTATGATTTGAGTGTATAAAAATGAGTTCTTGATTTGATTTTCTCTCAAAAAAATCTCTCTTTTAAGTTTAGGGTTTTTTAGAGTCAGAGAACTGAGTTAGAAAAATGAGAAAGTGCGATATTTATAGACATCAAGAACAGGGCAAGTGAAAAGACAATTTTGCCCTTGAAATCACCGATCGGCGGTTTCATTCTGCGGTCGTGGCCATAGAATTTAACCGCCGAATTGAACCCGAGAAGCAGGGGATCATTCGGCGATCAGATTCGGCGGTCAACGAAACCGCCGATCAAAACCCAAAAAGAAACCGACCTAAAATATCTAATTCAGCGGTTTCATTCGGTGGCCAGGCCGCCGATTAAACCGCCGAACAGAGACCGAGAATAATAAATGCATCAGGTCAATTCGGCGGTTTCGATTCGGCGGCTTGGCCGCCGATCGTAACCGCAGATCTAATCCAGAGCTCTCTGGAATCAAACGGCGGTTTCCATTCGGCGGTCGTGGCCGCCGATTAAACCACCGTTTTACCACTGAAGGTGAAACCAAAAAAGAAGCCAAGGGTATTCTCCGAAGGCGATCTTCATGCAAAACCAAGCACATAATCGTACAAGCGCGGACGTTTCCGAACATATTCGGGAAACGAATTACAAGACACTAAAACACACACCAAGAAATATCAAGCAAAGTGCTTAGTGTGAAAAGTGACATTTGAAGAGAATGCACACAAAAGTAAAGCATACATATGCAAACATTACAAGTGAGTGTGTGCAACTAAATCTCTTCAATAAGAAAATAAGCACATAAGATATACCTTTTGAGTGCTTGTCCACCTTGAGGTCTTGAGAAGGGCCATTGAGCATGATCACCTTTCGCCTAAGCTACCCTTTACAAACAACCCCAATATGTGGTTTGCTCACGAAATAAGCCAATCAAAAACCGGGAATCCTTACAAATCTGATACCTCAACCTTCATTCTTTCGGTAAGTTCGTCCAGCGGCTCTTGTCGAGCAACTGGTCTGCGGAATTGAATTGGTGCAGCTCGATGTGCTTGTCATTAACCCCCACCCAGCTGTAATTCCCGTTCATCTTCATTATCCGCAATACCATCTCGCTAACGAGGAGCTCTATACTCTACTCCACCGTCTCGACCTCCACCTGTTGTGCTGTGTTCCTCAATGATGTCTAAGTGATGTAAAATCGAGCCCAAGGTCTGTGATAGTTGATCGAATTGTTACTGAAGGGTGGTAGGTGTTTGGGTGGGTTCATTAATGGTGTTAGATGGATTGGAATGATGTGAGGCTTGATCCATGGAATTGTAAGATTGTCCGCTTCTTGTTTCGGGCATGAGGAAGTACCGAAATCTAACCGTGCTCTGATACCAATTTGGTGCAAACCAATTTGAGATAAAACTTTTAGAAAACAATATCTCACTATATTCCTAAAAGGGTTTTGGAAATCACTTCCAAGAGACTCAGAATCACTCTAAGATAAATAATATGGGTTTTCAAAAGACAACTTCCTTTCATTAATGCAATTTGGGGCTTATATAGCCATTACAACTTGATAATTCCTACAAATAAGCAACTTAACAAATATGGAACTTAACTTCTAACTACGTGGAATGGTTCCACTAAAACATGACATAGTCAAAAACAACCCACCACAAGCAATTCCTACAAATAAGGGAAAGTGGTGCTCAAAATCAGTGGACTTTGAGACCATTATTTGCTAAACAAAATAAATGGAAATAACATAACAGAGGACGTGTGGCTTCATGCATGGTCACGTTGCATACACTTACTTCGTGACATCTTCTAAATGCATCACTTCTACCCGTGAGTCGTCGACGACTTCTTCTACTCATCCCCTGCTCCTTTGATCTCCAACTGGTTTGTTTTTTTAGGTCTGTATTCATTTTCGTTTCCCTTCTTTGTTGGTTGATTAGTTGACTTCACTTACATGTATGATTATAATTTGTATTTCAAATTTGTACACTTTTTGAATGAGATTAAAGTCACTTGGATCTTGTTTTTTACTTTTTGATTAGTTTTGTTTGTATGTATATGAGGGCGGCTACGTACCGCCGGGGTTGCGGCACCTTTACGGCCCCGTAGTGGAAAAACAAGTGAAAACACTTGAGATCCGCGTAATTAATTCGTGGGCCCACGTGTTTTTTCTCTTATTTTCCACTACGGGGCTGCAAAGGTGTCGCGACCCCGGTGATACAAAGTGTTTCTCATATGTATATATCAGTACTCTTGTCTTAAATACCCGCTGTACTTTAGTTTTTGTTTATGTCCCCTGTTATGTTACATTACCAGAACTATTGAATCTTGAATTAAAGTATTTACATTTTAATTTGGTCAAATTCGACCCAATAGGCCCAATACATGAAAAAACCTGTGCAATTATGAAAGTCTAGAAATTTGGCTCATTAGGCCAAAAGCTGAATAAACCGAACTGAACTGAACTGGTTTAATTCGGTTGGTTTTTAATCGGTTGGAAAATGTTAATTTGATCGGATTGGTTCACTTTTTCAAAAACCCGACTTTAACGATTTTTTATCTGTTCTATAGAAAAATGAACCGAGATCAACACCCACTTCTAGATATGCCTATACGAGGTTTGACCTCTGACATAAGTAAAGTATTTTTTATAATTTTAATGGTTGATCACTTTTGACTAAGAAAAACTCTTTTATCCTTTCAAAAAAAAAAAAAAAAACTCTTTTATACTTTAAATTAATGTCATTACCTTTTGACTATAAACGTCGCGTTTTCATAAGTTCATGAAAATGAATTTATGAAAATGCCATTAACTTAAATTAATGCCAAAAAATAAAAACAAAGTTATTGATCTTTACCGTTCATCTAGGATGGAGATCTATTAAAAACCAAAAATTACAAAAATAAAAAAATAAATGGAAAATTAAAAATCATTATTAAACATAAAAAATTAATAAAAAATTGGATCTCCAAAATTTGAAGAAAGATGCAATAAGACGGGGAAGCTGGTACTATAAGAGGATTATTTTTTCTTATATACCATTTGCAATATTGAAATTGAGACATTATCAAGTTGAATGAACGCTTTACCATTTAGTGACATTGGATGTTGGTTATTTTAGTTTTGAAAAATACCCAAATTATTAAATTAGTGACGGAGATGAAGGCAGACCTAGCATGAATTTTTTTTTTTTTTTTTTTAAGTTTTTAAATATTAAATATTTAATTATATAAATAAATGTAATTTTCTATATTTTTTTAGTTATTTCCCAACTATTATAGTTTTTTTTTTTCCTTTCCTTTTTCTATATGTTTGCAATACATGCTTACTAAAAGAACATTGTTTTTATGAAATTTTTTTTATTATTTATAATTCTTCAGTTTGATATACATCTAATTAATGAATCCTAAAATTCCAAATTCAATTTGTTGTATCAAAATTGTGGATCTATAATCTAAATGTGTTGTATCAAAACTCAATTAATCACAAATGTGAATTAATATCATGTTGAGTTATCATATTTATATATATATATATATATATAATAGAGTTTCACTAGCGCCACATGTCGTCGTATGAGGTCTTTGGAATTAAATGTAATCATATATTCCTAATATCTTATATTATTAAGCTTTGAATTTAAATTGGCTATTCATCTTATTATTATTGATTGCTATTATTCTATATTAATAATCATATATCATATATGATTTATTAGTTCAACTAAAAGTTTATGAGATATTTAGTACTGATTCTATGAATTCTAACAGACAAAAATTAACAGTCATGTAATTATTTATTGATTTAATATACGATTAAAACAATTATTTTTATTTGATTAATGACAATTGTGGTTTTGTAGACTCAATTATTTAAACCATCCTCTCTCTCTCTCTCTCTCTCTCTCTCTAAACCATTTATGCCCTCTCATCTCCCTCAATTTTCTCTATAAAAACCATCCAAAATCTCATATTTTTTCCATCTCATTCCATTGACTTTCTCAACAAACTCAAAACAAGCGGTGGAGAATTGGATGCCATTAGGTGGTAAGAGGAATTTCTATAGATTTTTTTTTTTTAATATTTGGTTGAATAATTTTAATCCTTTTTTTATTTTTTTTATTTTTTTTTATTTTTTTTATTTTTTTTTAATCTCATGTTTTTTCCATCTCAGCCTATTGACTCTCCCTCACAAGCAAACTCAAAACAAGCGGTGGGGAATTTGATGGCGTTGGGTGGTGAGAGTAATTTCTACAGATTTTGTTTTAATATTTATTTGAATTTTTTTTTATTTTTTTTTATTTTTTTTTATTTTTTGTTAGGCAACGCTTTAGTAGTTAAAAAAGTAATTTTGGATTGATCATGAAATTTTAACTTTAGCAGTCTTGGATTTTCAATTAACTATCAACTGAGGTGTTTGCTATGGAACCATCCAGTAAGGCTAGTATCTTGCTCATAACCACCAATGCAGAAAATCAATGAACTGGTCAAGACTTATGATGTGCTTTGTACTTATGAACGATGGATTCGATAGACATACTATTACTATAGATAAATATTAGGGTTATATTCTTGGTTCTAACTATAACACTATATATTCTCTTATAAAATAATAATAATAATAATAATACTGTATGTACTCCAGTTTTTGGGAATTAAATACCCGATTTTTTTCGGATTTTTTTTTTAAGGTAATTTATACATTTTTTTGGCAGTTTTTTTTCTTTATATATATATTTTAAAACCTTTTTGCTCTCTTTTCTTTTTGGTTTTTTAGAATTTATTAATTATGCATTGAATACAAGATTATTATTCCAAAAATAACTGTTAGAATTTTAATTATCTATATAAATAATAATAAATAACTATTTTTCAAAACATCAATTGTAATACCAAATTAATAGTAATCTGTTTTTTTTTTTTAAAGAATTAATGATAAATTCTAAAAACTTATTAATTGTAAGATATTAATGATATTATGATAACATAACAAATAATTAAAATAATAATTTTTGATCAATTATTAATGGTAACACATTATAAACATTAATTATTACATTCAATTAAATAGATTCATTTTCTAAATATATGAAATTCACTCTTAATTTTGCATATATATATATATATAAGGTAATAAATAACAAATAACTCCTACTACTATTTGCATCTCCATAAAATTCTTCACCATTTATTTTTTTTATTGAATCATCTATAAGAAGGATGCTTGAAAAAAAATCTAATCAAGAATTTATTAAAAAAAATAGAATGTTTTAGAAAAAAAAATTGTGGAAAAAAAATTTAATTTATCAGTTGGTTTGATAATACCCTCCATGGAAGTTTTTATTTTTATTTTTATTTTTTTATTTTTTTATTTTTTTATTTTTTTATTTTTTTATTTAATACTTCTACAAGTGTTTCTAGAGTGGGCATTTTTATAATATATATATATATATAATATTTTCGAGTAAATTGGGGTGTATTTAGAGGTTTCAAAATTTTAATTTATTAAAATGAAATGTCTTAAGAAAATAAATGTGAAAAAAAAATGGATTGTAAATAGCTAATCTCAATAGTTATTTAACTCTATATAATTATAAATATTTATAATTCTTTTTCTATTTTTTTACCTTTTTGTTTTCTTTTCTTTTAGATTGTTTAGAATGTATTAACTATGCATTAAATACAATATGATTATTTCTAAAAATAAAAGTTTTTGAATTTTAATTATTCTTATAAATGGCAATAAATAAATATTTTATAAAGAAAATTAAAATAGTAATTGTATTACCAAATCAATGGTAATCTGTTTGTTTTATTTTTTTATTTTTTTATTTATTTTTATGGAATTAATGGTAAATTTTAAAAGCATATCAATGGAAATATATTAATGATAACATAACAAAAATTAATAATTTGTCATTATATATATATATATATATATTGCTAAAGAGATATATAGAGAGCTTTTCAATTAATACAAAAAATAATTTTTAATTAACCTATATAATAAATTAAATAATCCTTAAGAAATCTTTTCATCTAAACTGGAATAATGGAGATAGAAATGGAGAGTCTTTGTTTATTAATGATATTGGAGACCTAAGAGTTTCCTTAACGGATTATTAGAGACAATAACCATCATTATAATTGACAATGATTTAATTAAATCAGATTTAACTACTTAAGAATCGGATCATCTTGCTTTATTATTTATAATTAGTTTTTTTTTTTTATTTATTTATTTATTTATCAAAATATAATTAGTTATTTATTAATAATAACAATAATTCAATCATTAATGAATTTAACATTACAATTCAATGAACATTATTTGTTGGGAAAGTCAACAGACAATGTCAACTTCTATGATAAACAAATAATTTTTTTTTAACATTTCTCCTTAATTTGAGGATCTATGTATATCATCAATGTTGGTGTAGGGATGGCAAATTACCCGGCCGGGCCGGGTACCCGGTTTTACCCGGGCCGGAAATCCCGGGTAAAACCCGGACATGCCTTACCCGGCACCGGGTAAGGGTTGTCCGGGTACCCGGGCCGGTTGTGTTCCGGCCCGGGTCCGGGTATACCCGGATACACGGCCGGGTACCCGGTTTTGAACCCGGTTTTTAATTTTTTTTTTTTTTTTTTTTTTTTTTCAACACCACCGATTCTCTCCAGTCTAACCCTAACAAACATATTCTCTCCAATCTCCACCACCGATTCTCACACTCTGCCAAATCTCCACAGCCGCCGAACCTCTTCCACCGCCGCCGACCGTCGACCCTCTTCTATCTTCCGCCGCCGACCCTCTTCCCAGGTTTGCCTTCTCGATCTCTTCCTTTTTTTGTTGTTTCATTGCCTCTGTTTCTTGTGGCTGTGCTTCCCCTGTTGTTGCTTCTGTTATTTTCTAATATGTTATTGTTGATATGCTGATTTACTTTTACTGTCTATACTTGATTAGTCGTAAATCAAATATGTTTGTCCACTTTATACTATGTTGAACAATCATTTATGCTCATTTACACGCTTTAATTTTTTGTCTTATAAGAAACTATTCTCCTAATTGTATTATATCATTTTGGGATCTGAAAAAGACGGACACAATGAAGGTGTCAATTCTAAATTCGACAATAGGACCTCCACTTTCTAAGATTTCAATTCCCATTTGTGATTAGAAAAATTAATGTGAAACTAGCAATTTGATTGATATATTAATTGTAGAATACTTGATTTTCTGATCTGTTTGTTAGCTTTTTTTCATTAGAGGAAATATATACTTGCATTGCATAGGATATATAGTTTCACTTGGCTAGCCTTTTATTTAGGGAATTGTTGTATATTGTAAGTATCCTTTTATTTAGAATCCTTCCTGCTTCCTTTAAGGAATCAAGCACCAGCCATTTAATCCATATATAGAATGAACATTCTTTGGGGACGAATCGGTTTCTTGTGATTTTGTAAGGTAGCTGATAATGTTTTACTAGTTTTACTAGCTGATTTTGTAAGGTAGCTGATAATCGGTTTCAATGAATGTTTTACTAGTTTTAATGTCCATACACATATTGCATTATCATATTAGTATATTACTAGTTTTAATGTCCATACATTTTATATATCTTTGACAGAGCCACCATGAATATTTTAATATTAGTATATGTTGCAAGTCTTGTGCTTAAGTTACAGTTTTAATTATATTTTGCAGGTTGAAATGTCTACATCACAACCAAATATGGATTTCGATAGTAATAACCCTTTCAACACTCAAAGTCAAGCTCCAAGTTGTGATATTAATCTCGTTGATGTAGATGACATCGAGTGTGAAAGTGGAAGGCAAACTAGTCAAGCAAATAGAAGGAGTACTAAGAGAAGTAGTTCGGGAGGACCAAAACAAACCTCTGAAGCTTGGAATCATTTTAAGAGAGAGATTATAAATGGGCAAGTAAAGGCAATATGTAATCATTGTGGTAAAGCTCTAGCCGGACATCACAAGCAGGGGACTTCTCATTTGCTCAGCCACGTAACTTCCTGTCTTAGAAAAATTGGAGGCAAGAAACTAGATGATGGAACCTCGCCTAAACCTAATTTTGGGTCGGTGGATAATGATATTCTACGACAGAAAATCACAAAAATGATAATCATGCATGAGCTTCCCTTGAGTTTTGTGGACTATGATGGCTTTAAGGATGTGTTGGATTTTTTAGCACCGGACTTCAATGGTATGAGTAGAAATACACTCAAAAGTGAAGTTATGAAGTTATATGAAGTAGAGAAGAGTAGAACGATGATGATGTTGGATGAAAATACAAGTCGGATTGCGCTTACAACTGATATGTGGACAAGTAACCAGAAGAAAGGTTATATGGTTGTCACAGCACATTTTATCGACAACATGTGGAAGTTACGTAGTCGGATCCTAAGGTACTATTTATAATCTTATTTTACTTTTAATATGCATATGGGTGTGCTTTATTTGATTGTATAATTTAATTGATTTTTTTTCATTGGAATTAATTAGATTCATATATGTGCCTTCACCACATAATGCGATTACACTTGCTGATGAATTGTGGAATTGTCTGTTGGATTGGAATGTGGATGGGAAGTTGTCTGCGTTGACGGTAGATAATTGTACCGCCAATGATGCTATGATTAAAAATTATTTGTTGCCAAAGTTTTCTGCTGGTTCATTGTTGTTGGGTGGAAAATTATTTCATATGAGATGCTCCGCTCATATTTTAAATTTGATAGTTAAAGATGGGTTAGATGTGATTGGTGATGGAATTGAAAAAGTTAGAGAAACGGTAACTTATTGGTCACAGTCAAGTAGACGTTTAGAGCTTTTAGAGGATACTGCCATACGTCAATTAAAAATGAAGTCTCCTAAGAAGTTAGTACTTGATTGTAAAACTAGGTGGAATTCAACATATTTGATGCTTGAGGTTGCTTTGGTGTATAAAGAAGTTTTTATTCGTTTACAGCAACGTGATAATCAATATAAGAATCTACCTAGTGAATCGGAGTGGGAGTTGGCAAAAGTGATGTGTGAGCATTTGAAGCCCTTTTATAAGTTGACCAATTTGTTTTCTGGAACTAAATACCCAACAACTAACCTTTTCTTTCCTATGATTTGTGAAATTAGATTGTCATTGAAATCTTGGCTTGATTCAGAGGTTGAGGTAATTAGATTGATGGCAACAAATATGACTCCTAAGTTTGAAAAATATTGGGATAAAATTCATGGGGTTATAGCTGTGGCGGCTGTGTTAGATCCTAGATATAAAATGGATTTGATAGACTACTTTTTTCCTCGGATGTATGGGATTGATTGTGAACTTGAAACTCAAAGGATATTTGAACTTTGTAATGATTTGGTGAGTGAGTATCAAGCAAAAGAGAAGGGAGGTTTGGGTGAAGACATTGGTGAGTCCGGTGTAGGTTCTGGTTTTACATCTAGTTCATCTTCTTCTTCTATGTGGGATGTGAAGGGCTTTGAATCTTATAAGAGGAAACATGGTCGTCAACGTAAATTGACATCCGAACTAGAGACTTATTTGGAGCAAGAAGAAATATCAGAGTCTGAAGAATTTGATATTTTGTTATGGTGGAAGATGCAAAAAGGTAGATATCCTATATTGTCAAAGATTGCTCGAGATGTTTTGGCAATTCCAGTATCCACAGTTGCTTCTGAGTCGGCATTTAGTACGGGTGGTAGAACTTTAAGTTCACATCGTAGCAGACTCCATCCACATACAGTTGAGGCATTGATGTGCACCCAAAACTGGATATGGGCTCAAAGACGAGGTAAAAAATCACTTTAACTTATATTTATCTAATAGTATAGTTTTATTTTGTTCTCTTTTTAATTGTGTCAATTGATTTATTTTTGTTAGGTCTTGTTCCTGAAGATGAAGTTTTGAGAGGAGAAGTGATGGATGAAGATAATGATGAATAACCACGAACTATGAAAATGATTATCAATTATTTGTTATAGAACATTTATGTAATTGATGTTTTTGTAATGCTATGTGCAAAAATATTGGAGTTGGAAAAATAGAACATTTGTTCTTTGATACATGAAACCAAGTTCTATTGCTATCGATTTGAAAAGTAGCTTAAAACTCAATCTCTTATGCTCTGTCAAGTGAAACACTATTCAAATAATATAGGGCAATACCTGTCCAACACAATCTCTTATGCTCTGTCAAGTGAAATATAGTCCATAATTATACCCTACACATTTAGGACAGTTCCACTTAGAAATTACTATGACTGCACGCCACAGTCAGATATATTATATATATATATATATATATTGGAGACTAGCTGTATTGGTATTTGGTTTTGTAACTTTCAAAAATTTAATTCTCCATTAATGTTAATGATGTCAACTCTTTTGACCTTTGGGGAGGGAATAAACCCAATCTCTTATCTGGTAAGGACTCTCATTTATGTACAATTTACTTAAATTATTTAAATAATAAAAAAAAAAAATTACTTAACTTCTAATTGAACAGCCGTGAACATTCTTTCTTGTATGGTGGTAGAAGTTTAAATCTGATTTACAGGCAAAAATGGGTATAAGGTCAAAGTGAAAAAAAAAAAAAAAAAAAAAAAAAAAAAAAAAAAAAAAAAAAAAAAAAAAAGTAAAACCCGGGTAAAATCCGGGTATGGATACCCGAAAACCCGACCGGGTTTTTCCGGACCGGGTACCCGGATTCGAAAATCCGGGTATTTTCCAGCCGGGTACCCGGACTGTTCAAACCCGGGTACCCGGCCGGGTCCGGGTATACCCGGCCCGGACCCGGGTTTTTGCCATCCCTATGTTGGTGTGTTTTATTTTTTCTTGCTATCTGATGACATATGCTTTATTGAAAGGAAAAACTACATGTTCATTAAGTTTGAACATGTTTGCATCAAAAATTTCGGTATAAACAACACAATGTTTTATAAACAATTTTTTTATACAAAGCCCGTGCAACGCTTGGGTTGAAAAACTAGTTTTGTACTAATAAGGATATGCAATTTCTCTTTTAAAAATTAAAAAAAAAAAAAAAAATACCTGCAACTTCTAAAATTTAAAAATATATATATATTGTGTATACATATATATTTTAAAGTTTTTGTGTGGCGTGTCTTAGCTTCAGACTCAAATTTAGATGCCGGATAAATAGAAATAATTTCAACTACATAATTAAATTGAAGATTATTGGATGAATGATAGTCCGTACACGCTTCAATAAAATTGATAGTGACTATTATGAAAAAGATTATAAAATAAAATATTTTCAAGTAGACATGAATTGGTTTTGTTTTACATAAACTTCTTACATAAACTTCTTTGTGAGATAAAATTCACAAAAAAAAAAAAAAAATCACATTAACTGTAATTGTAGTTATTATTAATTTTTTTTATGTGCCCTATTGATATAAATATTTGGATATGTCACTAGGTGTAGAAATACATCCAGGCCACATATTTAGAGCTTGATTTCGGTAGACCCCTGATCCGTTTGGTATTAGATTTCAAATAATAATAACAATTATAATAATAACCATAAATCACATGTTACATCATACGTGATTTGAACGAAATTTGAGATAAAAATATAAAATGAACCAGCAGAAATGACACATCACTTCTTAGCATATGTGGTTATGCATCTCCCTTCCACATTGGTGGTCAGGAAGTAGATATTTGATCATATATGTATTGTCTGATCCTGACAGGTTCTGACAGTCCTGCCATAATAGTTGTTAAAAAAAAAAATAAAAAAAAAAATACCAACAGAAATGAAAAAGATTTGAAGGTGGTTGGATGTATAGTATTTGAAATTGTAATCAGGAAATTGTTACTTAAATAAATAAAATAACAAAATAAAATAAAATAGGGGAATTATCATTTTGGTCCCTATATTTTTTTGAATTATCCACCCTTTTTAATTCCTATGGCGCTATATTTTCAAAAGCCCATCAATTTAGTCCCTGATTTAGTCAACCATTAGTCAATTTTAATGGTTTCAAATGTAATTTTGTCTTTAAAACAAGAACATGTCTCTTGTCAACACAAAAAGAAAAGAAAAGAATTTTTTTTTAAAATTTTTATATAATACAAAAAGAAAAAAGCTTTAAATATCCACCACCCAAATCTTAGATGGCTAGTGAAGATTTATTTATTTTTTTTAAAGAAAAAATTATTTATATAAAAAAATTATTAATTTTTCTTTAAAAAAAAATAAGTAGATTGATCTCCACTGTCCATCTCAGATATGGATGGTGGTGATTAAATTACAAAAAAAAAAAAAAAAAAAAGGTGGAGATCCAATGGAGGTCAATTGACTGGAGACGACTGATTTCCATAGTTGATGGAGACCGATCGATCATCCATGGAGGTGGAGATCCAAACATCCAGTGGATCTCCACCGTTCATCTTTCTAGATGGATAGTGGAGATCCAATCTAGATCCCCACCTAATTTTCTTCTTTTTTTTGTCTTTAAATTTTCTTTTATTTTACTTTTTAAAAGAAAATAAATGGCTAGGGATAAAATAGTCATTCAACGTTTACTATGCCTATTGACTGAAAAGGGAAAGACAGTTAAAAAACAGATAATTCAAAAATAGGGACCAAAATTATAAGGGCAAATTGCACAAACATCCTATGAGTTTAATCAATATTGCACTCAGTTGCAATTTTTGCTAAAATTGCACATACTTCCCTTGCTTTTCGTTGACTAAGTGTTAATTGATAGTTTGACTAACCATAAAATTTAAAATGTCTAAATTACACATGAATTAATTATTTCATTTTTTGAGATTTTATTATAATAAAATTAATTAACTAACAATTTTTTTAGTTAATTGGCGGTTCTTATTTTTGATCTTTTATTTTAAAAAATAAAATAAATTTAAAAGACTTGTGCTTACTTCATTTCAATTTTCCATTTATCTGTCTCTAGTTTCTGTAGTCTTCCCATGGAAAAGATTTTTATTTTTCTTAAAATAATATTTTTTTTAAACAAAAAAGATCAAAATAAGAACTGTCAATTAACTAAAAAAATTGTTAGTTAATTAATTTTATTTTAATAAAATCTAAAAAATAATAATTGTCATAATAAAATAATTAATTCAGGGGTAATTTAGACATTTAAAATTTTATGGTTAATCAAACTGTCAATTAACACTTAGTCAACAAAAAACAGGGGAAGTATGTGCAATTTTGACAAAAGTTGCATTGATTAAGAGTTAAAGTTGTGCTCAGATGACCATTCTAGGCATAAGTTGACTATTAGCTCAATTGAATGAGAAAAACTTGATTTTTGCATAACCTTGCTATGATAGCTTTGGTTCATTGTTCTTCTGCTTAATGGGTCTAGACCTAGACATATTTGCTCATTCCATATCCTTGGTTGAGTGATGAATTGATTTTAGTTTCTTTAATCAATAGATGATTTGGTTTCGGAATTCTTTAATCAAGAGAACGAATCCCTAACTTGTATTAAATGGTATTAACTTGCTCTACAATCTACATGATTTGCATCTTGTGTTTTGTAAACTTATTTCCCTTGTGTGACCAAATTCTTGCATCTCTCCAAGCCACCATTATTTTCGTAGCTAGAGTGTCTTGCTTTTAGGAGTAGAATAACTTAATTAGGAGTAGTCTAATTTAGAAAGGCAAGCATCCGATTACCTTACTATCTTTAGTTTTATAACTTTAGTTAGTTAGTTTGTTATATTCACTCTCTCACACACACCGCATTATGGTTACACTTCACATACACCATTCTCACCATTTTTGCATTTTATTTGCATTGCTTTTAAGTAAACTCTAGAGTTAGATATAGTTGATGGTACTACTTTTCTGTGAGAACGACTCTTGCTTACTTGCTAAATTAGTCATTTGACTCGTGCAATTGCGAGGTAATAAAAATAGATAAATATTTGACGGCCTTGTCATGTAGCTGAGAGTAATATTGATTAAACTCATAGAATGTTCGTGCAATTTTTCCAAATAAAATAAAATATTAAAATTTTTTTTTTGAGACAAATAAAATCAAATAATAATTAATAATAAAAGTAGAGGAAGAGCGGGTCTGGTGTTTTTTTCAACTGAGCATTGTGGTTGGTAGCAAAATCAAAAGGTGCACGAACCAGAAAAAAGGAGCCAAATTTGACCCGCTTAAGAGAGAAGAGAAGATTCTTCTGTCAACTAACGTCACTTTTTCCTCACAAACTTGTTATTGTATACGGTAATTAATATCTTGGACTCTTCTTTTCTTTTCTTTTTTTCAAGTTGTATTAATATTATATTGATCGATTTGTTATATAAAGAGTCTGGCTTCTACAATACCCAGATCTTAGTTTGGCTTGGTTTTTATTTTCTTTTTCATTTTTGCATCAAATTAAACAGCAACAAGAAGCAATTTCAGGTTTGGGTTCTTTTGCACTTTTTAATAGTTTGTTTGTAAGTTTAATTTAGAATTGCTGATCTGGATTTGCTTTGTTTTGTGTTGTTGATTGATGTATGTTTTATTTGTTCTGTGAAATATTTGCAGTTTTGAGATTTTGTAAATCTGTGTGATGTTATTGGCGTTGAATCTTGTTTGAATCATATTATATTTGCCTTCACAATCACAATTACGCACTCAGATATAGCTCTTGATGACTCATTCATATATTGTAATTAATGAATTGTTTTGTTCCTATTATTGCCTCCTAAAGCACAATTTCAGTTGACAGATCTTGTATCCTTAACTTTACTTTTTGAAACATTTCTACATTAGATTGTAAAAGTTTGATTATACTCTTTGTGAAATTTTTAGGACTTGTAAGAAAGGTTTGGCTCTTTGATTCCTGTCAAAGTATTATTGTTGTTTTCTGTAATAATCACAAGATATTTATCTGTGTTTCACAATTTGATTATTTCGGGGACATATATGGGATCATCGTATATTTTATTATCAAATCATTTATATGTTTTCCATAAGACTACAATTCATTTCTATGGATATATCATAACTTGGGGTTTTGGTCTTTTGTGGTTCTTCCTTTGAAATTCTTTATCTTATATGAAGGCACTTTGTGGTAGCAGTAGGCAGTTTTTGGTTTTTGTCACACAAAAACGAATAGTTAAGGCATTCCATAATTTATTTATTTATATTTTTTTTAAGGATCTAAATCTGTCTTTTTTTTTTGGCTATCCTTTGGTATTTATATCACTAAAAATCTCAAATATTAAACAGGGGAAGATATGGCTGAGACCAAAAACCTTACAAGAATTGGCCTTGCTGGTCTTGCTGTCATGGGCCAAAATCTGGCCCTCAACATTGCCGAGAAAGGCTTTCCCATTTCTGTTTATAATCGAACTACCTCCAAAGTTGATGAGACTGTTGAGCGAGCAAAACAGGAGGGAGATCTTCCTTTATTTGGCTACCATGATCCTGAAGCTTTTGTTCAATCAATCCAAAAACCTCGAGTGATTATCATGCTTGTTAAAGCTGGGGCACCCGTTGACCAAACTATAAAGACCCTCTCGGCTTACATGGAGAAAGGTGATTGCATTATTGATGGTGGTAATGAGTGGTATGAGAACACTGAAAGGAGAGAAAAAGCCGCGGCTGAATTGGGTTTGCTCTACCTTGGAATGGGAGTTTCAGGTGGTGAAGAGGGTGCAAGAAAGGGTCCCTCTATGATGCCTGGAGGGTCCATTGAGGCTTATAAGTATATTGAAGACATTCTACTTAAGGTTGCAGCTCAGGTTCCTGATAGTGGCCCCTGTGTGACTTACATTGGCAAAGGTGGATCTGGTAACTTTGTCAAGATGGTTCACAATGGAATTGAATATGGTGATATGCAACTGATTGCAGAGGCTTATGATGTACTGAAGTCGGTGGGAAAGTTGACAAATGAAGAACTACATAGTGTTTTCTCAGAATGGAACAAGGGGGAGCTTCTCAGCTTTTTGGTTGAAATCACTGCAGATATTTTTGGAATTAAGGATGATAAGGGAGATGGGTATTTGGTTGACAAGGTTTTGGACAAAACTGGTATGAAGGGCACCGGAAAATGGACCGTACAGCAAGCTGCTGATTTATCAGTAGCAGGTCCCACAATTGCTTCTTCATTGGATGCAAGGTTTCTTAGTGGGTTGAAGGAGGAAAGAGTTGAAGCTGCCAGAGTCTTCAAATCAGGGGGCTTTGGTGATATTCTGCCTGACCAAGCTGTTGACAAGAAGAAGTTGATTGATGATGTGAGGCAGGCTCTTTATGCATCCAAGATTTGTAGTTATGCTCAGGGGATGAATCTTATCCGTGCAAAGAGTGTCGAAAAGGGATGGGGCTTGAAGTTGGGAGAATTGGCTAGAATATGGAAGGGAGGTTGCATTATCCGAGCTGTGTTCCTTGACAGAATCAAGAAGGCTTATGACAGGAACTCTGATCTGGCAAACCTTCTTGTGGACCCAGAGTTTGCAAAGGAAATCATTGATCGACAGTCTGCATGGCGAAGAGTAGTTTGCCTTGCTATCAACTCTGGTATTAGCACTCCTGGAATGTCCTCCAGTCTTGCTTATTTCGACTCGTACAGAAGGGAAAGATTACCAGCTAATTTGGTCCAAGCTCAACGTGATTACTTTGGTGCTCATACATATGAAAGGGTTGATATGGAAGGATCTTTCCATACTGAGTGGTTCAAGATTGCCAAACAGTTGACAAATTAAATCTTCTACAGCAAGTAATCTGCCTAATAAGTTTTAATAAACATAATAATTTCTGCTGTGGACTCAAGCTGGGCAGGGCTTCACCACCATTGGTGAGAGTTATCTTAGGAGGATTTACTTAATTTGTTGAATTATTTCTGTTGTGATTGTTGTCGCCATGCTTTGGCAAATCTGCTATTTTGCTTTGTGTTTAGACTGAAGTTGATCAAGTTTGTGTCCCCTGTAATCGAAGGATATATGTGTTTTGTTGAGGATAATATTGTTACACGTGATGTTTGATAACCAAATTTTGAGAAAGTTTTGTACTTTCATCACTTTCTTATTCTATTTCTTTGTAGTGCATGAACTTTTCTGTGCTTCACATTGTGTAGTTAGTGAATGGCATGTGCTAGAATACTTGGGAGTTGGGACTGGTTTTAAGTTTTAACATCTCAAACCAGATTTAAATCCTACAAATGTGCTTCTTTTTCTTACACAAAATGATTTGAGATTTTAAAATCACAATGCATTTTCTGTTAATTCAAAGCCAAAATGCGGTATTATGTGGCCTCTGTGAAGAAAGCCAAAATTGGTTGTCCAATTTAGATATGTTTCCCTTTGTGCTAGCATTGTTTCTCTAAACTAGTCTCATGTTAATATTATTTAGAACTTGAAACTTTATTCTTTTTATTGAGACAATCACTGGTCTTAATCAAAGTGCCATTTGATGGAAAAGCTCTCTTTGGTGGGATTTGATTTGGGTTTTCTGTTAATTGAAAGAAAAATAAATCTATAATTTTTGGCAAAACTAGTTAATCTTCTCTGTTGACTAACTTTGCCTACATTCAAATATTGGAAACTATAACTATAAACTTGTTGATTTTGAAGTGATTTGAGTTTTCTTTTGAGTGTTACCATGTAGATGTAATAGGTATTACAGTTAGGAAAGATTATTTATGTTAAATATAAACATTATAAGGATCCATGACTAAAACGAATAAAAATTATTCACTTAAAGTTGTTATATGTGGTAGACATAATTTTTTTATCTAGTCTAAAAACTATACACAATTTCTTGCTGCATTTGCTTCAGCTACTGGGAAAAAATCAATGAGATCCGAAAGAAACAGGACTAAGGGTAGCTATGAAATTATGAACTTGGAATTGTATTCATTTTCCCCCCAACAGAGATAGAGGGTAGCTCTGAAAGGAATAGGACTAAGTTGGATGATATTGTGTTGTCATATGTTGTGCCTGCTCTAAAGTACAGGCCTAAAGATAGGCCAGCAATAGCTCAAGCTATGAAAGAAGCAACAGTCGAGCTTAATGAAAACTTGCTAAAATAGCAGCTACATAATAGATTATGGAAGAGAATCTAGATGAAGAGGAGGAAGTAGAAGCGACTGGTTATATTGTAGAGGAGAAGGCTTATGCTGAGAGGCTATGGAGCCAGGTTAACTCGTCGCCCAATTGTTGAACTATATAATAGGAGTGGAAGGCGCAGAACCTATAATTTGTCAAATGATAAGTCATTTGCCTAATTATCTGCTTTGTCTTCTAGGTCATCACTATCACTCAAAGTAGCCGCCATTGCTTTCCTTTTCTTCTTGTTATTCAAGTTGCCACAATTAAGAGCTATGTGTTCAATCTTGGCACACTCAAAGGATTGTACGCCTTTTCGAGTTTGTTTGTCTTGATTTGGCTAAGACTTCTTGAGCAAAATCTTTTTCATGAAGTCTTTTCCTTTTGAGCTATAACCCTTCTTCTCTAGCTTCAGAAATCATCTAAATCTCTTTACCATGAGAGTCATCTCCTCATTTGAGTCACTCTCTTCCTTCTCATGCATGGTTGTCTTCAGAGCAACCCCTTTTTGCTTTCTAAAAGATGGAGGAAGCTTTATAGACTCATAAGCTTGAAGCTTGCCTATGAGTTGGTTCACCTTCATAGTATCCAAGTCACAGTTTTCTTCAATAGCCGTGACCTTAGACTCAAATCTGTCTGAAAGGGATCTCAAAATCAACCACCGTTGATTCTGAGTAAGGGTCTCCCAGCTGATGAATTTGGTTCACAATATCCATTCATTAAAGCTTTCATGCTTATCCATCTTGATAGTCTCGAACTGCGCTTGAAGAGTTCGGAGCTTGGACTCTTCTTCATGGTGTGAGTTCTTTCATGCATAGTTTGAGGAATTTTCCAAGCTTTTTTAGCATTCCTTGTAATTTTGATGGGTTTGTACTAAGTCTCATCCAAGGCACAGAACAATGCATGGATGCCCTTGGAGTTCCACTTGGCTGTTTCAAATTCTCGAGGAGTCTACTCTACTTCTGGCTTAGGAACAATGTCTCTGCTCTCTAAGATCATGGTTAGGTGGTGAGTAGCCATCTTCTATACTCACCCACACATGCTCGTCAATAGCCCTCAAGTACAACTCCATTCTCTCTTTCTAGAAGGAGTAATTTTCTTCGATAAACTATCGAGGTCTCACATTCAAAGCACCCTCCTTGTGCATTCCACTCACTCATGGTGTTTGAGTAATGAATGAGATGCACTACGCAAGACACAAATGAATCGAGAATCTACCTATGTATGTCTAGGAACTTTCTCTGATACTAATTGAAACTATGTAAAAGTGTGCCTAAATAACTTTTTTTTTTTTTTTTTTTTTGGGGGGGGTGGGGGGGGGTGTGAATTGGTTGTTAATCGATTAAGTTACCAAATTTTCAAATAGTCAAAGTTTAAACCTACAAATCAACTCCAACTAGGAAAAACCTAAGGGACTAGCCTCACTAGCCACTTAGTCATAGAAATCCATTGTATGATAGTTTAATTACATTCTAAGTTGACAACCTAGTCACACTTTTCAAGGATCATAACATAAACCTATCTGCCCGTAGGCTTATTATAGTGACTCTTGACACGTGCTTATGCAACTACCACATGTAGCCATAAGACTTGGACTTTTAGAAGGGAATTATTGCCTAAGTGAACATTGTAGGGAAAAATACGTGCATGCAGCGGAAGTGAGACTAAAAAGAGTTTAGTATATTTTAAAAATTTTCCCATATTGAACCTTAACCCTTTAATTAATTAAGCAATATATACCAAAAGATATCGTACCTTTGTCGCGTGATCCGATTGACTATGCGTCGATGGTAATCCGCAAGATCTTCCGATCCGATCATGAACGTGAATCACCTAGGAGCGTGGTCTCCCTTCTCTTTGAATTGTGTACCTGAGAATGGACAACAAAACTTTTCTGATATTTGTTAGTCACAATAAACTCCAAAAGATTGCTAAGAATGTCCTGGTCACTTTTGAATTCACAATCATTAGATTGAAACTCACGTGAACCTTATTCGAAATTGTGCACAAAACCTTTCGATGTAAAGATTACTAGTGCATTATCGAAATAAAAACAATCTCCTCTTGCAACCTCTCTTGGCCGAATTTCACACTAGTCTAAGAGTTGGATTTGATTTTTCTCTAGCAAAAGAAAAAACTCTTAATTGCAAAAACTAGGGTTTTACCAAAAAAATATAAAGAATATATAATAGTTATATATATTGTGGCCGACCATATACCAAGTCAGTATATATTTATGTACCCTAATATATATATATATATATCTCAATCTCTGCACGCCTATAATATATGTATATATATCTAGTTCAATTAATACTGCACGCAACTTAGATATATAGTTTTAATCAAACACTACATGCAACATAAAAGTTTTTGTTTAGTTAAAACACTGCATGCATTATGTATAATATATATATTGTACACCGGCCATATATATCTCTTCATTCTGCATGCATATATGTATGTCTAATTCAGATATGCCGCATGCATGTATATAATCTCTATATATTCCGCATGCATATATGTTATATATCAATTATATATTCCACATGCATATATATTATATACAAACTCTAATCCAACTCTTTAGTGAATTTGTGACTATATAAAATACTTCCTAATTTGACTAAACAAATAAAGTCTTTTATATTTAATATCTACTAATAGTAGTATACTACTAGGAAATATATTTCATAATCAGAAAAAGATTTGATTTTTAATTAAATAATTAATTAACATATTAATTAATTTCCATTTAATTAAATAATAAAATAAAACAATATAATGGGCTAAAAAATAGCCTAGCCGCCCATGACTAAAACTTGGGCTAAATATTGTTTTCTTATTTTATTTAATCCATTTGGATTTTAATAAAAAGCTCACATGTGAACTAGACCCATTTTTACTAAAAGAAACAAGCCCACATGCCTATCATTAATATATTAATATAATGTGAAAATTGTCAAAACTGACCACATATATTATGGAAAATTTGTTTTTAACCACAAACGAAATTTCATTTGTTTATAACCACTTTTTTGAGAAATTACAGGAAAGCCCTCATATATAAAGGGTCCCCTAACAGTTTCTCTCTCTCTTTTCTCTCTTTTCTTTCTCTCTCCTCTACTCTCTCTCCCCCGATCCTCTCTCTCTCTTCTCTTCTCCACCCACCGCCCATCGTCGGAGTCTTCGCCAGATTGACCGGGCTGCTCCGGACGTGCAATGATAGACGAGGGGGTCTGCAGTTGCTACGACGACAGGCAGGGTGGTCTGCAGTTGGTGCGATGACATGCGGTGCTTTTGTGCTCTGTCGCTAGTTCGTGCGACGACCGGTCGACCTCCGGCGTCTTCGTGCGGCTACGACGCCCGATGTCCGGTGATGGGGTCTGCAATTGGTTCAGTTTGTTCAAAAAACCCTAAACCTAATTTCAATTGAGGAAGAAGAAGAGGAAGAAGAAGGGGAAAACAAAAACCTAATACTAATTTCAATTTAGTCAAGATTTCAAGTTTGAATATTTCCATTTTAGGCATGATTTCAAGTTTGAATATTTACATTTAGGCATGATTTCAAGTTTAGATATTTCAATTTAGTAATGTTTTTAAGTTTGCTTCAGGGTTTAAAAAACACTATTTTCAGGGGTACTCTGGTAATTGATGGATATACACTGAATTTTTTTTTTTAAAAGTGGCTATTAACAATTAAAATTTCAAAAGTGATTAGTAACAAAAGTTTAATGTTTCAAGTGCTGTTTATGGTTTTCTCTCTAATATAATTAAACAGCCCATTAAATAAATAATGTGCAAATTATATTCTTAATATATTAAATACAATTCTAAATGGACCCACAAATAGTCCAGTAAAATATATCAAGTGATTCATGCAAGTCCGTGCGGATTAAGGATTTTGGCGGGCCTATCTAAATTTAAGCTCTAATAGATATAACCCAATCACAATCACTTAGGTTCAATCTATTAATTTTAGTTCATTCCACTAAAGAACTAAAATTGCACTCTTAAATAAAGATGGAATAAGTTAACGAATCTCATTCATACCCTAGACAATCATATAGGAGATAGTGAATTCTCGTGAAGAATATCAGTAATCGCCAAGAGCTCATAGACCGCTTATAGCTCTCCAAGTTACCATATTTACTCATATGACCACACTTTGAACTTGGATATATATTATGACTTGTCCAGAAGTCATCTTTCAATAGACACTATTGAAAACTCAACGTTAAGCTTTAATATCCAAAACCACAAAGCATCCATATAATGATATTCTACTCACATTTAATAAATGGAGCCACGATGTCCATATCTATAAATGAAGTCCTTTATCGATTAACAAATGAATACAACCAAACTATCGAGGATAGACTATGCTATATAATCGTACTCATTGATAGCTCAAATGATAACATTTGCAACTATAAGTCCATCATTTATCTCAGGATTAAGAAAGACTCTCCGATTGTCCTGATAATGAAAAGACTTTTATCTATTGACGGTTCTAGAAAAAAATATTTCATTGTGATCCAGTTTAATGCACCCAGTGCACTAGATTCTTTTACTCGAAGACCCTTCGATGAATTTAGACTCATCACAACACATTTGATCCCACTCAAATGCTAGTAAAAGAATTCTATAACTTTATCAAGATAAAGGTGCTCAACTTTTAACTTAAGTTGTGAACGTTATTCAAGACTAACTAAAGAATTGTGTCTACCTCATACATATCCAGATGTACGAATAATTCTTCTTTTCTCATAGTCTTTTGACCTTATGATTATTTACTTTGACAATTATAATAATAAATGCTATAAGATTTTGTTAACAAACAGAAATCACTTTATTAATATGAAAAGATTGTCAAGTACAACATTACACTCTTGCTATTGAGCATAATCCTAACAAACATGTATGAATGCTCAATGTAAGTATGTGCTAGAAAAACACACAAAATGCTTAACTAAATGTAGAAAATGCAAATATAACAACCTAGTTATTAGCTAACCCCAATAATATTCATAACTTCACAAGATATGTAATAAAAATGAATTCTGGAAGTGCCTCATTTTTATTGGTTCATTTCATGACAAACCGCATTGTGGGGGTTTAAAATGTAAGGGTAGTTTAGGGCTTCCATGTTCGTGATAAAGCTCATTTGGTTTTCAAGCCCTCAAGCACAAGAACTCATTGAAGGTATAATCACTTGTGATTAATCTTAATTGAAGAGATTTAGTTGCACACACACACTTAGCATATTTGCATAAGTGTGCATTCTATTCACATATCACCTTTCACACTTGCACCTTTTTGTTGTATTTTGTTGTGTGATAATGTCTTGTAATAAGTTTCCATTTGTGTGATTGGAAATGTCCATGCTTGCATGATGGTGTGCTTGTCTTAACGCGATGTTTGACCACTAGAGATGTCCATTTTCCCCTCTTGGATTAGTCTTGGGTCACATGGTCTTATACCACTAGTTTTGGCAATATTGTATTGCTCAAATTTGACCTTTGGTCACTGAAATGACCATAACTCTTTCTACAAATATCAAAACCCAATTTTGTAGAAAGGAGTAGAAAGTAGACATCCATACCTTTCAAACGATATGTCATACGAAAGGTTTTGATGTAGTTTGGTCATATTTCGGGAAGCTCGAATCTAAAGCTGTTGCGCTGTCGCACTTTGTTTTCCTGAGACAGATGCGACCTTAGAAGTGACTTCCATCAAAGTCACTTTTAAAGTCACTTTTTGACCCCCTGTACCGAGAGAGATGCGACCTTAGAAGTGACTTCCATCCAAGTCACTTCTAAAGTCGCTTTTTTGATGGGAAAACTAAGTTTTCTTTCCAAAACCACGTAGTTTCATTTAGGGTTTTATATATTTCCAAAACTACGTAGTTTCATTTAGGGTTCATATATATATGATGTCTTCTCTCATGTATGCTTTGGAGAGAGCAAAAATTACATATTTCAAGAGCCAAAGAGAGCTTTCCAACCAAAGCCATCTAGATTTGATTTTTATCACACAAAACACAAAGACCTATCATCCTTTTATGATTCATTCATCATCTAGCATGTTCTAGGTATGATTTCTTATGGGTTTACATTATTGCTCACATGACTTGTAGTTAGAACATTATTTGCATATCTTCACATGTTCATGCTTTACAAGATTGCATCTTTATTACTTGACTAGTTTCAAGATTGCTCTTTTATTGTGTTTTGTGAGTTGTTTTGTGATAGCTAGGATTTCATGTTTATTCATATCTAACTAATTTATATCATTGTATGATTGAAATTGTGTTTGATAGCTATTGTATTTAGGATTGGTCATCCTCTACTTAGCTAAGCCTTATGACATGTCATTTAGCAATTGATATCTAGGATTGAATTAATTGTCATTTAATAATCCTAGATAAGCATTAAGTGTAGCTAAGCATTATTTGCATTTAGAATATTATAATATTCATATAGGTTGTTTTGATCTCTTCATTGAGAGTTAAGTCTTGTGACTACCGGTGTGTAGTGCTCAAGCTGTTAGGATTATGCTCAATAGCAAGAGTGTAATATTGTAATTAACAATCTTTTTCATATTAATAAAGTGATTTTTGGTTTAAACAAATCTTATAGCATTTATAGTTTAATATTATAATTGTCAAAGTAAATAATCATAAGGTCTAAAGACTATGAGAAAAGAAGAATTGTTCGTACATCTGGATATGTATGTGATAGACACAATTCTTTAGTTAGTCTTGAATATTGTTCACAACTTAAGTTAAAGGTTGGGCACCTTTATCTTGTTAAAGTTGTAGAATTCTTTTGCTAGCATTCGAGTGGGATCAAATGAGATATGATGAGTCTAAAATCATCGGAGTGTCTTCGAGCAAAATAATCTAGTGTACTGGGTGCATTGAACTAGATCACAATGAAATACTTTATCTATAACCGTCAGTAGATAAAAGTCTTTTCATTATCAGGATAATCGGAGAGTCTATCTTAATCCTGAGATAAATGATGGACTTATGGTTGCAAGTGATATCATTTGAGTTATCAATGAGTACGATTATATCGCATAGTCTATCCTCGATAGTTTGGTGATATTCATTTGTTAATCGATAGAGGACTTCATTTATAGATATGGACATCGTGGCTCCATTTATTAAATGAGAGTATAATATCATCATATGGATGTTTTGAGGTAATTGGATATTAAATCTCAACGTTGAGTTTTCGATAGTGTCTATTGAAAACATGGCTTCTAGACAAGTCAAAATATCCAAGTTCAAAACGTGGTCATATGAGTAAATATGGTAACTTGGAGAGTTATAGGCGGTCTATGAACTCTTGGCGATTACTGATATTAATCATGAGGATACACTATCTCCAACATGATTGTCTAGGGTATGAATGAGGAACATCTTCCTTTTCTGTCTTTATTTAAGAGTTCAATTTTAGCTCTTTAGTGAAATGAGTTAAAATTAATGGATCGGACCTAAGTGAATCATTTGTTGATTGTGATTAGGTTATGTTTATTGAAGCTTAAATTCAGATAGCCCGCCAAGATCCCCAATCCACACGGACTTGCATGGATCACTTGATATATTCAACCGGACCAATTTATTGGTCCATTTAGAATTGCATTTAATATATTAAGAATATAATTTGCACATTATTTATTTAATGGGCTGCTCAATTATATTAATATATTAATGAAAGGCATGTGGGCTTATTTCTTTTAGTAAGAATGAGTCTGGTTCACATGTGGGCTTTTTATTTAAAGTCCAATGGATTAAATGAAATAAGAAAATAATATATGGCCCATTTTATTTGAGTGGGGCGGCAAGGTCATATTTAACCTAATATATTATTTTGTTTCATTGTTTTAATTAAATAAGAATTAATTAATTGTTTAATTAAGAAACAAATCTTTTCTGATTAGGAAATATGATTCCTAGAGTTATACTATTGGTAGTAATATACTAAAATTAAAAGACTTGTTTGACAAGAAAATAAATAAATAATTTTATTTATTTAATCAAATAAGAAGTCTTTTTAATTTAGTCAAATAAAAGAATAAAAATATCTATGAGTTGGATTAGGGTTTGAAGTCTTAAAACTAGAAGTGAATTAGGGTGCAACTAAAACTTCTATATTTTTGGAGTGTAAATTGCGGCAACCCTAGTCCTTTTAGGAAGAGAATTTCGGCCACCCTAAAAGAAAGAGAGAAGAGAATTCGGCCGTTAGGTGTTGTGGTGCTTGATACAATTCTTCTTCTTCTTCTTCTCAACTCATAGAAAGGAATTTTTATTCTACTAAAAACAAAAAAGAGTGAATAGATTATTCTTTGATGGTACACTAATTGCTTTTTCATCAATAAGCTTGTGTGTACAACATCGATTTAGGTTCACGCGAGTTTCGATCATTAGATTGAGAACTCAAAAGTGACCGGAATAATCTTAGTCTTCTTTTGATTGTTTTGTGACTAACAAAAGAAAAGAAAAGTTTGTTTGTCCATTCTCAGGTTTGCAATTCAAAGAAAAGGGAGACCACGCTCCTAGGTGATTCACGTTCGTGCTAGGATTGAAGATCTTGCAGATTACCATCGACATAAGTCAATCGGATCACGCGACAAAAGGTATTCTTCTTTTTGTTGATTATATATATGTTTGATTAATTAAAGGGTTAAGGTTCATAAAAGGAAAAATTTTAAAAGCTACTAAATCTATTTTTTTTTAGTCTCGCTTCCGCTGCGTGTACTACGGTATTTTTCCTTACAATTGGTATCAGAGCTTTGTTGTACCCTTTAATTAATTAACGTATATATATGTGAATCTTTTTCTTTTTATTGTGATTATGCATGTTTAGAAAGAGATGACACTCTAGGTATTCGCATATATAATTACATGTGGATGTATGGATTTATATATGTTTTATGTGGATTGTTATTGCTCGATTTTGGTCCTAGATTTTCAATGTAATTTTGGTTTCGGAATTATAACAAGAAGGGTGGTCTATCATCGCCATAATTCCTTCTTGGTAGTTGCTAGGTTTTATTTAAGTGCAGTATTTTTACTGCAGTTTTTTTTATTATTTTTGTGCAGTTTTTTTTTTGTAAAAAGTACTGCAGTAATTAAAAAAAAAAAAATTCTGCAGTATTTTATTGTTTAAATAAAGTTGTAATACGTTCTACATCGAAGAATCGAAGACGTGAAGCAACCGGAACCAAGAACGAGCACCGTGCACACCCTAAGAGTGGATTGGGCTGTGCATGGCAAGCCCATTACATGGTGGGCTGCGCACGGCAGCCTTGTGTTGCCTTATGGGCTGCGCATGGCAGCCCCTTTTTGTGGGGTTGTGGGCTGTGCAAGCCCAAGGGAGGAGGCCGAAGGATGAGCGTATGGTTGATGGGCCACTTGAAGATTTTGTATTCCTAAATTATTGTAATTTACTTGTTTTTCTAGGATGGGCCAAAATTGTTGCTATTTAATTTTTGCTTAAATATTACAATATTTGTTATTGTATGATAACATGACATATAGAATAGGAGTGCCACTCATATATCTCTTTTGGTATGAACATGCATTGAATGATTTAGGTATCTAAATTGGCATCTAGATAACTTGGTAAATCATTCTATGAGATTTATTCACACGCCTTAAATAATTGAGTGGGAGAAGGTGTTTTTGTAACACCTATGGCCTCCAAGGTTAGTTGAGCTTAATTATTTATTGGTAATCCCCCCAAGGGGCGTCCATGAATGGAATTTAGCAATATACTTCCTTACAAGGATAGACTAGACAATGGACTCAAACGAGATCTACTCCCCAAGGAGGGATTTTCGTGAGAGAAAATTGAGGGTCGATATCTTGGTAACACACTCAATGTAATTTTATTGATATCCTCCCAAGAGTTCTTGTCAGTAAAATTGCAAGGCTAAAATTGAAAACGCTGGTTGTTATGTTAACAATTAGGTGGGACCTAGTCTAACTAGTAAATGGTGCGAACTCCCAAAGGAGGCGTAACATTTATGGGTGTTGGATCACTGTTGAATTTTTATGATTGAGTTATTTATTTAATTCAAGATAAATATTTAAAGTGCTTTATAATGATTATTTACTTATATATGTTTTGTTTTTATTCAGAAATCATGACCCCATCACTTATGAACATCCTGAAAGATAACACTTTAACTGGAGATAATTATGTAACATGGAAAAGGAAAATTAGGTTGTTGCTGCAAAGTGAAAAACATAAGTTTGTTCTAACTACTCCTAAACCACCTGCTCCTAATAATGAATCTAACATAATGCAAAGAGATGAGTATGAGCAGTGGAAGACTTCAGATGATATGGCCAAATGTTATATTATGGCCACTATCTCTGACGTGTTGCAACAGCAAAATGAAGGAATGGAGTCTGCTGCTGATATAATGATGTCTCTAGAGGAGATGTTTGCTATGAAGTCCAGGACGACTAAGAGAGAGGCAGTGACTGCTTTTATGAATCTTAGGATGAAACCTGGACAGGCTGTGAAGGATCACATGATGAAAGTCATAGCACATCTCAACATTGCTGAACTGCATGGCGCTGAGATAGATGGTGAGACAAAAATTGATATGGTTGTCAATTCATTGTCAGATTCCTTTGATCAGTTCAAATTGGACTACACTTTGAACAAAAAGGAATACACCTTACAGAGCCTGATGCAAGATGTTCAAAGTACTGAAAAGATCCTTGTGAAAAGCAAAGGTCTAGAGATTCATGTGGTTGGTAAAGTTGCTACTGTTAAGACCCGTCAGAAGGTCAAGAAACAACAGAAGAAAAAGCAACTTGGGCCTACCAAGAAGGAGACCAAGAAAGTAACCAAGATCAAAGGGAAATGCTTCCTTTGTGGTGAAAAGGGACATCGGAAAAGAAATTGCCCAAAGTCCCAGAACAAGAAGGAAGAAGGTGATGTGAATTATCTTGAAACATGTTTTTTGGCAGATTCTACAGATTCTTGGATCATAGACTCTGGAGCCACTAATCATGTTTGTTATTCCTTGCAAGGGTTCCAAGAAAGGAGAAGGCTGAGTAAGAATGAAATCAATTTGCGCTTGGGCAACGGATCGTTAGTGTCTGCAAGTGCAGTGGGAGATATTAGAGTTTATTTGGATTCTATAAGGCATTTAGATTTGATAGACGTTTATTATGTACCTCAATTCAAGAGGAATTTAATTTCAGTTTCTTGTTTGAATAAATTTGGATATTCGGTTACTTTTAATAAAGTTTTTATTATTAGTAAGAATGACAAAATTATTTGCCAAGGTACATTGGAAAATGGTCTATACTTTTTGCATAGAAATATCTCTCACTCGTTAGACACAGAAATAACGGAACCTAATCATAAAAGAGATAAATTATCAAAAGATGAAACCTATCTATGACATTTACGCCTAGGTCATATTAACCTTAATAGAATTAAAAGATTGGTAAGTGACGGACCTTTGAGTGACTTAAAGGTTGATGATCTACCAACTTGTGAATCTTGTTTGGAAGGTAAAATGACCAAAAGGACGTTCTCTGCCAAAGGTGCCAGAGCTACTGAATGTTTAGGATTGATACACACTGATGTATGTGGACCTATGCGCATTCAAGCTAGAGGTGGATATGAGTACTTCATCACTTTCACAGATGATTACTCAAGATTTGGCTATGTGTATCTCATGCGACATAAGTCGGATGCTTTTGACATGTTCAAAGCATTCAAAGCTGAAGTGGAAAATCAGCTTGAGAAACACATAAAAATCTTGAGATCTGATCATGGTGGAGAATATCTATCTAGTGAGTTTCAGCAATATCTTATTGATAATGGGATAGTTTCCAGTTTTCTGCACCAGGTACACCTCAACAAAATGGGGTAGCAGAAAGGAGAAATAGAACTCTTTTGGATATGGTTAGGTCTATGTTGAGTTATTCAACACTTCCTATTTCTTTTTGGGGATATGCTTTACAAACTGCTATATACATTCTAAACGATGTACCATCTAAATCTGTTCCTAAAACACCGCATGAGTTGTGGACTGGGCGCAAGCCTACTTTACAACACTTAAGGATATTTGGTTGTCCTGCGCATGTGTTAAAAGGAAAGACAGAAAAGATGGAGTCCCGTTTGAAAACATGTATATTTGTAGGGTATCCAAAAGAAACTAAAGGATATTATTTTTATAGTCCTTCAGATCTTAAAGTATTTGTTTCGACAAATGCTAAATTTCTGGAAAAGGACTATATGAATGATTTTGTGCCTAGAAGTAGAATTGTCCTGAATGAGATGTCAGGAGATACAATTCCACGAGAGGTTACACAACCAAACCCAATTGTAAGTTCCGATCCAACACAAGATCAACAACCTATTCCTCGTCGTAGTGGGAGGGTTAGAACATAACCCGAAAGATACATCGGTCTGGGAGAATCAGTGGAGAATCTCCCGGACGACGATGATCCCTACAAGTACAAGGAAGCTATGGTGGATGTTGATAGTCGCCATTGGCAAAAGGCAATGTAATCTGAGATTGAATCTATGTTCGATAATAAAGTCTGGTCCCTTGTAGACTTGCCTAAAGGGATAAAACCCATTGGGTGCAAGTGGGTATACAGGAGGAAAAGAGGTATGGATGGAAAGGTGGAAACCTTTAAAGCTAGATTGGTAGCTAAAGGGTATACACAGAAAAAAGGTATCGATTTCGAGGAAACCTTCTCTCCTGTGGCCATGCTTAAATCCATTAGGATACTCTTATCCATTGCAGCATCTTTAGATCTAGAGATTTGGCAAATGGACGTCAAGACAGCTTTCCTTAATGGAAGTCTTGACGAAAGCATCTACATGATGCAACCAGAGGGATTCATTGAAAAGGGCCAAATGGAAAAGGTATGCAAGTTGCAGAAATCCATATATGGATTAAAGCAAGCATCTAGATCCTGGAACATAAGGTTCGATCAAGCTGTCAAAGGTTTTGGATTTATTCAGAATCTTGACGAACCTTGTGTATACAAAAGGATTAAGGGCGACAAGTTGGTTTTCCTGATTCTTTATGTTGATGATATACTACTCATCGGAAATGATGTAGGTGTATTGACATCAGTAAAATAATGGTTAGCAAAACAATTTGATATGAAGGACTTAGGAGAAGCAAGTTTTATTCTAGTTATCCAAGTTATAAGGGATAGAAAGAATAGAACGATTGCATTATCCCAAGCTTCATACATAGACAAGATCTTGTCTAGGTTTTCCATGCAGGATTCCAAGAAAGGTATGTTACCTTTCAGACATGGAATCAAGCTTTCTAAGGAACAAGTTCTTAAGAATGAGCATGAAGAGCAATTCATGAGTAGAGTTCTATATGCCTCGGCAGTTGGAAGTCTCATGTATGCAATGCTCTGTACTAGACCAGATATTTGTTTTGCTGTTGGCATAGTTAGCAGGTTTCAATCAAAACCTGGTCCTGATCACTGGACGGCAGTCAAGCATATTTTCAAGTATCTTAAGAGAACGAGAGATAATATGCTTGTATACTCTGGAGAGGATTTAATTCCCGTTGGGTATACAGATTCTGATTTCCAATCAGATTCTGACTCCAGAAAATCCACATTAGGGGCTGTGTTTACTATTAGAGGAGGAGCAGTTATATGGAGGAGTATCAAGCAATCTTGTATTGCTGATTCCACCATGGAAGCTGAGTATATTGCTGCATGTGAGGCTGCCAAAGAGGCTGTTTGGCTCCGCCAATTCTTGATTGACTTGGAAGTGGTTCCTAGTGCGAAAAAGCAGATCACTATCTACTGTGACAACAGTGGAGCAGTGGCTAATTCGAAAGAACCAAGAAGTCACAAGAGAGGTAAACACATTGAAAGAAAGTATCATCTTTTAAGGGAGATTGTTCAAAGAGGTGACGTGACGATTACCAAAATCGCGTTAGTAGAAAATCTAGCAGATCTCTTCACAAAGGCTCTACCTCAGAATAGTTTCGATGGGCATCTAGAGAATATGGGCTTGAGAGATATGACACATTTGCTATAGGGCAAGTGGGAGATTGTTAGGATTATGCTCAATAGCAAGAGTGTAATATTGCAATTAACAATCTTTTTCATATTAATAAAGTGATTTCTGGTTTAAACAAATCTTATAGCATTTATAGTTTAATATTATAATTGTCAAAGTAAATAATCATAAGGTCTAAAGACTATGAGAAAAGAAGAATTGTTCGTACATCTGGATATGTATGTGGTAGACACAATTCTTTAGTTAGTCTTGAATATTGTTCACAACTTAAGTTAAAGGTTGGGCACCTTTATCTTGTTAAAGTTGTAGAATTCTTTTGCTAGCATTTGAGTGGGATCAAATGAGATATGATGAGTCTAAAATCATCGGAGTGTCTTCGAGCAAAAGAATCTAGTGCATTGGGTGCATTGAACTGGATCACAATGAAATACTATATCTATAACCGTCAGTAGATAAAAGTCTTTTCATTATCAGGACAATCGGAGAGTCTATCTTAATCCTGAGATAAATGATGGACTTATGGTTGCAAGTGATATCATTTGAGTTATCAATGAGTACGATTATATCGCATAGTCTATCCTCGATAGTTTGGTGATATTCATTTGTTAATCGATAGTGGACTTCATTTATAGATATGGACATCGTGGCTCCATTTATTAAATGAGAGTATAATATCATCATATGGATGTTTTGAGATAATTGGATATTAAATCTCAACATTGAGTTTTCGATAGTGTCTATTGAAAACATGGCTTCTGGACAAGTCAAAATATCCAAGTTCAAAACGTGGTCATATGAGTAAATATGGTAACTTGGAGAGTTATAGGCGGTCTATGAACTCTTGGCGATTACTGATATTAATCACGAGGATACACTATCTCCAACATGATTGTCTAGGGTATGAATGAGGAACATCTTCCTTTTCTGTCTTTATTTAAGAGTTCAATTTTAGCTCTTTAGTGGAATGAGTTAAAATTAATGGATCAGACCTAAGTGAATCATTTGTTGATTGTGATTAGGTTATGTCTATTGAAGCTTAAATTCAGATAGCCCGCCAAGATCCCCAATCCACACGGACTTGCATGGATCACTTGATATATTCAACCAGACCAATTTATGGGTCCATTTAGAATTGCATTTAATATATTAAGAATATAATTTGCACATTATTTATTTAATGGGCTGCTCAATTATATTAATATATTAATAAAAGGCATGTGGGCTTGTTTCTTTTAGTAAGAATGGGTCTGGTTCACATGTGGGCTTTTTATTTAAAGTCCAATGGATTAAATGAAATAAGAAATTAATATATGGCCCATTTTATTTGAGTGGGGCGGCAAGGTCATATTTAACCTAATATATTATTTTGTTTCAATGTTTTAATTAAATAAGAATTAATTAATTTATTAATTAATTGTTTAATTAAGAAACAAATCTTTTCTGATTAGGAAATATGATTCCTAGAGTTATACTATTAGTAGTAGTATACTAAAATTAAAAGACTTGTTTGACAAGAAAATAAATAATTAATTTTATTTATTTAATCAAATAAGAAGTTTTTTTAATTTAGTCAAATAAAAGAATAAAAATATCTATGAGTTGGATTAGGGTTTGAAGTCTTAAAACTAGAAGTGAATTAGGGTGCAACTAAAACTTCTATATTTTTGGAGTGTAAATTGCGGCAACCCTAGTCCTTTTAGGAAGAGAATTTCGGCCACCCTAAAAGAAAGAGAGGAGATAATTCGGCCATTAGGTGTTGTGGTGCTTGATACAATTCTTCTTCTTCTTCTCAACTCATAGAAAGAAATTTTTATTCTACTAAAAACAAAAAAGAGTGAATAGATTATTCTTTGATGGTACACTAATTGCTTGTTCATCAATAAGCTTGTGTGTACAACATCGATTTAGGTTCACGCGAGTTTCGATCATTAGATTGAGAACTCAAAAGTGACTGAAATAATCTTAGTCTTCTTTTGATTGTTTTGTGACTAACAAAAGAAAAGAAAAGTTTGTTTGTCCATTCTCAGGTTTGCAATTCAAAGAAAAGGGAGACCACGCTCCTAGGTGATTCATGTTCGTGCTAGGATTGAAGATCTTGGGTATTACCATCGACGTAAGTCAATCGGATCACGTGACAAAAGGTATTCTTCTTTTTGTTGATTATATATATATGTTTGATTAATTAAAGGGTTAAGGTTCATAAAAGGAAAATTTTTAAAAGCTACTAAATCTGTTTTTTTCTAGTCTCGCTTTCGCTGCGTGTACTACGATATTTTTCCCTACACAAGCACCTTTGGTCTAGGTTCACTATAAAAGGCTTGCAGTAGTAGTGGTGGATTAGTAACCGAGAATGGTGTGACTAGAGGTCAACCTAGGGTTGTAATCATCATTACATATAGCGGATTCGAGTATCGTGTGTGGCCACATATCAGCCCGTGGTTTTTTCCTTGTTGAAGGTTTCCACGTAAAAATCAAGTGTTCTTTAATTTCCGCAATTCATACTTGATTTTATTGTTTGTTAAATTGGGTTTATTTTTTGAATATTGATTGATCTAAAAATTTGGTAACTAATCGGATTAACAACCCATTCACCCCCCCTCTGGGTTGTTTTAGACATGCGAGCAATATATATTTATATTTTCAATTGGTATCAGAGCGGGTTCCTAGATATACTTTGGTGATCCTTGCTCTTGCTTGTTGTATTGCTTTTGTGTGTTTTGATTGCTTCATTCATTTGCATACATTTACCCAAACACTATGAGTGAATTTGGGAGTAGCAAAGAGGGAGCATCGAGCGTGAGAACGCCGTTGCTCAAGGGTGAAAATTACTTCTCATGGAAGGGGAAGATGGAGTCCTATTTGTCGGTGATAGATGATAGGGTGTGGATGGTGATTGAGGATGGATACTCACCTCCCATCGTGACCGCCGGAGATGGAAGCATTGTGCCCAAGCCCAAGGCTCAATGGAGTGCCGAAGAGTTTGGAGCTTCGAAGTGGAACAACAAGGCCATGCATGCTTTGCTTAGTGCAATGGATAAGAGTCAATATAAACTCATCTAAATCACCAAAAATGCATATGAAGCTTGAAAAATCTTGGAAACGGCATATAAGGGAACCGAAGTGGTGAAAGAGTCCAAGCACCAAGTGCTTCAAACTCTATTCGAGAGCATTAGAATGGAAGAGCATGAGTGCTTCAATGACTTCCAAGTGAAGTTGATGGACATCGTCAATCAAAGCCATCAACTAGGTGACCCATATTATTTTGATAGGAGGATCAAGCAAAAGATCATGAGGTCACTACCTACTAGATTTGAATCCAAGGTGACGGCGCTTGAAGAAAATAGTGACTTTAAGAAGATGAAGCCGAGTGAAGTAATTGGAAGGCTTCTTGCCTATGAGTCAAGAAAGGCTCCTACCTCCTCATCTCCCAAGAAGCAAAAGGGGATAGCCTTGAAGACCTCCAAAGTTGAAAATGAGGATTATGACTCGGATGAAAAAGTGGCTCAAACGGTGAAAAAATTCAAGAAGTTCTTGAGGCTACAAAAGGATGACTCCAAGAACGTTGAGCCATGCCAAAAGAAGTCTTCAAGAAAAGGCATTCAATGCTTTGAATGTGGATGATATGGGCATATCTCCAAGGTTTGTGGTAACTTGAAGAACAATAGAAATGGAAAGGAGATGGCCACCTCATCAAGTGATAGTGAGAGTGTAGAAGACTCTTCAAGTGATGAAGAGCTTGCAAATTACTACACGGCCTTTGGAGCCTCTCATGTGGATGTTGGAAAAGAAGGCAAAAATGCCTCTATATGTGACCTTGAAGAAGGAGTAGAAGAAAAGGTAGCTAGAAGTATGATTGATGTAGCTACGCAAGGGGAAGTTGCTTGTATGACATCAAATGACCAAGGTAAAGGTCTTAATGAGGAAGTTAACTCAATGAGTGAGAGGCAATGTGATGAGTGTTGCTCATACTCATGTGATGATGATAACTCCGATTTGGAGAGTTTTGACAACAATGAAAGAATAAGTTATGAGGATTTTATGAAATTCTTTCATGACTCCTTGAAGAAGAAAAAGAAGGAGATTTTTGTGTTGAAGGAAGATAATTTTCAACTAAGAGAAAAGGTGATTCTCTTAGATGAGGAAGTAAAACTTGTCAAAGAAAATGAGGACAAGTTGAAGAAAAAGCTTGAAGAAGCAAGGATGTCTCTTGCTAAATTCACTTCGGGTACGGAGAAGCTCAACATTATGCTAGGGTGTGGGAAGATGCCTAGTGACAAGAGAGGCCTAGGTTTTGTTGATAAGGAACTCACACCATCATCCAACAAGACAACTTTTGTGAAGGAAATTGTTCCTAAGTTGTCTCCTCGATCTTATTACCACAAGAAGACTCTTGAAGTGGGTGAATCTTCTAAGAGTGCTCCTATGAAGTTGTTCAAGGACAAAGAGATGAGGAATCTAGAAGTTTTGAAGAAGGCTAAGATTAAGCAACCTAAAGCTCAAGGAAAAAGCTTAGCTTCACCTCCTCAACACCCTAGAAGGAAGATTGATATTGGAGAGTCATCCAAGAATGGCCAAATGAAGATGCCAACAAAGGGTAAAGCTCAACCTAAACAATCAAGAGCTTCTTACCCAAGCTTTGCACAACCAAGGAGGCACATTCAACCGGCTCAACCACCTCAACAAGCTAGACCACAAAGGTGCCACCAATCTGCTTAAGCTCTAAAGAGAAGTAAACCGATGTACCATCAAAGACAACCTCATCAACATGGCAATGGCTCTATGAGATCCCAATGTAATGGTATAAATTCTTACTTTGTACCTACTTGTCATTTTTATGGTATGATTGGTCACTTAAGACCAAATTGCTTTGATTACATCAAGAGGTGTAAGTTAGAGAGCATGAAAGAAAAACGGTTGAAAAAGAGGGCAAGTTTGCATGAACCTAGGGATCTTAGAAACATAGAAATGATAAAGTGGAACCTAGGTGGGCTAGAAAGAATGAACCCGCTTGCCATTGTGCCAATGTGATACCCGTAGATGCAACAAGGTCCAATGGACTTGGTAAGTCTATAGAGGCTCATGCATCCTTTTGACTTGGTTGGAATTGACCCTATGAGGGGAGCTCAAGCAAAGAGCGCAAATTTGCATGAATTGTCATATGCAAAAAGTTGATTAAATTTATGCTCTTTTGATAATTGTTTGAGATTTTTGGTTGCACATATATACTTATATGTTTTTTTAATAAGTGTGCAAAATTGCTTTACTTGCAATACATGTCATATTTATGCTCAAACATGCATTTTTGGACTAGGAGAATTATTTGGGAAGTACATATGAATGACCCATAATTTATCTCCATGACATGAGAATTTAATGACTTGCTTAAAATGATATGCATGATATGTTTTTGATTGCTTATATGTAAAATATGTGTGAAAAGAAAATGAGAAGACTAAAATCAATAAGGATCTCGTATCCACTTAATCAATATGGATTTTATATCCAAATTAGTCTTCTCTCTCTTTTTAAAGGTTTAAACAAGGCTACTATCATACGGATGTTTCATCCGGAAAAATCAAATAGGATCTTTGAATCCATGTCTTGTTTTGCCCTTAAGGATTGATATAGTTGCTCTTAGCTCAATTTTTTTTTTTTTGAAAAACTATATCTTGCTTGATTATGTCAAAGGGGCACAAATTGGTTTGAATTCACTTGGAAACCCTTTTGATGTTTGCTTTGCCAAATACCATTGGTTTTGAACTTAAATGCAATATGTCTTGCATGCAAAGCATCTTGTCACACATTTTTTTAAAAATAAAACTCCTTGAATCTCTCTCAATTACTTGAGTTGCATAAAGTTCGTTTATATGATTATGCGAATTCATTTTGTGCTAATAGCTCTCTTTGCTAAAGCAACCCGATAATGAGAGCTCTTTTGCCTATCTCATAACAAAAACGGGGAGAAGTCTTGAGAGATATAGGGGGAGCATTGTGTATGCTTTGGGGAGAAGTTTGAGAGAGAGTAACCATTTAGTGGGAGCATTGCACATGCATTAATTTCTATTGTTTTGTTTTGAGGCATTGCACATGCAGTAATTTGTATTGTTTTGTTTTCAGTGCAAATGCTTTTTATTTTTGATCACCTCACATGCACTTGGTCTTGGAAAGTGCTTTCTTGCTATTGTGTGTAGGTATGATGATCTACGAAGAGATTGAAGACCTTGAAGACATAGTATCTTAGGTTTCTCTTATTGTAACATAGAATACACTTTTGTTGACCAATAGCTTTATTTTGTGTTTTGTGAGGATTATTTTGTGAGTAGTTGTTTTGTCATGAAATAGCTAAAGGGGTAGATTGTAACTGCCTCACTTTTATTGGCTCATTTCATGACAAACCACATTGTGGGGGTTTAAAATGTAAGGGTATTTTAGGGCTTCCATGTTCGTGATCAAGCTCATTTGGTTTTCAAGCCCTCAAGCACAAGAGCTCATTGAAGGTATAATCACTTGTGCTTAATCTTAATTGAAGAGATTTAGTTGCACACACACACTTAGCATATTTTCATATGTGTGCATTCTATTCACATATCACCTTTCACACTTGCACCTCTTTGTTGTATTTTGTTGTGTGATAGTGTCTTGTAATTCATTTCCATTTGTGTGATTGGAAATGTCCAAGCTTGCATGATGGTGTGCTTATCTTAGCGCGATGTTTGACCACTAGAGAGGTCCATTTTCCTCTCTTGGATTAGTCTTGGGTCACATGGTCTTATACCATGAGTTTTGGCAATATTGTATTGCTCAAATTTGACCTTTGGTCACTCAAATGACCATAACTCTTTCTACAGATATCAAAACCCCATTTTCTAAAAAGGAGTAGAAAGTAGAAAGTAGACATCCATACCTTTCAAATGATATATCATACGAAAGGTTTCGATATAGTTTGGTCATGTTTCGGGAAGCTCGAATCTAAAGCTGTTGTGCTGTCGCACTTTGTTTTCCTGAGATAGATGCGACCTTAGAAGTGACTTCCATCAAAGTCACTTTTAAAGTCACTTTTTGACCCCCTGTACCGAGAGAGATGCGACCTTAGAAGTGACTTCCATCCAAGTCACTTCTAAGTCGCTTTTTGATGGGAAAACTAAGTTTTCTTTCCAAAACCACGTAGTTTCATTTAGGGTTTTATATATTTCCAAAACTATGTAGTTTCATTTATGGTTTCTATATATATGATGTCTTCTCTCCTGTATGCTTTGGAGAGGGCAAAAATTACATCTTTCAAGAGCCAGAGAGAGCTTTCCAACCAAAACCATCTAGATTTGATTTTTATCACACAAAACACAAAGACCCGTCATCCTTTCATGATTCATTCATCATCTAGCATAAATGAACATATGATGAAGAATCATGCTTGATGAAGAATAAATGATGCTTTAAATGCACATGGATTTGGAGATGGAGTGTTAAAAAGCTTACCTGGAGCTTCGTACACTTGAAAACTTCACTCTTACTCTAAAGATATGATTTTTGAAGTTCTACTTTTGTTGGAAACATAAGAGAATTTATATATAGAAGCCCCAATTAAAATGACAACATTTTGACAAAAAAATGCATAGCTGCGGGCAAGAGTTGTGGTCACTTGCCACATCTTGTGATCACATTTCTTACAAGCAAAACCTTTGGAGGTAGTTGCAGGCACCAAGAATGCGGTTGCAGACCGCACCAAGCTGACTGTAATAACTCTAAGCAATTCTATGGAACGAATTGTGGGCAATAAAAAATGCGATTGCTGACCCCAACAACTCTTAGAAATTCTCAAGAGTGAATTGCGGGTGCTGACCGGAGCAACTCTTAGCAATTCTTTGTACTGCAAGTGTGAATTTAGAGAGTTGCACATGAGAAGATGAAAAACACAGATGAATGAATTGTATGTGTGTGGATCTATTCTCTTGAAGAGAATAGATCAAGTAAATACCTTCGAAGCTCTTGTTCTTGATGCACTCGAGATGCCGGGAAGCTTTCCGATCACAATCTCGATGACCATGTAAGGTCTCATTTGTTGATTGGCTTATTTCATGGACAAACCACATATTAGGGTTTTGATGTAAGGGTAGCTTAGGCTCTTAAGACCTCAAGAGAAGAAGCACTCCAAAGGTAAATTTCTAAGTGTTTACTTGCAAATGAAGAGATGTAATTGCACACACACATAACTCATGCATATATGTTTATCTTGTATGTTGTGTATGTTCTATAGGTGCATTAATATTCATTAATCTCTCTTCATGCTTGCCCATATGATTACATCTTGTGTTGTTTATTGCCGTGTCACATTTAGGCATTTAGAATGCATCTTTCTGATGGGTGCTGTTCAAAGCGCTGAATATAGTGTTGTTTGAACATCGCCTATCTGAGACATAGTGAGGCTTGGCATAGGCGCTACACAGACCTGATGCATTTAATTCGGTTGCTGTTGGGTCGCTGTACAAAATGTTGTACGTACAGCGCTATGTACAGCGACACTCTATTTTCTCGAGAGAATAGAGCTTTAGCGCTATTGAGTCGCTATTCAGAAGCGCTCTACAAATAGCGCTAATGAAGATTGTTCTTCATTTTCCCAAGTAGGCGCTGTACAAGTCGCTCTACATACAACGACTCGTACAGCGCCCAAGGCAAAATATGTGCCACTTTTCAAAATGATGTCATTTCATTTTGGCACCCTATATATATGCCTCTTTGCCTTTAGGTCAGTTTAAGGAGATCAAAATAAGATATTTTACTTAGCATATTTTTCCAAGAGAAAAATTCACTAAAGAACTCTCCTTTGGTTACTCAAACACTTTTCCATGAGCATCATTCAACATCTAGTATCATCCTTGATCATCTATGTGTCATCTTTGCATGGGTTTTTCAACACACTTTGCTTGGTAAGTTTTTCACTTATATCTTACATATTTTGTGTCTTTCTTAACAAGCAATCTCATTTATTACTTGTATGCCATTAGAATATATTCTAGATACAAGATTGAGATTAGTGTATTGATTGTTTGAGAGTTGTATTGTGATAGCTATCTAGGTTTTCATGATCTATGCTTAGCTAAGCTTTTTGACATGTCATTTAGCTATTGATATCTAGGAGTGTTTTAATTGCAATATTATCATCCTAGATGTAAGGATTCTCATATTGATTGGCTTATTTTGTGGACAAACCACATATTAGGGTTTTGTTGTAAGGGTAGCTTAGGCTATCAAGACCTCAAGAGAAGAAGCACAAAAGGTAAATTGCTATAGTGCTTACTTGCTTTGAAGAGATGTAGTTGCATACACATACAACACTTGCATAATTCTTATTCTTGAATGTGTTGTGTCTTTATTATGTATGTGTATTATTGATTATTTAATCTCTCTTCTTGCATGTGTAAATTGACTACATCTTGTGTTTTTTAATGTCATATCATGTTAGTCTTAGGATGCATTGACTTCACCTTTCTTCTCTTGCATTTTTGTGAGAAGCTTGAAGGAAGTGTGTTGTACACTAGTCATCATGCACAAGACTAGCACAGCACACCAGCGCAGATCGCCCATGTGTCTGTCGCTGGTCGTGTGCATGTTTACCAACGTAGCTCACACCAGCGCAACATGTCCAGTGGACTGTCGCTGGTTGTGCACTGTTGATCAACGCTGGTCGGCCAACGCCCATGCATTTTTTGTTCATGCGTTGGTCTTGCGCTGGTTGTCCAGCGCAGCTCACCAGCGCACAATGCACAATCTGGTGCAATTTTTTCAAAACGACCTCACCTCACTTATGTCCCCTATATATATTTCTATTATTTTAGGTCATCCCAAGAGTTCAAAATAACATATTTTTCCCTTAGAATATTTTTCAAGAGAAAAATTTTACAAGAACTCACCTTTAAACACTCAAAGCATTTCCTTTGTTCATCAAAGTTCATCTACGATCATTTATGACCATATAGGATGCATCCATGCATGGTTTTGCATCATCACATCTCTATTGGTATGTTCTTCACTAATCTCATCTAATTTTAGTGTTCTTCATATCAAGTCATCTCTTTATTCACTTGTATGTTTTTAGATCATATGCTAGATACAAGATAGAGATTGTTTGTGATGACATGATTGAGTGTTGTATTGTGATAGCTATCTAGGTTTTGCGTAATCTTGATTAGCTAAGCTTTATGATATGTCATTTAGCTTTTGATATCTAGAAGTGTTTTAATTGATATATCATCATCCTAGATAAGCATATAAGGTTACCTAGCTCTTGTTGCATTTTGAGTATTTTACATATTCACATAGGTTGCATTCTCTTCATTGAGAACTAAGTCTTGTGTTGCTTCCGGGATTAGGTTGCGTAAATCACAAGCAATAGGACTAGGTTCACTCATACCGGGATTAGGTTGTAATCTTTAACACATTTAGTAGATTCGAGGTTCGAGTGTGGTACACTTATTAGCCCGTGGTTTTTCCCGTGAGGGTTTTCACGTAAATATCAAGTGTTATTTAATTTCCGTACCTTATTACACTTGCTATATTTTATTGACTATTAGGGGTATTTTTGTAATCTTGACCTTACACGAAAATTGGGTAATATTAGTTAAAATCTATTCACCCCCTCTAGATTAATATTAGTACACACCGTAATTTGTTTAGATAAGCATATAGAGTTTCCTAGCTCTAATTGCATTTTGGATATTTCATATATTCACATAGGCATTTTATCTTTTCATTGAGAAGTAAGACTTGTGTAGCTTCCGGGATTAGGTTGCATAAATCACAAGCAATTGGACTAGATTCACTTATACCGGGATTAGGTAGGTGTGTGATTATATAACGGGATTAGGTTGTAATCTTTATCACATTTAGTGGATTCGAGGTTCAAGTGTAGCGCACTTATTAGCCCGTGGTTTTTCCTATGAGGGTTTCCACGCAAATATCAAGTGTTATTTAATATTCTGCACATATTACACTTGCTATATTATATTGACTAGTTAGGGGTATTTTCGTAATCTTGATCTTATTCGAAAATTGGTTAAAATTGGATAAAATCTATTCACCCCCCCTCTAGATTAATATTGTACACACTTATAATTTGTTTCACGCCCTAGATTGGATACATTAGTGATTTTGCAAGAATTAACCCTTCAAGTGAAATCTGGTTAAATAACCTCTAACTTAATCTAATCTCAAATGGGCGGCCTTCACTATACACCCTAGGTTGGGCATTTGTGAGGGAATTGGAAGTCATCACTATACACCCTAGGATGGCTACATTAGTAAGAGGTTAAGCCCTTAATAGATAGATGAGCATTCATAGAAAAAGTCCTAATTAAGCAACTAGCACTATACACCCTAGGTTGGTTGCTTAGGAGGGATAATCTCTAGTAGGAGGTCTTCATTATACACCGTAGGTTGACCTCTTACAAGGGATATATAACCAACACTATACACCCTAGGTTGGTTACTATAAGTGCCTCACTTTTTGATTGGCTTATTTCGTCAACAAAATCACAATGGGGTTCAATCTTGTAAAGGTAGCTTATGATTGAAGAAATTCTACTCAATTGCTTAAGGACCTCTTTGTGGACATCAAGAGCTTCAAGGAAGGTAGCTACTTGATATTGACTCTCAATTGAAGAGATTTAGTTGCACACACACACTCTCTAGCATGCATGTGTGATTATTGCTTCTTGTATGTTTATTTTACACTAATCACACTTGCACAATTTTCTTGTGTGTTGTTCAGTATGTGTGCAGTGTGCTGGTCTCATTATCAGCGTAAGACCCATGTAGTGTGCCGGTACACATGCACTGGACCAACGAATATGACCAGCGCATTATGGGTAGAGGTTGGCTGTTATTGGTGCGCCCCTCGTCATGCACAGGTCTCACCAGCACAACATCTCCACAGGTGTGCCACTGGTCATGTGCCCTTCGTCTACGCAGCTCGTCCAGCGCCCTTGCACATTAAAAGGTGTGCGCTGGTGGTGTACGCTACTCGACCAACGCACCACCAGCGCAACTGACTAGAACTTGGAGAATTTTTTCCGAAACGACACCACTTTGCTTGGATTTCATATATATATATATATATATATGTCTTGATGGCCTTTGGTCGTTTTTGAGAGCAAAAATTACATCTTTTGAGAGCCATTAAGTATCTTCAAAGTAAAGGTATCAAGACTTGATTTTTATTGCTCAAAACACAAACACCCATCATACTTTCATGTTTCATACATCATCTAGCATGTTCTAGTTTGATTTTATAGGGTGTTCATCTTTTCTCACATGACTTGTAGTTAGAACATCATTAGCATCACTTCACATGTTCTTTCTCTACAAGATAGCTTTTTTATTATTTTACTAGTCTTAAGATTGCATCTTTATGGCTTGACTAGTTTCAAGATAACATTTATTATGTTTTGTGAGTTGTTTGTGATAGCTATTGTCTATAGGGTTTGATTTGCACATATAGCTAGGTTGTATGAATGCCATATAGCCACATGATATCGAGGAATGTCTCTAACATGTTCATCCATGCCTAGATAAGCTTAAATGTCTAACCTTGCATTTTAGCATCTTGAATATTGCACATATTCACCTTAGGTTGTGTTTATCTCTTCTCTTTGAGAGACAAGTCTTGTGTTTTCCTTTTGGTAATTTGCAAGCAATGGACTAGATTCACTTTTAAAGGCCCGCGGATAGTAGTGGTGGATTAGTAACCGTATAAGGTTTGATGTGGTCAACCTAGGTTGTAATCACCATTACAATTAGTGGATTGAGGTTCTTGTGTGGCGTACAAAATAGCCCGTGGTTTTTCCTCGTGTGGGTTTCCACGTAAAAATCATGTGTCATTTACTTTCTGCATTTTTACACTTGATTTTAGTTGTTGACTAGTTGGGGTTGATTTTGTAATATTGACTAATCTCAAAAATCGGTAAAAAGGGATTAAAATCTATTCACCCACCCCCCCCCCCCCTTTTAGATTATATTAGGACTTGTTTATATTTATTTTCAGTTACATTAGATCAAATGTGCTTAATGGTGAGTTTTACATGCCCATTGTTCGCTTACAAGTCCATCAACTCCTTAGTCAACATTATCATACATTCATCACATTACTAACTTAGTTGCATTTTAGATTTAGATTAATTGCATCTTAGTGTTAGTCTTTTCTCCAAACCAATGAATCTTTACTTTTATGCACAATAGTATTATTAATCCTAATCTTATCACTATCTTCCTCCGATCTCTGTAGACGACCCTTGCTTGCCACTATACTTGTGTTTTTGAAAACCTTTTGAGGCATTGCTAGGTTTATAACTATTTTTGACGGACAATTTTAAACGACAAAAATCCTTTCGTTAGATTCCTGATACCATCACTCTTTCTCTCCCTTATCAGGGTTACAGAGTGTATATCCCTCCTCCAGGTCTCATTATCATTCATGTAGCTGCCTTTGAGTGTGGGGTCAGGCTACCTCTTCATCCCACCCTTCGCAGAGCACTTGTTGCTCTGGAGCTTGCCCTCTTACAAATCTTGACGGGGTTCTGGAAGCACTTGACGAGGTTTCTTGGTGCTCTCGAAAGAGTAGTGTGAGAAGGATGATGTGACGAGGGAGCCAGGCTTCGACGAGCTTCGGTATATCTTCTAGGTAGCGAACTTGGCGCCTAGGGGCCAGTTTTATTTGAGGGCATCTAACAAGATGATGTTTGTCGTACTCGAAGCTAACACAAAGTATAACCAGCCTTGGAAGGACGAGTGGATTGTGGTAGAAGGAGAATGGGGCCACTCAGTCCATATCAAGGGAACTAAGTATCCGGTCCTTACCTAGTTCACCAAGAGGGACAAGTAGGACAAGGGAATAATCTCAACGAAGTCCAAAGGCATCCTTAAGAGGATCTGAGAAAGGATGTATACGAACATGAAGTATCCCTCCAACGACGCCTATAAAGGAGCCTGGTTGGATCGGTATTTCAGGATCTCCATTTTTCATCTGGGTATATAGTTCTGTCCTTCTTTCCTTTGTTTTTTTGGTATGGCAATTTCTGCTACTCTTTTCCTACCTCCTTCTCCCACTTCGTCAGGACCGGGATTCACCGATCCCCCTCCAGCCAATTCTTCTGTTCCTTCTCCTACTTCTGGTGCTGATGCTGACGCCGTGCTTGGGTCCAAATTACCTATATTAACTCCTCCTCCGACTTTAGCGAGGCCGCTTCCACGCCCTCCTGCCCTTCTTCCCACCCTGGTTTTAGCATGCCCGACTATGGGTGAGATGATGGCAATGTTGGGACCCCAGTTTACTAATCGCGCGGCGGAAGGAACTTTAAAAAAAAATTATTTCATAAAGAAATACTGCGATAAGTAAACCATAGGATCTATTTCTCGAAACAATAAAAACAAGAAATCGAAATTGAAATATATAAAAGAGAAAAGAAGAAACAATTTTCTTCATACCTACGTAGGAGGCTCCTTCACTTTAATACGATCTGCTCCTGATTTGAACCACTTGATCTTCCTCGTTATCTGCACATCATCATCTCTTGTTTGCAATTATGTGCAAAAACATTTTGAGCCTAAATTTTTCAAAAATTTCGAAAATCTTGTGTTAATGCCATGTTTGAGCATATTTTGCTTGTTGAGATTGTGCCTTTGTGTGTGCAAGTAAGGAATTGTGTATCTTTGCCTTGCTTAGTTTAGATTAACTTCATGCCATTTAGGGTTGCATTGCTCAAAGCGCGCTAGTTCTTTTCTCTTGATGTTGGAGTGAATATTCAATTGTGCTTGAAGGTTAGGAATTAATAGTGGAGACTTCCCGTGAGGTTCACAAACACGGCCTTAAAAAGCGTATTTTTGAGGGAAAGTTCTTACTCTTTAAACACTCATTCAAACACACATATTATGCATATTTAAAATGTCTCATTCGCACTTAAATGTTGTTTGCCATAGAACATATGGACTGCTTGTGGATGCCTTGATTGACTTTGTGGGCAAATCTTTAGAAATGATTTTAGGCAATGCATGTGAAAACCACCAAGTTGGCCTAAATACTTCCTATCCCTCTAATGTGTGTGCTCCATAGCCCATTTGAAGCCAAACACAATTAAGCTTTTCATTCATGAACCACATCAACATAAACCATATAGCCTAAACACTAGACTTACCTTTTACCAAATGGTTTGCTAAGACTTAGGGGTTGAATGTAAGCTTTGAGGTGTATTAAAATGTAAGGCGTGTACCTAGGCAAATATGTATGTGCAAACAAATGAAAAAGATGAAATGCAATGCTTGAAAAGAAAATGAAAAAGACAAGCAAAGAAAAGAAAAGAAAAGCATAGAAAAAGAAAAAGAAAAAAAATGCACAAAGTTAATTGTAAGCCTGGACGCCAAATTGTGGAATATGCAAGGTTGTAATGAGCAAGTTGTGCTTAATTTAGAATGTATGCCTTAGTGTGACCATTGGGTGATTGCTATCAATTCTTCCCATTTATTGACTCACCATTCATCTTTGGCCCCATTACAACCAAATGAAAGACCTATTTGATCTTTAGGGATGTCCACTTTGGAAATTTTGGTTGATGCATGTTCTTTCCGGTTCATGGTTTTCAATTCCATTCATGAGACAAATTTTGAGAAATTGTGTTTTTAAATAATCATGTGCAATTAAATTTGATATCTTGAACATAAACTCATATTGCATATGGATTGTGAGTGAAGCCTAGGAATCTGTGTGAAAATGAGAGAATCCGGTGAGGATTAGATGTTGAGGCGAATTACATTCTTTTCCTAATGGCACTTTAGTTTTGAAGTTTAAGAATCTTGAATGTGGAATCGCGTTGCGTGCAATATTTACTTAGAGTGGCATGTATTTAATCTTTATTTAGCATCTCTTACATGCATTATTTCCTAATGAGCACAACGTTAGTTTAATCTCTTCACTTATTGGTTTTGCAAGTCGAATATTGACTTTTGAGTCATTCACAAAGAGTTGGTGCTTTAATGATTTTTTTTTTTATGATTAAACACATGTCCATTGGTGCTTATTGTTTGTTTTGCTCGAGGACGAGCAAAAGATAGGTTTGGGGGTATTTGATCGAACCAAAATTGGTATGATTTTGGCCCTCACTTCCTTCTCTTTTTGCTTGATTCTCGGGCAATATCCCATAATTTAATGGTGTGAATTAAGTGTTTTCAGGTATTTATAAAGTTCAGAGGCATTGGAGTAATATTGGTGGCAAAAGAGGCTGAAATTGTAAAAAGTGTGTGCAGATCTTTCATCTTCAAATAGGCATATCTCTCTCTTTATATCTAACCACATTTCAGATTATATATATTCGGAAAGCCCCAGAAGTCTACTTTCCAGCATTCCTTTTCTCTCCATTTTCTCTTCTACCTAAACTTAACATCTAGATTACTTCCCCTAATCATTCCTTTTCTTCTCATCTTCTCCACAAATCTCCTTAGTCACTTCCCATTTGACTCCACCTATCTAGACACATCCTCATCATCCACTCTTTACACAAGGAGTATCAAAGGCAAGGAAAGGATCAAGCTTACAAAAGGTGGCCCAAGGGTGATTTCCTAATCTTTTACTTGCCTTCCCTTTTATTGTAATATGTGTAATTAAATCCCCTTTCTAGGGTTTTGATGTGAGAATATTTGGATTGGGATTTGCTTAAGCTTTAATATATTTTAATTTCTATTTGTGTTCTATTCATTTTATAATTAGATTCTTTGCATTATATAATTGACATGTATACCCACTAGTTGATTATAATCTTGCTTAGGATAATTTGTTATATAATCTTGATTGGATTGACAACCTTGATGGATTGAGAACTTAGTGAATAGGATAGATTGTCGGAGGGTATATCAACCGCGATAATCTAAGTCGTAAATTGTAACAAATCGATCCCACCGTGACCCCCTTTCCTTAATCGGTTAGACATTGCGGTGGGAAGTTGTTTAAGGTTCATAGTGATGGCCTAAACATATTTTAGAAATCAATTGGTTAACATTTATGAGATTTGTTCACTAAAGTAGCTTGATAAGCATTTCCCGTAATTCATTTGTGATCCCATTAATTCCCTAGCTATTCTCTTAATTGTTAATTTCATTTATCTTATCTAGATTTGTTAAGTATTCTTTTATTAGTTTATTAGGTTTATTTTCATGTATGTTTGATGGCTTGACAACCCATTCACTCATCCATATTTTTATGATTTATTTTATTGCATATAGATTAGTTAATTTATTCAACTAATCACTCTAATTCCCTGTGGAGCGAATCCGACTTGCCACTTTATTAATTTAATATCTAAGTGGTGAAATATCGGTTTTCTAAACGATTACATTTTAAATATGATTTTGTTGAGTACACAAACGACCTCATCAAAATTGATATCATTTAGGTTTAGGGGTGTGTGTGCAACATCATCTCTTGTTTGCAATTATGTGCAAAATCATTTTGAGCCTTCTTTTTCTTTTTCTATGCTTTTCTTTTCTTTTCTTGGCTTGTCTTTTTCATTTTCTTTTCAAGCATTGCATTTCATCTTTTTCATTTGTTTGCACATACATATTTGCCTAGGTACACGCCTTACATTTTAATACACATCAAAGCTTACATTCAACCCCTAAGCCTTAGCAAACCATTTGGTAAAAGGTAAGTCTAGTGTTTAGGCTATATGGTTTATGTTGATGTGGTTCATGAATGAAAAACTTAATTGTGTTTGGCTTCAAATGGGCTATGGAGCACACACATTAGAGGGATAGGAAGTATTTAGGCCAACTTGGTGGTTTTCACATGCATTGCCTAAAATCATTTCTAAAGATTTGCCCACAAAGTCAATCAAGGCATCTACAAGCAGTCCATATGTTCTATGGCAAACAACATTTAAGTGCGAATGAGACATTTTAAATATGCATAATATGTGTGTTTGAATGAGTGTTTAAAGAGTAAGAACTTTCCCTCAAAAATACGCTTTTTAAGGCCGTGTTTGTGAACCTCACGGGAAGTCTCCACTATTAATTCCTAACCTTCAGGCACAATTGAATATTCACTCCACCATCAATAGAAAAGAACTAGCGCGCTTTGAGCAATGCAACCCTAAATGACATGAAGTTAATCTAAACTAAGCAAGGCAAAGATACACAATTCCTTACTTGCACACACAAAGGCACAATCTCAACAAGCAAAATATGCTCAAATATGGCATTATCACAAGATTTTCAAAATTTTTGAAAAATTTAGGCTCAAAATGTTTTTGCACGTAATTGCAAACAAGAGATGATGATGTGCACACACCCCCAAACCTAAATTAGACATTGTCCTCAATGTCTTTGGGGTATATAAACCAATAACCGCGGTGCAACACACATCCATAATTAAAGAGTTTCAAAAACACATTTTAATGTCCATTTAAAATTTATCCCAAAAATTGAATCAAGTGTTGCATTCATTAACATCCTATATATTCATCATCAACTCAAGAGATATGGCAATGTAAGTTCATCAAGAGTCACATCACAATCCATGTGGACAAAATATGTTATCATTCAAGCCTAAATCCACTATCAAAAACAATCCACACCCTTATTCTAAACAAGAAACTAAAAAGCAAGAAATTTTTTTTTTAAAAAAAAGAGAAATAAATTGTACCTAGGTGGGGTGCCTCCCATCTCCGGCACTCCAAAATGTTGCTTTTTTTAGGATAAGGCTCTCGCCCTTTTTATGAGCACTCTTGGCTTGCTTGTCCCTCCAAGACTCACAAGTTGTCTTTGTTTCATTCCAAGAGATAAAGAAACCTTGCTTCAACACACAAGCAACACAACACACTTCCTCAAGAAGCAATAGAAAATCTACACAAGCACTAAACACATTAGAAAGTTCTGGCAAATAAATATATACTCAATACATGCAATTGCCAACAAGAGTTTGGAGCACATTTATTACTCTAAAAGAAACAAACTTAACCAACAAAAAACACAATGCGAAAGAACATCTATATATGGAGGACAAAATTCCAAAAAAACTGGTGACTTTTGAATTCGACCAATGTCCGCTCTTCAGTGCATAATTTCAACAATACTCCATAAAACCTTCTCCAATTCTGGAACAGGAACCTAGACATGTAAATGCACACTTTTCATTTAGAAAATATTTTAAAATTCAAATTAGAAAAGTGTGGAAACGGACTTCGAAAATGGTTCACGTGCAGAATTTCAAAACAGGGCATCGCCCATGACCTTTGGTCGAAGAAACGTTCATAACTTTTGAACCCCCAGCCAAAATTTTACGTTCTTTATATCGTTGGAACCGTATCGAAACATTGAAGAATACAGAATGGGAAAAATAATTTATTTCCTCACCAAGAAGTACAATTTAAATGAAACATTTGGCCTTAGAATTTCAAAACAGAGAGCTTTCGCAAAGGTCAAAGAAAAACTTGAAAAAAAGAAAATGACTCAAATAATGAATCCACACCCCAAAACCCAATCTAAACATTGTCTTCAATCTATATATGACATTGAGATGCATGGACAATGAATAAACGAAGCATGGAAGGCAAGAACTCAAAACACAAACAACTTAAATACCCTAGGCACTAAACACAACACAAACAAATCACACACTTATTCTAAACAAGAATGTGAAAACTAAAAAAATAAAAAATAAAATGAGCAAAGAAAGAGATTATACCTAGGTGGGGTGCCTCCCACCAAGTGCTTGGTTTTACGTCCCCGCTAGACGTGTTACTTGGATCGGTCAACCGAATTCCAAGGTTTCGAAGATACGCCGACGCGAGATTAGATCTTGGAAATATTTGGTGCACATCGGTGTGTTCCTAATCACAACAAGCAAAGGCAAGTAAAAGTGCACTTGAAAAGGTGGTTTTGAAAATTTAGAAAACAACCTATACCAATTGCTTTTGTGTAGGCGGCATGAACGAGCAATGGGAGGGACATAAGGCATGGACACCTCGTATAGGAGCGGTGCCTCAAAAGAGACGTCATCCGCTTCCTTCGCTATATCTTCTATCTCCTCCTTTTCTATTTCCTTTCCTGAAACACAAGGCAAATCATTAGAAAGTTCATGGCCAACTTCGGTTTCGACGTTTTCACCATTCGAAGGGATGGTGGTAGCATTTTCCTTCTCCGGATTGCTCGAAGACTCTTCATGTACCATACTTTGCATAGCTTCGGCAATAATCTCATAGTGCCTTTCCATTCTTCTAATTGAGACTTCCATCCTCTCATCTCGTTGTTGCCACATTTGATCTTGTTTTTGCCATCCTTGTTCGTTGGCATGTATGTAAGCTTGAGATCTTTGTTGGAAGGCTTGAGCACTTTGAATAAAATCATTCAAAGTCTCCTCTTGAGATCACACATAGGCATTAGCTTGAGTGTCTTGATCTCTCCTCCAATCCGGCTCATACAAATCGGCACACCATTCATAGCTTGACGCTGGATTGTCGAAATCATCACATGGTTCATGCAAATGCCATGAATTGTAGGAATTAGGCGCTTGGGCTTATCCTCCATCATTAGAAAGCTCTCCTCTTAAATGGCAACCCCATGTCTCGTGCCCATACATTCCACAAAATGGGCAAGCTATACCCTCCGTTTGTCCTATTCTTGAAGTCCTCAAAGCAAACAACTCCATTTGCCTCTTAAATTCTTCCAAGTGCATAGTGAAAGGATCCATTGCTCCTGAAAAGAAAAATAAAAGAAAAACGAAAACAAGACCAAAAAGGAAAACAAGACTAGAAAATCTAAAAATAACAAAAACAACAAACTACTAAAAAAAATCTAACTATAAAAATGAATAACAAAATAAATATGAAGAATCTAAACTACAAAGAAAAGCTAAGTAATTCAACAATCGCTTTAATTCCCCGGTAGCGACGCCAATTTTGATGAGGTCGTTTGTGTACTCAACAAAATGATATTTAAAATGTGATCATTTAGAAAACCGATTTTTCACCACTTAGATATTAAATTAGTAAAGTGGCAAGTGGGATTCATTCCATAAGGAATTAGAGTGATTAGTTGAATAAATTAACTAATCTATATGCAATAAAATAAATCATAAAAATATGGATGAGTGAATGGGTTGTCAAGCCATCAAACATATATGAAAAATAAACCTAATAAACTAATAAAAGAATACTTAACAAATCTAGATAAGATAAATGGAATTAACAATTAAGATAATAGCTAGCACTACAAAAAAAATGGTCTTTTCCGACGGCTAAATGCCATCGGAAAAGACCATTTCCCGTCGGAAATACCCTTTTCCGACGGGGAAAAGCCGTCAGAGGCCGTCACAAATACGCTTGTCAGAAATAATTATTCACTGACGGGCCGTCGGAAAAGATAAAAGTGCCGTCGGTAATAGTGATTCAAGGTGGTCAAATTTACTTGTATTTCCGACGGCTTTACCGCTATTTCCGACGGCTTATTGCCGTCGGAAATAGTCTAATTAAAAAAAAAAAAAAAAAAAAGCATGATTGAACTTGATAGTCGCCAAGTCACTCGTCACGCGCCACGTCACCCTGACACGCACCACATCATCGCCACATCACCCAGCATGTGGCACTCTAAATCCATGAAATTCATGTGGCTTGAACCCTTAACCTGGATGACAATAAGGGTTTCCCTTACTATTTTGCTGTAACCATATATCTGATGTGTTTTGCATATTATTTATATATAAGGTATTGATATGTTTGTATACTATGTAATTAAATATATATTTTTTTTGTATACTATTTAAATATAACAATTGAGATATTTAAAATATATATATTTTATTAAAATTATTAAAGTTTTTGTTGCCAGTGAATTTTGGATACATTTAACACATATAGTGATACATTTAAAATATTGACCTAAAAATCACATTTTTTGTGTAATGTTATAAATTACATACATTTGATTATAATTTATTAATTAATATTATAATAATAAATTATTTATTTATTCCATGAAACCGAGATCAACAAAACAAAAACTATTTCCGACGGCCTCAATGCCGTCGGAAATAATGTATTCTTTTTTTTTTTTCAAATGGAACAAGACTATTTCCGACGGTATTGAGGCCGTCGGAAATAGTGTATTCCATTTTTTTTTTTTCAAATGGAACAAGACTATTTCCGACGGCATTTAAGCCGTCAGAAATAATGTATTCCTTTTTCTTTTTTCAAATGGAACAAGACTATTTCCGACGGCATTGAGGCCGTCGGAAATAGTGTATTCCATTTTTTTTTCAAATGGAACAAGACTATTTCCGACGGCATTTAAGCCGTCGGAAATAATGTATTCTTTTTTTTTTTCCAAATGGAACAAGACTATTTCCGACGGTATTGAGGCCGTCGGAAATAGTGTATTCCATTTTTTTTTCAAATGGAACAAGACTATTTCCGACGGCATTTAAGCCGTCGGAAATAGTGTATTCCTTTTCCTTATTTTTAACGGGACAAATACTATTTCCGACGGCACAAAAAGTGCCGTCGGAATTGAGAACAAAATTGACGGCTTTTTGACTATTTCCGACGGCATTTTGCCGTCGGAAATGTGATATCATATTTTTACTCATTTCCGACGGCACTAAAATGGCTGTCGGAAAAGGTACTATTTCCGACGGCAATTAGCGCCGTCGGAAATAGTTCGTCACTGATAGGCTTTTTTTTTTGTAGTGTAGGGAATTAATGGGATCACAAATTAATTACGGGAAATGCTTATCAAGCTACTTTAGTGAACAAATCTCATAAATGTTAACCAATTGATTTCTAAAATGTGTTTAGGCCATCACTATGAACCTTAAACAACTTCCCACCGCAATGCCTAACCTATTAAGGAAAGGGGGTTACGGTGGGATCGATTTGTTACAATTTACGGCTTAGATTATCGCGGTTGATATACCCTCTGACAATCTATCATATTCACTAAGTTCTCAATCCATCAAGGTTATCAATCCAATCAAGATTATATAACAAATTATCCTAAGGAAGATTATAATCAACTAGTGGGTATACATGTCAATTATATAATGCAAAGAATCTAATTATAAAATGAATAGAACACAAATAGAAATTAAAATATATTAAAGCTTAAGCAAATCCCAGTCCAAATATTCTCACATCAATACCCTAGAAAGGGGATTTAATTACACATATTACAATCAAAGGGAAGGCAAGTAAAAGATTAGGAAATCACCCATGGGCCACCTTTTGTAAGCTTGATCCTTTCCTTGCCTTTGATGCTCCTTGTGTAAAGAGTGGATGATGAGGATGTGTCTAGATATGTGGAGTCAAATGGGAAGTGACTAAGGAGATTTGTAGAGAAGATGGGAAGAAAAGGAATGATTAGGGGAAGTAATCTAAATGTTAAGTTTAGGTAGAAGAGAAAATGGAGAGAAAAGGAATGGTGGAGAAACGAGGTTTCTTGGTGGTCAATAGTTGTCAAGAGTTAGCATAAAATGGTGTATTTATATGTTAGAAAAGCTAGGGTATGAAATGGGCATGAAAGGACAAGAATACCCCTCAAAAATGGCATGAAAAACGTCCATTTTGCTGCTTCTAGAAAGTGGAGGTCGCCATGGCGCGCCATAGGGTCGCCATGGCGACAAGGAGTGCACAGCAGCTACGAAAATGGGCATAACTTTCTGTAGAAAACTCGGAATCGCAATCCGTAAAAACCGCTGGAAAGTAGACTTCCGGGGCTTTCCGAATATATATAATTAGAAATGTGGTTCGTTCTGAAGAGAGAGATATCCCTATTTGAAGATGAATGATCTGCACACACTTTTTACAATTTCAGCCTCTTTTGCCACCAATATTACTCCAATGCCTCTGAAATTTATATATACCTGAAAAAACTTAATTCACACCATTAAATCATGGGATATTGCCCAAGAATCAAGCAAAAAGAGAAGGAAGTGAGGGCCAAAATCATACCAATTTTGGTTCGATCAATATCTCCCGGAACTGGTAACAGCGTGTGGGCACGTCACGGTACTCAGGAACCTGAAAAAGAAAGAAATACAAAACAACTCTTGTTTTGTTGTCAGATGAATTCAGCCACACTTTATTTGTGATGAACAAGAAACCAAATAAGAAAAAAAACTATTTTTTTTTTTTTAAGTGGCCGCCACCCTCTATCTTTCTTTTCTCTCTTTTAGCATGAACTGATGTTGGTTTAGTTGATCAAATCAATTGTCTTTGTGTATGATACAATGCCATCCATTTTCTTTATAAAACAGATTATATATATATATATATTAAAATTAAACTAATTAATTAAATCTTTTAAGATATCTAATATCTTTAAAGATATTAACTAATATTAATTGATTTAATTTGATTTGAATTCAAACTCTTTTAAATTCAAATTTAAATATTTAATTTAATGAAAAGAAAATAATCAAATTATCTTTTCTTCATTCAAAATTAAATATCAATCAACACCCTCCATCTAATGATTAATTACACAATTAAATAATCTAATTATTTAATTAACATAATCATTAATATTCATTAATTAAACAATCTCATTATTCAATTAATTCTTGAATAGACACGTGTCACTTTCGTAACACAATTTAATTGGACAATCCAATTAATTAACCATGACCCTTGTTACCTTAATTAATCGGGCTAGCAAGGGGACCTAATGGACCCACAATATTTTGAGCTCCAATAATTCTTAGAAATAATCAATTAAACTCTTTAATTAATATTTCATGATTATTAACTTCGGTGTTATTCCACTAAAAACCCGAAGTTGCACTCTCTCAACTGTAGACGTTTTTTTATACAAACCAATAATTCTTGGTGTCCATTGATATAGCTATTATATATGGTATGATCCTCCACAGCTAGTTCATAATTAGAGCTGGGTCATAATGTCCGTTATACCCCTCTAATTATATCTTTCCATTAAGTACCATTGATTCTCTAATGAACAATAAATCCTACATTCCTTACGGAATTAGGAGAGCGCTCATATTGTTCAAGCCCCGAATCAACCCTTAAGGGAACTACTATCTACTTCTCACAAGAAGGAGTGGATTCCAATATTGTGTGCAAACCTTCCCAGCCACAAGCTAAACCGTGATTCCAACATACGGAGTTATTGACCGGAAATACAACTCCGATCTCACCCATGGTATATCAAAAACCACGATCTAACCTGAAGGAGTCGATAAGACACTCAGGATTAAGATCACCCATATATAGCGATCATTTGTTGATATATATGAATCTTATCTTATAACGGATCTTGGTGAGAGATTCATATAGATCATGGCCCAGTCCTATACGATCAAATCATATAAGGTGCCTCCATTCTCATATCACCATATGAATAGTCTAGGTTAAGACCATCGTACATTACGGAATGGACCGCAGCTGTAGATTAACCACAAATAAAGTACCCAACTTTATTTGCTATCTACGGACTCTTTAGATTGGTCATCTCAAACTGAATACCTCTATATATGACACTCATATACTCAGTTAGAGATTACATCCGAAAATCTTGGATGTTAAGTACACATGATATAAATAAACGTATGAAACAATTTGAATGAATAAACTACTTCTTTTATTTCTTGTTCAATTCACATTTACAAACTACAAGCTTTAGGGCAAAAACCCCAACAATCTCCCACTTGCACTAAAGCATGTGAGACATGTCTTGTAAACCTAGACTCTCTAGGTGACCTGTAAACACTTTAGGCAGTAAGTGATGACTCACTTTTTGTGTCATTACCAAATTACGAATTACCAAAAGAATGCTACAAAATGAATCTTTACGCAATATATTTTAAGTTTTGAAAATGAGTTGAGTGGTAAGCTTAGAATGTTAGGGTTATGCTCAATAGTGTTAGGGTTATGCTCAATAGCAAGAGTGTAATATTGTACTTGACAATCTTTTCATATTAATAAAGTGATTTCTGTTTTGTTAACAAAATCTTATATAGCATTTATTATTATAATTGTCAAAGTAAATAATCATAAGGTCAAAAGGCTATGAGAAAAGAAGAATTGTTCGTACATCTAGATATGTATGAGGTAGACACAATTCTTTAGTTAGTCTTGAATAACGTTCACAACTTAAGTTAAAGGTTGGGCACCTTTATCTTGTTAAAGTTGTAGAATTCTTTTACTAGCATTTGAGTGGGATCGAATGTGTTGTGATGAGTCTAAAATCATCGAAGGGTCTTTGAGTAAAAGAATCTAGTGCACTGGGTGCATTGAACTGGATCACAATGAAATACTTTTTCTAGAACCGTCAATAGATAAAAGTCTTTTCATTATCAGGACAATCGGAGAGTCTATCTTAATCCTGAGATAAATGATGGACTTATGGTTGCAAGTGTTATCATTTGAGCTATCAATGAGTACGATTATATAGCATAGTCTATCCTCGATAGTTTGGTGGTATTCATTTGTTAATCGATAGAGGACTTCATTTATAGATATGGATATCGTGGCTCTATTTATTAAATGTGAGTATAATATCATCATATGGATGCTTTGTGGTTTTGGATATGAAATCTTAATGTTGAGTTTTCAATAGTGTCTATTGAAAGATGACTTCTGGACAAGTCATAATATATATCCAAGTTCAAAGTGTGGTCATGTGAGTAAATATGGTAACTTGGAGAGCTATAGGCGGTCTATGAGCTCTTGGCGATTACTGATATTCTTTACGAGGATTCACTATCTCCCATATGATTGTCTAGGGTATGAATGAGTATCGTTAACTTATTCCATCTTTATTTAAGAGTGCAATTTTAGTTCTTTAGTGGAATGAACTAAAATTAATAGATTGAACCTAAGTGAATCATTTGTTGATTGTGATTGGGTTATGTCTATTGGAGCTTAAATTTAGATAGGGCCGCCAAGATCCCCAATCCGCACGGGCTTGCATGAATCACTTGATATATTCTACTGGACTATTTGTGGGTCCATTTAGAATTGTATTTAATATATTAAGAATATAATTTGCACATTATTTATTTAATGGGCTGTTTCATTATATTAATATATTAATGAAAGGCATGTGGGCTTGTTTCTTTTAGTAAGAATGGGTCTAGTTCACACGTGGGCTTTTTATTAAAGTCCAAATGGATTAAATAAAATAAGAAAACAATATGTATGCCTAAGTTCTAGTCATGGGCGGCAATGGCTAATTTTTAGCCCATAATATTGTTTTATTTTATTTTTTAATTAAATGGAAATTAATTAATATGTTAATTAATTATTTAATTAAAAATCAAATCTTTTTCTGATTAGTAAATATGTTTCCTAGTAGTATACTACTATTAGTATTATACTAAATATAAAAGACTTTATTTGTTTAGTCAAATTAGGAAGTCTTTTATATAGTCACAAACACACTAAAGAGTTGGATTAGAGTTTGAATATTATATACATGACAAGTTGAATTCAGATTGCTATAAAAAAATATATAATATATGTGGCAACTTAATTATTGCTGAGATATATAATATAATATATATAAAAGCAGAATTCAAGTAAAAGAATATATATATTATGATGGTAGTGCGCAATATATATATATATACAAATATTTTATATAAAATGGATGCCGTGTTTTAAACAAATGCAAATACATATAATGCATGCAGTGTTTTAAACAAATTCAAAAACATATATATTTAGGCGGTGCAGGCATATAGACCATATATTTGGCTTTTTGTTTTTTGGCGGCAAGTATATAGACATATATATATATTCTTCATATTTTTTGATAAACCCTAGTTTTTGCAATTGAGAGCTTTTTCTTTTGCTAGAGAAAAATAAGATCCAACTCTAAGACTAGTGAGTGATTCGGCCTAGAGGTTTGTGAGAGAAGAATTGTTCTTTTTTCGATAGTGTACTAGTGATCTTAACATCAAGAGATTTTGTACACACTTTCGAATTAGGTTCACGCGAATTTCAATCTTACGATTGTGAATTCAAAAGTGACCGGAACGTTCTTAGCAACCTATTAGAATTTTTGTGACTAACAGAAACCAGAAAAGTTTTGTTGTCCATTCTCAGGTATACAATTCAAAGAGAAGCGAGACCACGCTCCTAGGTGATTCACGTTCGTGATTGGATTGGAAGATCTTGCGGATTACCATCGACGCATAGTCAATCGGATCACGCGACAAAGGTATGATATCTTTTGGTATATATTGCTTAATTAATTAAAGGGTTAAGGTTCAATATGGGAAAATTTTTAAAATATACTAAACTCTTTTTAGTCTCGCTTCCGCTGCGTACACGTATTTTTTCCCCACATAGAATTTGTTCCACAAGGAATTAGAGTAATATGTTGAATTAATTAGCTAATCTATAAACAATAAAATAAATCATAAATGATGAATGAGTGTATGGTTTGTCAAACCAACAAACATACATACAAAATTAACCTAACTAAAAATATGGTGATATGAAAAATAGAAGACTCACAATCTTGATAAGAAAAATGGATGAAAACAATTAATATAGATGCTAGGAAATTGATTGATTAGCAAGTGGGTATGGGTAGTGCTTTTCAAGCCACTTTAAGGACCAATCTCTACATGTTAACCAATTTAGGTTTAGATTAATGTGGTTGATATACCCTCCACTAATCTATCCTATTTATTGGGTTCTTAATCACTCAAGGGTGTCAATCCAAGAATGATTATATAACATGTTATTCTAAACAAGATTGTAATTAACAAGTGGATATACAAGTCAATCACATAATGAATAGAATCTAATGAATTAATAAATAGAACACATATAGAGATTCATTACCCACAACCAAATGTTTATCAAATCAATCCCCTAGATTAGGGTTTTAATTACACATAGTAGCAAAAATAGAAAACAAGTAAATGATAAGGAAATCACCATTGGGCCTCCTTCTTTAGTGCTTGATCCTTGTTCTCCTTAGATGCTCCTAGTGCAAAGAATGGAGGAGGAGGATGTGTCTAGATAGGTGGATGGCTTATGGTGAGTGACAAAGGATTTGTGATGTAGAAAATGGTAGGGAAGGAATGGTCTAGGGAAGTAATCAAGATTTGGTGTGAGTTTTTGGATGGAAAGATAAGTTCAAGTATAGAAATGGAGGAATTTGGGAGATGATTAATGGAGGAAAAGGAGATTGGTAGGAGAGAATAGGCTTGGTTTTCAAATTGAAAAGAGGGATGAATTTATAGTATTTTTGAATTAGGTCACGGATGGTAAAATTACCAAAACATCCCCTGTACTTGTCAAATTGCCATTTTGGCCCCTCTAGGGGGCATTTCTGTAATTTACCTATCAAAATCAGCCAATCAGCGTTGAGCACAGAGGAGGTCGCGGTTTGGCACAAATGGCGACCCTAGGGCGACTAAATGACGACGCAATCAGGTGTGGGAAATCATCTCCTGTCGCCATAGCGACCTCGAATGACAAATGACGACCAAAATGGTGACGTGGCGTGACAAGAGTGGACAGTGAGGAGCTTGAAGATTCCGATGATTTGGGACGTCAGAATTGGAATGAACGGGCAGCCGTTGTCATGGTCGTTCGATTGGGATCAGTTTCAGCCTGCGGTAGGCCAGTTTCCTGTGAGATCCGGCGGCTGGTAGACCTAGGGTTTGGTCAACGTTGATGGTGGCCAAAGCTGGAGGGAGGAAGAAGGTAAATAGTGTTTTGGGGTGCACTTAGTAGACGAGTGGGGTGCACATGCTACTGTTGCTATTGTGTCTTAATGGGGTGTAGTTAGAAGGAAACGGGGTGCAATTTAGTCATGGTTGATCAGGTTTGGGCCTGCTATTTGGGCCACCTGTTTTGAGCCCTTAATGAAACGCCTCGTTTTATTTAATGTTGAAGAGGGTTGTCTTGCATTGGGCCTGTTATTTGGGCCAGCTGATTGGGCCACGCCTGATTTGCTCATCTTAATGCAACGCATCGTTTCACTTAGTGAAGGCTGCTGGGGTGCATGCAGAAAAGGTTGGGGCTGCATTTAAAAGGCCCAATCCACAGTGAAATGCACCGTTTCACTAACTCCATGGGTTTGGGCTGCTTCAGTGGGATGTGCAACAAGATGGGCTGGGTGCGCTTAGCAGCCCACTCACTTCTTTTAAGCAAAACGCACTGCTTTGTGTGCTGACGTGGCAGTGCTCCTGGTCAATTGCAATTCAGCCCTTTCTTTCTTCTATAATCACAATAAATTCAATTCTTCCTCCATATTTTTTACCCCTATTTCACCAAAATTACTCCAATGCCCCTGAATTCTATAAATATCTGAAAATACTTAATTAACACCATTAAATCACAGAATAATGCCCAAGAATCAAACAAAAGGAGAAGGAAATGAGGGCCAAAATCATACCAATTTTGGTTCGATCAATAAGGTCTTCGTAAATGTATCAGCATGATTGTCCTGTGATGCTACCTTGGTCATGGTCACATCTCCTCTCTGCACTATCTCTCTGATGAGATGATATTTCCTCTCTATATGCTTACCTCTCTTGTGCCTTCTTGGTTCTTTGGAATTAGCCACAGTTCCACTATTATCATAATAAAGTGTGATGGGCTTACCATATCTGGAACAACTTCCAGATCACTCAAGAACTTACGGAGCCAAATAGCCTCTTTAGCAGCTTCACAAGCGGCTACATATTCGGCTTCCTTAGTGGAATCAGCAATACAAGATTGCTTAACACTCCTCCATACAATGGCTGCACCACTAAGGGTGAATACTGATCCAGAGGTGGATTTCCTAGAATCTCTGTTTGACTAAAAATCAGAATCCGTATATCCTAACAGGATCAAATCCTGTCCAAAATACACTAGCATATAGTTTCTTGTTCTCCTAAGATACTTGAGAATAGTCTTGACAGCAACCCAATGATCTAATCCTGGGTTGGACTGGTATTTGCTGGTTACTCCCACTGCAAAGCAAATGTTTGGTCTCGTGCATAGCATAGCATACATGAGACTACTTACTGCTGACGCATAGGGAACATGTCTCATATCCTCAACTTCATGCCTGGAAGGTAAATTACCTTTCTTGGAGTTCTGCATCGAAAATCACACAAGAATTTTGTCGATATACGATGCCTGAGATAGTGCTATAAATTTGTTCTTGCGATCCCTTATAAGTTGGATCCCTAGAACATAACTTGCCTCTCCCAAATCTTTCATTTGGAATTGGCTGGCTAGCCAGCCCTTTACATCAGACGATACTCCCACATCATTCCCATGAGTAGGATGTCATCTACATATAGGACCAAGAAAACTACTTTCTTGTCAATGATGCGCTTGTAGACACAAGGCTCATCAACGTTTTGCTCAAAGCAATAGGTTTTGATCATTTCATCAAACCTTATGTTCCAAGATCTAGATGCTTGCTTCAGTCCATAAATGGATCTTTGCAACTTGCAAAATTTTTGCTCTTGATCTGGAGGCACGAATCCCTCTGGTTGCATCATGTAGATGCTCTCATCAAGATTGTCATTCAAGAATGCAGTCTTGACGTCCATTTGCCAAATTTCGTAATCAAAATAGGCAGCAATGGATAAAAGAATCCGAATAGACTTAAACATGGCTACTAGTGAGAAGGTCTCTTCATAATCGACCCCCTCCTTTTAGGTATAACCCTTGGCCACTAGCCTTGCCTTGAAGGTCTCTACCTTTCCATCTACTCATCTCTTTCTCTTGTAAATCCACTTACAACCTATGGGTTTCACCTCATCCGGTAAGTCTACAAGTTCCTAGACTGAGTTAGAGTACATGGACTCCATCTCAAGATTTATGGCTTTAAGCTATTCCTCTTTATCAAGATCTTCCATTGCATTCTTAAATGTCAATGGATCATCCACATTATCAGCAAAGACAACATCTTGTCCCTCACTTACACCCAAATAGCGTTCAGGTTGTCTCACAACCCTCTCACTACGTCTAGGTGGTAGTGTATCCTGACTAGGAATCATCTGACTCTCAGATGTTAATGGATCAACAACTCTTGTTGACTGAGAACTGGTCTCACAAGGCTCTAACTCATTCAATACAATTTTAGAACGAGGATTATGGCCACTAATATAGTTATCCTCAAGAAACGTTGCATTTCTCGATACAAACACTTTGTTATCTTCAGGACTATAGAAGTATCCACCTTTGGTCTCCTTGGAGTATCCTACAAACAAGTAGACCACAGACTTGGGTTCTAGCTTTCCACTTCTGTTCTTCAGCACGTGTGCTGGACACCCCATACGCGAAAATGTCGCAAACTAACTTTACGACCATTCCACAACTCTAGAGGAGTCTTAGGAACAGATTTGGATGGCACTACATTCAAAATGTATGCCGCTGTTTGTAACACATATCCCCAAAAGGAATTTGGTAACGATGAGAAACTAATCATAAATCTCACTATTTCCATTTGAGTTCTATTTCTCTTCTCTGTGACACCATTCTGCTGAGGTGTACCAGGAGCTGTGAGTTGGGACACTATCCCATACTCAACCATGAAGTCTTCAAACTCTTGGTCAAGGTACTCACCTCCACGATCTGATCGTAGAGTCTTGATAGTCTTTCCTAACTGATTTTCAACTTCAGCTCGGAATTCTTTGAACTTTTCAAAAGTTTCCGACTTCCGTTGCATTAGGTAGACATATCCGTATCTTGAGTAGTCATCTATAAAGGTGACATAATACTCATAACCACCCCTTGCTTTATCATTCATCGGTCCACAAACATCTGAATGTATAAGCTCTAGTGGTTTTTTAGCTCTCAGCCCTTTTCTAGTAAAAGGTCTCTTGGTCATTTTACCTTCTAAACAAGATTCGTAGACAAGTAAGGTACCAACCTTTAACTCACTTAAAGGTCCGCTTTTAACTAGTCTGTTTATCTGGTCAAGGTTAATATGACCAAGCCTTAGATGCCAGAGATACGTTTCGTTTTCGAGAGAAATCTTATGTCGTTTAGTTTTTGGTTTTTCAACCTTAAACATTTTGGTGTTGAGCAGCGTTGTATGTATTAACGGTCTTAACACATATATATTGTTTTCATTAATTCCTGAACAAATATTCAGACCATTCTTTGCAATAATAACTGATTTATTATTAAAAGAAACAGAATATAATTGTTCTAACAATTTAGAAACGGAAATTAAATTATGTGTAAATCCAGGAATGAAAAATACATTGTCCAACAATACAAAATTATTATTACAAAAACGCAATCTAATTACGCCTACTACTTGTGCCGACACGACATCCCCTGACCACACACGCATAGAGAAGGCTCCCTCCTCAAGCTGTGTCCAAGAATCAGTCCACTGTAAAGAAGAACAAACATGGTTAGTGGCCCCCGAATCAACTATCCAAGGTGAAGAATCATCTTCCACTAAACACGACTCAAGAACAAGTAAATCATATTTACCTTTCATTTTCTTCTTCTTGGCTACCTCCTCCAGATATTGAGGGCAGTTCCTCTTCTAGTGCCCGACTTTGTCGCAATGGAAACATTTTCCCTTGCTCTTATCGATGGAGGCGCCTTTCTTTTTGCTCTGGTCTTTCTTGGGTTTGGGCTTACCCTTCACCTTCCCAGCAGACCTCTTCCTTTTCTTGTTATTGGAGGAAGATGGTTCGGCAACATTTGCCTCACCGGTCCTGCCTTTGCTGTCCTTAGTCAAGGACTCAAAGGTAGTGAGCTCATTGAGCAACTGTGTGAGACTGAACCTAAGCTTGTTCATCCTATAGTTGCTCTTGAACTGATTGAAACTCTTCGGAAGAGTCGTCAGTATGATGCTCACCTGACTGGGTTCATCAATGACCCCGCCATTGATTTCTGCCATGTTGAAGTAGGACATCATGTTCAAGACATGTTCCCAAACTGATGCACCATCCTTCATACGAGCGAGCATAGCGGAACAAACAGTTTCGTGCCGCTTTTGCTTAGAGGGTTGCCCGAACATAGCCTGCAATGACTCCATTATTTCAAATGCAATACCCATTGCTTCGTGCTTAGTGACAAGCACGTCTGTAATACTCGCTAACAGATATGTTCGGGCTTTCTCATCTGATGAGACCCATTTCTCATATGCCTCACGAACAGTTCGTGCGGCATTGGCAATAGGCGTTGGAGGACATTCCTCCGTAAGCACAAACTTAAGGTCCTTAGTGACCAAAATTGCGTTGATATTGTGTTTCCATTTAGTGTAGTTGTCACCAGTTAATTTGTCATTGACTATGATGTGTAATAGTGTAGTTGACATGGCTGGAAAAACATAAATAAAGAATTCATTCATTCATTCAAAACATGTGCGAATGTTCGGCATAAAATTAAACATGATGCATGAAAATGTTTAATGAACAAGAACAACCCTAAAAAGTATTTTTACGCCACGACAATGCAACATACCACAAGCAAGTGCCGCCTTAGGGTCAGTCAAATTCTTGCATGTTGGATCGAGACATTCTCAATCAAATGTTATACCAGAATAACTCTTATTCCTCTAACATTCAACCATCATATAATTCAGTCAGGTTTATAATTAACCAATTTAATTAAAACCTTGTGAGCGTAACCCATCATTTCAGATCTCATGAGCTTAACTCGAGAATTGCAGCTTAGGGTCGGTCAATCCCGAAATCCCCTTAGAAATCCTATCCGTTAGGAAGTCAACCTTGATATTGATTCTTATGGAAACCCTCCTTAGGGAGGACGAAAACAAAGCCGTTACGAGGCCCCACTTGAATCTTACAGTGTTGAACTAATGATGGAGACCGCGGGATATAATGTCATATATCCCTCTCCCACTCACTATTTTATAATAAGGGTTTTCTTTAAATATTAATCCACCTAGATAAACTAGATTAAACGGCTAATTTCAATCTAAGCGTCAAGTGCATTAATCACAAATTATTATAATCCTATTCCAATAACTAATAAACTAATTCGATTTTTAACTCTTAAAAATCTAGTTCATTAGTGATAATTCAAATCTATGTAAACTATTTACTAAGACTAGAATTATTAAATGTGTATTTACCAAGTTTTAACTATTAAAACTAAACATATTATTAGGTCCAATTATTATTAGGGGCTTAATCAAATTAATCCTAATAAATATTAAAGGACCCTATTAATTTAAGTAATTAAACTCTTTAATAATTAGATTAGTGAATAATGAGAATTACTAAGTTCTTACTCCTAAAAACCAATCCCATTAATCTGTAGCCATTTATGTGTATTGCCCATTTTAATCACATTAAAACTAAAACACATAATAAAAAAAAAAAAAAAAGGCTAACATGCATGTATGATATATCAACATATATTTATGTGTAGGCACAACTAGTCTAAATTACATTTGTATGCATGTCAATGCTTAATCATCACATAATTAAAAGCATACATGAGTTGACCGAGTATCGTGGATTATTTAACCTACAATAATAAGAATCTAATTACAAAATATACTCAAGGCATTCCTTGGTCTTCAAGTAATCTCCAAAATTCTTCAAGTCTTTAAGGTTCTTATTTATTTTGGGCTTTTAACCAAGTCCAACTTGATTAAATAAAAAAAAATTATTTTTGTGATCCATCTCATGAATCAAACCTAAAGCCCAAGTGTTACTTTAACACTGTACTTGAGGCCCAAGGTAAAAAAAAAAAAAAAAAAAAAAAAAAAAAAAAAAAAATTTCAGCCCAAAATCTTTTAGCAAATTCGGAAACCCTACCGTTGCGAATTTTCAGCCCATAACACTTTCGCGCATAGCCGTCATTCGTGCACGTAGGCTACCTACACCAGTACCATGTGAACAATGCCCAGTGAACAGTATCACATGTTTCCGATTTCGCCCTTTCACCATTCGTCTTCTTCGTCGGATTTCATCGTCCATTACAGTAGAAAAAATATATATTAAAATTACATCCCGGGAGGGGACCTAATGGACCCATAGTATTTTGAGCTCCAATAATTCTTAGAAATAATCAATTAAACTCTTTAATTAATATTTCATGATTATTAACTTCGGTGTTATTGATGCAGTCGTTTTGCGCAACAAAATAATGTTTTAAATGTGTTTGTTTAGAAAACCGATTTTTCACCACTTAGATATTAAATAAGTAAAGTGGCAAGTAGGATTCGTTCCACAGGGAATTAGAGTAATTAGTTGAATAAATTAACTAATATATATGCAATAAAATAATTCATAAAAATATGGATGAGTGAATGGGTTGTCAAACCATCAAACATACATGAAAAATAAACCTAATAACTAATAAAAGAACACTTAACAAATCTAGATAAGATAATGGAATAAACAATTAAGAGAATAGCTAGGGAATTAATGGGATCACAAATGAATTACCGGGAAGTGCTTATCAAGCTACCTTAATGAATGAATCTCCTAAATGTTAACCAATTGATTTCTAAAATGTGTTTAGGCCATTATTATGAACTTTAAACAACTTCCCACCACAATGCCTAACCGATTAAGGAGAGGGGGTCACGGTGTGATCAATTTGTTACAATTAACGGCTTAGATTATCGCGGTTGATATACCCTCCTACAATCTATCCTAGTCCTATGTTCTCAATCCATCAAGGTTGTCAATCCAATCAAGATTATATAACAAATTATCCTAAGCAAGATTATAATCAACTAGTGGGTATACATGTCAATTACATAATGCAAAGAATCTAATTATAAAATGAATAGAACACAAATAGAGATTACAATATATAAAAGCTTAAGCAAATCCCAATCCAAATATTCTCACATCAAAACCCTAGAAAGGGGATTTAATTACACATATTACAATTAAAGGGAAGGCAAGTAAAAGATTAGGAAATCATCCATGGGCCACCTTTTGTAAGCTTGATCCTTTCCTTGCCTTTGATGCTCCTTGTGTAAACAGTGGATGATGAGGATGTGTCTAGATAGGTGGAGTCAAATGGGAAGTGACTAAGGAGATTTGTGGAGAAGATGGGAAGAAAAGGAATGATTAGGGGAGGTAATCTAGATGTTAAGTTTAGGTAGGAGAGAAAATGGAGAGAAAAGGAATGGTGGAGAAAGGAGGTTTCTTGGTGGTCAAGAGTTGTCAAGAGTTAGCATAAAATGGTGTATTTATATGTTAGAAAAGCTAGGGTATGAAATGGGCATGAAAGGACAAGAATACCCCTAAAAAATTGCATGAAAAACGTCTATTTTGCTGCTTCTAGAAAGTGGAGGTCGCCATGGCGCGCCATAAGGTCGCCAAGGCGACAGGGAGTGCACAGCAGCTACGAAAACGAGCATAACTTTCTGTAGAAAACTCAGAATCATAATCCGTAAAAACCTCTGGAAAGTAGACTTCTGGGGCTTTCTGAATATATGTAATCCGAAATGTGGTTCGATCGGAAGAGAGAGATATGACTATTTGAAGATGAATGATCTGCACACACTTTTTACAATTTCAGCCCATTTTGCCACCAATATTACTCCAACGCCTCTGAACTTTATAAATACCTGAAAACACTTAATTCACACCATTAAATCATGGAATATTGCCCAAGAATCAAGCAAAAAGAGAAGGAAGTGAGGGCCAAAATCATACCAATTTTGGTTCGATCAGTTATTCCAATAAAAACCCGAAGCTGCACTCTCTCAACTGTAGACGTTTTTTACACAAACCAATAATTCTTGGTGTCCATTGATATAGCTATTATATATGGTATGATCCTCCACAGCTAGTTCATAATTAGAGCTGGGTCATAATATTGGTTATACCCCTCTAATTATATCTTTCCATTAATTACCATTGATTATCTAATGAACAATAAATCCTACATTCCTTACGGAATTAGGAGAGCGCTCATATTGTTCAAGCCCTGAATCAACCCTTAAAGGAACTACTATCTACTTCTCACAATAAGGAGTGGATTCCACTATTGTGTGCAAACCTTCCCAGCCACAAGCTAAACCGCGATTCCAACATACGGAGTTATTGACCGGGAATGCAACTCCAATCTCACCCATGGTATATCAAAAACCACGATCTAACCTGAAAGAGTCGATAAGACACTCAGGATTAAGATCACCCATATATAACGATCATTTGTTGATATATATGAATCTCATCTTGTAACGGATCTTGGTGAGAGATTCATATAGATCATGGCCCAGTCCTATACGATCAAATCATATAAGGTGCCTCCATTCTCATATCACCATATGAATAGTCTAGGTTAAGACCATCATACATTACGGAATGAACCGCAGTTGTAGATTAACCACAAATAAAGTACCCAACTTTATTTGCTATCTATGAACTCTTTAGATTGCTCATCTTAAATTGAATACCTTTGTATATGACACTCATATACTCAGTTAGAGATTACATCCGGCAATCTTGGATGTTAAGTACACATGATATAAATAAATGTGTTAACCGCCAAAGTTGGCGAAGGACCAAGGAAGAATTTCCCACCTGAACGAAAGGAAAATATAGGAGTACAGACACCATCCGGCTACCCCAACAGAGACTGACTCCGACTGGTCCGAATACACACCCCCTCCAGCAGGGTCCAGTCTGGCTCCTTCCCAGCTTCCTATGGACCCCGCCAGCATCTTAGCTCAAAAATACGACCGTGAGCCATATTACTCACTAGAGCTCATAGCGGGATCCAACCCAGCTATGACCGGGCTTCTTATGGACCCCGCAGTACCCCGACACAGCTTCCTATGGACCCCGCAGCACCCCGACACAGCTTTCTATGGACCTCGCAGCATCCCAACATAGAGTACCATGGAAGTATCCCGGTGTAATACCAGCCAGATATCCCTTATTCCACCTTCTAGATGCCTACTGGCTTGCACTTTCAGACACAGCCAGCCCGCCAAGCAGAAAGATAACAGGCACCAAAACTCTCATATCATAAACTAAAGCTCCATTAAAAGACCCATTAAAATGCTGCCGTACAGAGGAGATATACTCCTTCTCGCCAGAGAGTCCAATTTTAAGCAAGTCAACTCAGTTAGAGTCATTCTAGGAAGGAAAGATTTGCCTAAGAGATTAACTCCTCCTAGGAAGGAAAGTCTAGATTCTACACGCAAAAGCTCCAAGATTTTCTCCTAAAAAGAAGAGGATCCTGCGTTGGCCAAACCCTAGACCGAAATTATAGTAGTGCATGGCAAGCAACAGGACCTATATATACAACTATTTATTCATCGGAAAAGGGACCGAAAATCTTCTCCAAAAACCCCACTCGCAAGCTCTACTTATCAACATGCATAGATTCGCCATCACCACCATCTCCATTATTTATCCGATCTCCATACATTGATACACCCCCTAAGTACATGGCTTATATACCTATAATGCAAAGGGACGATCAATAAAAGCTTATTTTTTGTTTGATTTCTTATATTCCATATTGTACTTGCATTGATTGGGGCATAGTCGGTATCAAACTACGTGATACCCCTCCGACCAGGATCAATCTCGATCTTGGTCCTTGTTAAAGTTGTTATTTGGAATTACATCCCATTAACGATTTCCAGTTAACAAAATGTATGAAACAATTTGAATGAATAAACTACTTCTTTTATTTCTTTTTCAATTCACATTTACAAACTACAAGTTTTAGGGCAAAAACCCCAATAGGCAAGGGCTGCCAAAGCTTGGGGTTCACCTGTTGAAGTCTAAAGGCAGGCTCCTAGTGTTGCTGCTGCCAGGTCTGCTATAGTAGTTTCTCCACCTCTTTCTCCTCAAACTACATCTGCCAGGTGCCCAATCGGGATAGAAAAAGAGAAAAGTGCTGCTACTGCGGCCACTCCTCCTGTTGATATTCCTTTTGAATCAGGATTGCGGGATTATAGCCAGGAGGAGATAGTATTCCTGTTCGTTGCTGCTTGTTCTATAGGAGGCCTGCAGACTATGTCCTCCTTACCCTCAGACATCTTGGTCACCAAGGGAGCTTCCCTGCTCGCTAAGGTATAATCCTTGATTTTCTTCCTTGCTTGGTATAACTTTTAGAAGGTACTTATTATTTTCCTCTTTTTTATAGAGTTTTAAATTTGCTTTGGCCGTAGGGCAGCAAGTAATAGCTCTAACTGAGGCCAACCTCACAATCTAGGCTAAATTGGAGGAGGCTAAGGATGATCTGGCCCGAGTTGAGCAGAGTGTAAGCCCCTTGATCAAGTTTGCAATTGACTCTGAGACCGGTAGGCAAGAGGCCTTGGTGAAGCTAGAGCGGATGAAGTGTGCCTTAGACACAGAAATAGTTAGGTCGCTTCGCCGTTGCGAAGAGAAAGAATGTGTGAAGGTAGAGAGAATCCTGCTCATAGATGAGAACCAGCTTATGTGGATTCAGTGAGTGCTTTGGAAGCCATGGTGGACTCCTCTTTTACGGATGGATATTTCACCACCTCTTATGAGGTCGCCAAGGCCCTTCCTCCTCCCTTTGATCTGCAGGCTACCTACAATTGGGACCGAGATCAGATTATGGCTAGGGCTGCTCAATTTCCAGATGTTGATCCAGACTAGACGGGTCTTTCTCAAGCAGCTACCGTCCCGAATCCTTCTCTACCTTAGGGAACTGATCTGCCTGCTACTAACTCGGTAGAAGCAATTGAAAAAGGGGTTCAGGATCCTCTTGCTACTCAAGATGATCAAATGTAGGATTCTATGCATTCTACCAAGGCTGTACCAGTGGAGGAGGCAGATGCTCCAACTGAAGCCGGGGTGCCAGGAGTTGGAGTGGTCTAGGCTGATGTAAGAGCCAACATTGTTGGGGAAGCACATGCTGCCGTCTAGGAGGAGGAAGCAGGGGAGAATCAGGGTGGTGTATGATCTGTTATTTTATTTCATTACATTCATATAATTTTTTGTTTGTAGACCGGAAATAAGGGTTGGGAAACCTGTTTGATTAATGGAGAAAATTTTCTTTTCTGCAACTATAATGCCTTATTTGCTCACAATATACCCTGGTAGGATCTGACACTTGCATGCTTGCCTATAATCCAAATAAAACTTACTTGAGATATTGTTGGTACTTGATACCTTGGTATTTACTTGTTTGGCCTTGGAGGAAACTAGACTTTTACCATCTTTGAAAATTATTTGGACAATAGTCCCCTTGTAAGACTTGATAAAAATTTTGCAAGTAACTTTTACCAAGTATTGGTTGATCTTGGTAAGAGAAGATCGATCCCTGTAGATAGCCAAGATTGCTTGGATGCTTTAAATCAGGACACTGCAAACTGAAATACTTAATACTCTCTGCATAGGAGATCTCGATTTTGAACCAATTCTAGTAGGCAACCAAAGCTACTTTTACCATTAAAGTTTTTATACATGTATATGGCGAAGTAAGGTATCAGGTATCCTGATCCATAGACGATCTGTCCTGGTAGGCAACTAAGGCCACTTTAGCACCAGGTTTACTATATGTATACATGGCAAAGTAAGGTACCAGGTATCTTGATAAGTTATCCTGATCCTTAGACGATCTATCCTGGTAGGCAACTAAGGTCACTTTAGCATCAGGTTTTCTATATGTATACATGGCGAAGTAAGGTAGCAGGTATCTTGATAAGGTATCCTGATCCTTAGGCGATCTGTCTTGGTAGGCAACTAAGGTCACTTTAGCACTAGGTTTTCCTGGAGAGTGGTATTCCCTGTCTGAGGCTTTAGAAGGTCTGTATAGGTTCTCCTGGTTTTGAGGATGTAGCGGGCAATCAAGGCCACAAGTCCAGATCCTTTGTCTCGTAGGCGACTACGCCACTTAGGTATTTTATGCACCAGATCCTTCTTGGAGGAGGGTATACCCCGACCAAGGCAGCAGGAGTGCCATGTGGCTCTTCCTGGTCTTGAGGTGATCCAGTTATGGCAAAATTTGTAAGGCGACATAGGAGAATCATGTAGGAGAGAAAAACTGACTTCTTTATTGAGTTTTTATTTCAAACGGTACAAAACAAATTCGGGGTACACATTTAGAGACATACCAGCTGAAATAAATTGTTTCTTCAAATTCTACGGGTAAAACCTTTTGAGGTGATCAACATTCAAGGTGTGGTCTATTGGGTAGCCATCCATATCTTCCTGTTTATAGGCCTACCCTCAAACCACCATTTTTATTTGGTACGGACCTTCCTAGTTGGGGACTAGTTACCCGTGATGAGAATAAGGGAGCTGCACCAAGGGATCCATTGCATGTTCCGGTTGGGCCAATAATAAGGGCAAGGGCTAAGAGATTCAAAGAAGCACTCGATGGCCTAATTCAAGACACATGGGCATATTCTGAATTATTAAAGTCCAAGATGATCCTACATGAAGACCAAGGCTTGATTAACATCATCAAGGCAATTGATTGGGCCGAATAAGAGAAGACTTGGGTGTGTGGCACAAGTTTGGCATGTGGTGAGCGGCAAATGGTTGGAGGAGATTCAATTTCGGCTGATTTGTTTCCTTGATTTTTTTTTTAAGTTTCCATAGAATAAAAAGTTGATTTGTTTCCAGATTTAGCCTTCCAAATAGGAAGCAAGTCAATAGTTGCTTGTTTTAGTTTTTCCATTTGTAAGGCAATTATTGCCCTTTTTAGTTTTCTGATTGTAAGGCCTTAATGGCCGAATATCTTGTTTCCTTTTTTGAGATAGGCGTGTAGCCTTTCTTTGTCTTTTAGGGTTTTAGTTTATAAGGGATCCGAATGGATGTAATATGGTCAGACTTGATTTGAATGAAAATTGAGAGAATTTTCTTTCTTTGAGAACTAATTGGAACTTATCTGATTTCTCTATGGTGTTCCTTCTTGACTTATCAATCGAGTATCCCATCCTTGATTATTGCGTCCTTCTTTATACAAAGGTTCACATCTCGATATAGGTGTTGGTCACGGTTTCCATCCAAACCAGAGGTTAGAACAATCTTAGGCATCAATCTTGTTACAATCGACAAGGTTTGTATCAGTTGGTATCAGAGCTTAGGCCTCTAACATCAGGTTTAATCTATCTTTGTTATTCTTCTTCTTTGATTCCGTTTGATAAAGTCTAGTATAAAAAAAAAAAATACCAAAGGTCTTGCTTGTTGATCAAGGTCGAAAAAAAAAGTACAATTTTTTTTTTTTGAACGATCGTGTAGTTGAATATATATCAACTATTGTTATTTCTCTTCTCGTTTCGTGTAGTGATATTCAAAAAAAAATCTTGGTAGTAGAAACTTTTCTTATTGTCTTATTACTTTGTTATTCTAGTTTCGTTGTGATCCGTTTCATGTCAACCTTGGAAAAAAAAATTTCGTGTGACTATGGCTAAGAAATCTTGATTATTGTTTGGTTAGTTTGATAAGAACTTTTGAGAAATTACGAATGGAAAAAGGCAAGAGTGGAGAGTACATATTGAGGGGTAAAAGCCGAATTTATTGTGTGAAAACACGAGTGTTGAGTGAACTGATTATTCGAGCGAAACACATGAGGGAGTGCTGTGAGGTCCTTTTTTTTTTTTTTTTTTTTCTAACCTTTTTTTTCAGGAAAACATGTTCGAAAAAACAGATAAAGGCACTACTGAGGATTCTTCCATCCCGACGGATCTAAAGATTTTGAAGGAGGCATTAGTAGGGGAGATGAGACGGATGATGAGGGGGGAATTGGAACAATTACATGAGCGCTTAGATCAAGTGGAAAACGCACGTGCGGAACAGTCACAACCCGTTCCACAAGCACGAAGGAGAGAGAGAGAGAGAGAGTTCCGGTTAGAGAAGAAGTTAATGATTACTACGGGGATGATAATGACATGGAGGAGGATGATCGCATGTCCAATGTATGGAATGGGAGGTAGAGGAGTTAGGTATGGGAATAGAGAAGATAGGTATGGGAATATAGGAGATAGGTATGGAGAGAGGGTTGATAATAATTTGGGTAGTATAAAGGTGAAGATTCCAACCTTCCAAGGTAAAACTGATCCTGAAGCTTATTTGGAGTGGGAGAAAAGAATAGAGTTGGTGTTTGATTGCCATGAATATTCCGAATTAAAGAAGGTGAAATTGGCAGCCATAGAATTCACTGATTATGCTATTGTTTGGTGGGATCAACTGATTGTGAGTAGGAGACGGAATGGAGAAAGACCTATTAAGACATGGGAGGAGATGAAAACTGTTATAAGGAGGAGATTCATTCCAAGTCACTATTATAGGGGTTTGTTTCAAAAATTGCAAACTCTTATTCAAAGGTCAAAGTGTGTTGAAGACTACTACAAGGAGATTGAGATAGCCATGATTCGAGCTGATGTGGAGGAGGACCGAGAGGCGACTATGGCTAGGTTTCTAAGTGGGCTACTCTGAGACATTGCAAATGTAGTGGTTGCAACATTATGTTGAATTGACTGACATGGTACACATGGCCATTAAAGTGGAACAACAATTGAAGAGGAAGGGTTCCACACGGGTTGGGCCAAATTCGGGTTCTTCGTCATCATGGAAACGGAATTGGAGCAAGAGGGAGGACCAGCCTAGTTTCAAGGCCAAGGCCGAACCTTCCAAAGATTATAAGGCCGGAGGCACATTAAATCAAGGTAAATCAGATTCTCAACCTTCTAGAAATCATGACATTAAGTGCTTTAAGTGTTTAGGAGCATGTCATATTGCATCATAATGCCCAAACAAGAGAGTAATGGTTTTGAAGGATGATGGTTGTATCGAATCCGACGGTGAATCTGATGATGAGTCTATGCCACCTTTGGAGGATGCAAGTGACTTTGAATATCCGATGGGTGGAGAGCTTTTGGTTGCAAGAAGAGCTCTTAGTGCTCAAGCCAAGGAAGATGATGAGGTACAATGTGATAACATTTTTCACACCCACTGCCATGTTAATGATAAGGTATGTAGTATGATTATTGACGGGGGGAGTTGTACTAATGTGGCTAGCAATATTTTGGTGGAAAAATTGAATTTGACAACTTTAAAGCACCCAAAACCTTATAAGCTACAATGGTTGAATGATAGTGGGGCAGTTAGGGTGAATAAACAGGTGTTGGTATCATTTTCAATTGGAAAATATAAAGATGAAGTTATTTGTGACGTGGTACCAATGAACGTGGGTCATATCCTTTTGGGAGACCATGTCAGTTTGATAGGCATGTGACTCATGATGGATATACCAATAGATACTCATTTGTACTCAATAAAAGGCCAATCACTCTTGTACCCTTAACTCCAAGACAAGTATATGAAGATCAAGTGAGGTTAAAAAAAGAGAGAGATGTTAAAAAGGAGAGTGAGAGTTCAAAAGAAAGAGAGACAAAAGAGAGAGAGTTCGAAACAGCAAAAAAAGAAAAAAAAAGTTTAAAAAGAAAAAGAGGCTGATGAGAAAAAAGGAGAGAGAAAACAAGTGAGCTTTTATGCAAGAGAGAGTGAGGTCAAAAAGGCTTTGCTTTCAAATCAGCCAATGATTGTACTTTTGTACAAAGAGGCTTGTTTTAGTACTAACGAAATTGACCCTTCTTTGCCTAGTGTTGTTGTTTCACTTCTGCAAGACTTTGATGAAGTGTTTCCCGAAGAGATGCCTATTGGTTTACCACCAATAAAGGGGATTGAGCACCAAATTGATTTTGTACCCGGAGCACCAATTCCAAATAGACCCGCATACAGAAGTAATCCCAAGGAGACAAAGGAACTTCAAAGGCAGGTTGATAAGCTCATGGAAAAGGGGTATGTTCGTGAGAGTATGAGTCCTTGTGCGGTTCCCGTATTGCTTGTGCCTAAGAAGGATGGAACATGGAGGATGTGTGTTGATTGTCGTGCCATCAACAATATCACTATAAAGTATCGACATCCTATTCCTAGATTAGATGATATGCTTAATGAATTGCATGGTTATATTATTTTCACTAAAATTGGTCTTAAAAGTGGATATCATCAAATTAGGATGAAAGAAGGTGATGAGTGGAAAACTGCTTTCAAAACAAAATATGGTTTATATTAATGGTTAGTTATGCCTTTTGGGTTAATTAATGCACCAAGTAATTTCATGAGATTAATGAACCATGTTTTGCGTGCTTTTATTGGTAAATTTATGGTTGTTTACTTTGATGACATTCTAATTTATAGCAAAAACTTGGATAAGCATGTTGAACATTTAAAACTTGTTTTAGGTGTTTTAAGAATAGAAAAATTGTTTGATAATTTTAAAAAGTGTACCTTTTGCACGGATAAGCTTGTATTTCTAGGTTTTGTTATTAGTGCTAAGGGAATTGGAGTTGATGAGGAAAAGGTCAAGGCAATTAAGGAGTGGCTGAAACCTACAAATGTGGGACAAGTGAGAAGTTTTCATGGGTTGGCTAGTTTATATAGGAGGTTTGTGAAAGACTTTAGTAGTCTAGCTGCACCTTTAACTGAAGTAATCAAAAAGAATGTGGGTTTTAAGTGGGGTAATGAACAAGAAAAGGCATTTAACTTGATTAAGGAAAAATTAACTAATGCACCTTTGCTTGCTTTGCCTGACTTTGCTAAAGCATTTGAGATTGAGTGTGATGCTTTAGAAATAGGTATTGGAGCTATTCTAATGCAAGAAGGATGTCCCATTGCATTTTTTAGTGAGAAAATAAGTGGAGCAGCCTTGAATTATCCTACCTATGACAAGGAGATGTATGCTTTGGTTAGGGCATTGGAAACTTGGCAACACTAGCTTTGGCTGAAAGAATTTGTGATTCACACGGATCATGAGTCCTTAAAGCATTTAAAGGGGTAGCACAAGCTAAATAAGCGGCATGCCAAGTGGGTGGAGTTCTTAGAAACATTTCCATATGTGATCAAGTACAAAAAAGGTAAGGAAAACGTAGTTGCTGATGCTTTGTCTAGAAGGTACGTTTTACTTTCTACTTTGGATGCTAGATTGTTTGGTTTTGACTACATTAAAGAATTGTATATGGAAGATGCTGATTTTGGCAATGTATTCAATGCATGTGAAAAGGTTGCATTTGGCAAGTTTTATAGGCATGATGATTTTTGTTTAGAGAAACTAAATTATGCGTGCCTAAGAGTTCTTTGCGTGAATTGCTTGTTAGAGAAGCTCATGGAGAAGGTTTGATGGGGTACTTTGATATGGCCAAGACACTAGATGTTTTACATGAACACTTCTCTTGGCCTTATATGAAACATGATGTAGAGAGAATTTGTGAGAAATGCATTACGTGTAGACAAGCTAAGTCTAGGGTTTAGCCTCATGGTCTGTATACTCCTTTGCCTATACCTAGTGGACCTTGAATTGATATTTCTATGGATTTTGTGATGGGTTTGCCTACGTCAGTAAGGATTCTATATATGTGGTTGTTGATAGGTTTTCTAAAATGGCACATTTTATTCCTTGTCATAAAACTGATAATACATCACATATTGCTGATTTATTTTTCAAAGAAATTGTTAGATTGCATGGCATGCCTAAAACCATTGTTTCGGATAGAGATGCTAAGTTCTTAAGCTACTTTTGGAAAACTTTGTGGGGCAAGTTAGGAACCAAACTTTTTATTTTCTACTACTTGTCATTCACAAACTGATGGTTAAACTGAAGTAGTTAATAGGACTTTATCTGCCTTATTGCATGCTATAATACAAAAGAACTTGAAAACATGGGAGGATTGTTTGCCGCGTGTAGAGTTTGCTTATAATAGAAGTGTACATTCTACAACTCATTTTTTGCCTTTTGAAATTGTGTATGGTTTTAACCCTTTGACTCCTTTAGATTTACTTCCTTTACCTGTGAATGAGCATGTTAACTTGGATGGGAAGAAAAAGGCAAAATTTGTTAAGCAAATCCATGAAAAGACTAGGTAAAACATCGAGAGGAGAATCGAGCAGTATGCCAACCAAGCTAATAAAAGGTGTAAGAAAGTTGTGTTTGAACCCGACGATTGGGTGTGGTTGCATATGAGGAAGGAACGGTTTCCAGTCTAGTAGCATTCTAAACTACTTCCAAGGGGAGAAGGCCCATTTCAAGTGATTGAAAGGTTCAATGACAATGCCTACAAGTTAGATCTTTCAAGTGAGTATAATGTTAGTGCAAGCTTCAATGTTTCTAATTTGTCTCCTTTTGATGTAGGTGATGATTTGAGGACAAATCCTTTTCAAAAGGGAGGGAATGATGAGAATAAGAGAGCTGCACCAAGGGATCCATTGCATATTCCGGTTGGGCCAATAATAAGGGCAAGGGCTAAGAGATTCAAAGAAGCACTCAATGGTCTAATTCAAGACACATGGGCTGATTTTGAATTATTAGAGTCCAAGATGATCCGACATGAAGACCAAGGCTTGATTAACATCATCAAGGCAATTGATTGGGCCGAATTAGAGAAGACTTGGGTGTGTGGCACAAGTTTGGCATGTGGTGAGCGGTAAATGGTTGGAGGAGATTCAATTTCGGCTGATTTGTTTCCTTGTTTTTTTTTTTTTTTAAAGTTTCCATAGAACAAAGAGTTGATTTGTTTCCCAAATTAAAGGGCTGATTTGTTTTCAGATTTAGCCTTCCAAATAGGAAGCAAGTCAATAGTTGCTTGTTTTAGTTTTTCCATTTGTAAGGCAGTTATTGCCCTTTTTAGTTTTCTGATTGTAAGGCCTTAATGGCCGAATATCTTGTTTCCTTTTTTGAGATAGGCGTGTAGCCTTTCTTGTCTTTTAGGGTTTAGTTTATAAGGGATCCGAATGGATGTAATATGGTCAGACTTGATTTGAATGAAAATTGAGAGAATTTTCTCTTTTGTTCTTTGAGAACTAATTGAAACTTATCCGATTTCTCTGTGGTGTTCCTCCTTGACTTATCATTCAAGTATCCCATCCTTGATTGTGGCACCCTCCTTTATACAAAGGTTCACATCTCGATATAGGTGTTGGGTCGCGGTTTCCATCCGAACCAGAGGTTAGAACGATCTTAGGCATCAATCTTGTTACAATCGACAAGGTTCGTATCACCCCGTCTGATCTCTTCCTAGTATTCTAGGTTACCTTCCTAAGGACCAAGTCCCCTTCTTTTAAATTCCGATTTTTCAACCTTCTGTTGAAACATCGGGCTATCTTGCTCTGGTAGGTTGCTACTTGCTCTGTAGCCCTATCCTGCTTCTCCTCGAGGAGGTCTAAACTGGCTCTAAACTTTGTTTCATTGTCTTCTAGTTCAAAATGTTGGACCCTGAAAGATGTCAGTCTATGTTCGATGGGTAAGATTGTTTCTGTTCTTAAAGCCAGTGAGTAGGGGGTTTCCCCAGTTACAGTCCTTTTGGTAGTCCAATATGCCTATAGCACATTTGGGAGCTCTTCAGCCCACTTTCCTTTCTTCTGTTGAAGATTCTTCTTCAGGAGCTTCTTGATGGTTTTCTTAGTAGCTTGCACCAATCCATTAGTCTGAGGATAGGCTACTGATGCAAAATGGAGGTTGATATCCCGCTCTTCACAGAATTCCCTGAACTTGGCATTGTCAAATTGTTTACCTAGATCAGTTATTATGGCCATTAGGGTACCGAATCGGCAAACAATCTTCCTCTTACCCACCGGGTAAAATAACCACTATGATATGCTTGGCTTGACCAGGAGTAGTAGGGAGTGGCCTGATAAGGTCTAACCCCCAGATAGCAAAAGGGTAAGAAGTGCTAATTGAAGCGAGTCTTTCCAGAGGTAGGTGGTGAAGATTTGCTATCTTTTGACAAGGTTCACATGATCGCGCAAACAGCTTCGCATCCTGATGTAGACTAGGCCAGAAGTAGCCTATTCTAAGAACTTGGTACGCCAGGGTCTCACCTGACACATGGTTGCCACAATCCCCTGCGTGTACCTCGTTCATCGCCCAATGCGCATCGTCTAGATGTTGACACCTTAGTAGTGGAAGGGATTTTCCTTTACGGTAGAGGTATCTATCAACCAGGCAATGCCGAGTAGCGGTTCTTTTGAGTTTACGTGCTTGATCCAGATCTACAGGAAGAGTTTCATTTTGGAGGTAGTCGGCTATAGGATCCATCCAGCAAGGAAGCCGGTTGATCGAGTTCACTTCTACTCCTTTAGCTATGCTGGATCGGGGTATCAATTGGAGTGGTACCCCTCTGGGTAATGCTTGTCCTTCGGTTGCAGCAATCTTAGCCAAGACATATGCTCGATGATTCTTCTCTTGAGGAATCTGTTCCATCTTCATACCCTTGAATTTTGTTGTTGCCACTCGGACTTTTTTGAGGTATGCTACCATGTTGTCACCCTTTGCCTGGTACAACCCGGATACTTGGTTGATTACTAGCTGCGAATCACTCCTGACTAGGAGGAAATCCACCTTCAATTCTTCTGCTACTTTTATCCTTGCTAGAAAGGCTTAATACTCTGCCTCATTATTGGTGGCTGTGAACTCAAACCTAAAACAGTGGCTACATTTGATCCCTTCTGAATTAGTAAGGACGATCCCTGCTCTATAGCCTACCTGATTCGATGCCCCATTCGTTTATAGTACCCATGCCTTATAATCAATGGGCCATTCTGGGGATTCTAAAATCGGGTTCGGGACTATGGTGGTATCCGGATTGGGGGTCCTACTGAATTCTGCTACAAAGTCGGCCAAGGCCTGAGCCTTGATTGTTATTTGTACCTTGTACTTTAGATCATACTGAGTGAGCTCTAGCGCCTATAGGACCAACTGCCTTTTACGTCTGGTCTCTGAAGAAACTGTCTCAGTGGTTGATCCGTCACTATTGCAACTGTTTGAGCTTAAAAATAAGGCCATAGCTTTCTGGCTGTAGTTACAAGTGCATAAGCGAACTTCTTTAGGAAGGTGTCATTTTTCTCAAACTTGGTAAGAGCATGGCTCAGATAGTAGATTGGTTATGGACACCGTCACTACATTCTTTCACCAAGGCTCCGCTAGTAGCGGTTTCCGATACTACCAAGTAAAGTTGTAGCTCTTCTCTTGAAAGGGGTTTCACTAGAAAAGGTGGACTAGCTAGGTATTCCTTCAAAGATTGGAAAGCTTGCTCGCTCTTTTGATCCCACTTCATCTTCTTACCCTGCTTAATGATTTTAAAGAGAGGTAGACACTTATCTGTAAATCGAGATATGAAACAGTTCAGTGTCGCTATCCTGCCAGTCAATCCCTGTGTCTGTTTGAGGGTAATAGGGGATTCAAGATCCATGATGGCTTTGATCTTTTCGGGAATGGCCTCAATCCCTCTCCCATGTACCATGAACCCAAGAAACTTTCATACTGCTACCCCGAAAGCACATTTAGCGGGGTTCAACTTCATCTGGTTCTCTCTTATCACCTAGAAGGTCTAGCTTAAGTCCTCTGGATACTGGTCGGTCACCTTAAACTTGGTGATCATGTTGTCAATATACACTTCTATAGACCTCCCTATCTGTTGCTTGAAAACCTTGTTCAGCAGATTTTAGTAAATGGCTCCAGCATTCTTAAGACTGAATGGCATCACATTGTAGAAATATAGGCCTTGCCTGGTGATAAAGCTTGTTTTGTCTTGGTTGGTGGGGTGCATCATGATTTGGTTGTACCCCAAAAAATCATCCATGAAGCTTAGGAGCTTGTTACCTATAGTGGAATCAATCAGTTGATCTATCTTAGGTAGAATGAAGCTATCCTTCAGGCAAGCCCGGTAGAGGTCAGTGTAATCCGCGCACAAACGCCACTTCCCGTTAGATTTGGTTACCATGACCACATTAGTGATCCATTCGGGGTAGCGGGATTCTCTGATGAATCTGGCCTTCAGGAGCTTATCTACCTCTTTCTGCACCGCAACATTCCTTTCGGTGTTGAAGTGCCTCCGCTTCTGTTTGATTGGCTTGAATGTCGCATCTACTGCTAACCTGTGGGCAGCTAGGTTGAGAGGTATACCTGCCATTTCGTCATGACTCTAGGCAAAAATATCATTGTATTCTTCGAGGAGCTTTATCAGGTTCTTCTTGACCTCACAATCTAGCGCGCCTCCTATCTTCACTACCTTGTTTGGATCGTCATTTCTAACAGGTATTTCCTCTAATTGATTTACGGGGTGCCCACTAGTCCACCCCTGCTCCTCCTCTTCTGTCTCTTCTAGAAGTACATTTGGTACCTCCCCTTCTTCCAGGACGAAGTGATCCTGTTCTGGTACCTCTCCATTTGGTTTATTGGTCACCTGCTCACATTGCTTGGCTAGCGCAGTAGGGTTGGTAAATACTGCATAACAGCTGCGGGTTACTTATTGATCCCCCCAGACTTTGCCTACTCTGATTCCTATTGGGAATTTTAGGTCATTTTGATAGATAGACAATACCCCTCTAATTCCTAATAGGAAGGGCCTTTCTAGGATCGTATTGTAGGCGGACGGGATATCAACCACAACGAATTATGTCATTATGTTCTGCTGAAGGGGAGCCCCTCCAACTATTGCCGGTAGGATTTTCGATCCAATCGACATTAGTGAGTCCCTAGTGAATCCATACAAGGGCATGGCACAACTGTTATAGAATGAATTCTTTGGGTTGATCTTCTCTAGAGCTTCTTTGAACATGATGTCTACACTGCTCCCGGTATCGATCAGGACGTGATGGACCTTGCAATTTGCTATTTGTACCGTGATCACCATAAGATCATTATATGGTTGAACTGTGTTATATACATCCTCCTCTATGAAAATGATCTGGGCAGTGCGAGAATAATCTTTAGATCCCTTGGAGACCCATAGTACATCATGACTGGTAGTAATCCTTGGGATCTTCCTAGCATGGTTCTTCCTTGAGTTATTGGAAGTTCCTGTTAGTGTTGGGTCTCTACTGATGGTATGAATGACTTGGATCTGTTGCATCAAGTTTTTTCCCTTATCCTTTCTTCTTTCCTCCACATCTCGCATCTCCCCTTGTACCTCTTTCCCTTTCTTGATGCTATCCCGTATCTGTTGTAAAAATTCAACCAAGAATCCCCCCTTACCAATCCTTCGATCTGGTTATGGAGGTTGTAGCATTCAAATGTGTTATGTCCCACGTCCTAGTGGAAGTCGTAGTACTTATAGCGATTCCTCTGGTTAGCTGGGACCTTCATAGGACCGGACTTCCTGAGCAAACCCTTGTCACGGATGGTGAGACATATGGTCTCTCGAGATCCATTTAGAGCGTTGTAATGGTTGTACCAATCTTCTTCTTCTGCTATTCGTGCTACCTCTCTTGGTGGAGGCGTTGCTCTATGAGAGGTCCTCCTTATAGGATATCTATCCCGTTGTTAGGAAAAAGGTGGTGGCCGGTAGGTAGACCGGTTTGTAGACCAATTTGAAGGATGATTCTGGAACTTCTTTACAGGTGCAGGCTTTAGAGCCTCTTTCTTCAGACGCTTGACTGATCGGGCTTCATCGTGCTTGACCTTGACTCGGAGCTGCTCGTCTATGTCCACCTGTTCCAACGCCATGTCATTGGCCTCTTGGTAAGTTTCAAGTAGATGCTTAGAAAATGACCAGAATAGTCTGCCCGTCCACAGGTTCCTTTTGAAATTAGCCAATGTCTCCTTCTCAGAAATTGGCTCATTCCCGCCACTCAAGAGTTCTACTTGAGAGCAAAGTAAACTTTGTTAGCTTCCACCAAAAAAGGGATCACTTGATTCCTTGAATCAATCCCACGATCTTCTCGCCTATTGCCAGGGAACGTCCCGTAAATCGCTAAACCTCTAGACCGAATTTAGTGGAGTGCAAAGCAATATATGGGACATATATATAGAACATGACACTGGACAGAAAGAGGACCGGAACTTGAGTCGAAAACCCTACAGTTCTATTTTCCACTTATCGACATACATGAGATCTCCATCGCCATCTCCAACTATGTTTTAACCCTCATACTATGACAACTAAAAATCTCCATTGTATTCCCATTACATGTTTATTATCAATAAAATGAGTTACATATGTTCTCTACTGATATTATATTTTGATTCATTGTCGTTATATTTAATTTGTCTTATTGAGAACTCATAGGTATCGAACTACGTGGTACCCCCTGATCGTGGTCTACCCCGATCAGTCATTGCAGAACGAACAGTTTCGTGTTACTTTTGCTCAGAAGGTTGCCAAAACATGGCTTGCAATGACTCTATCATCTTATATGTTGTAGTCATTGCTTCATGTTTTGAATAAAACACCTCAGTCATCACAGCTAGAAAATAAATGCAGGCCTTTTCATTTTTTGAAATCCATTTTTTTGTGGGCCTCATGAACAATTTGTGCTGCATTGGGTGTAGGATGTGGAGGACATTCCTTGGTAAGCACAAAATTTAGGTCTTTGGCGACCAGGATTACAATAATGTTGTTTTTTCCATTTTGTATAGTTATCCCTGGTTAATTTGTGATTGGCAAGTATTTGAAGTTAAGCAGAAGACATTGCTGAAAAAACATAAATAAAATTAAATTATGTTATCCTCAAAAATCAGTCAAGAATTGTTTTGGACAACGGTTGACCACGGCGTATTGGTGCACCGTGGTTGGCCCGAATCAGTTAGGACACGGTTCCCCTTTTACTTAGCTCGATACCGGGGAAGGCCCTTGGTCTGGTTACCAAGGACCAACTCAAGGCTATGGGCTAGTCTTGATGGGAGACATGAGGTTGAGGAGAATGTATAATTCAGAATAAAGAGGATAGTATCGGGAAATATCAAACAATCACCAAAGTCCTTCTTATTAATTAGTGGAGAGATACATTGATCATGACCTTTTTCCATCGTTAACATGGGCGAGACGGACTGGGTCATGTGACTCGTACCGGGGTTGATCTGGATATGGTGATAGTGGTCGGGGATGAACACGTATGAGCTTTCTCTAGGCGGGATAGTAGCCAAGTAGGATAGGGACCATAGGTGCTTTGATCGGGTGAAGTAGTAGCCAAGTAGAACTGACACGATAGGTACTTTAACTAGGTGAGGTAATAGCCAAGTAGAATTCGTTCTGTTTTCTTTCTTGTTCCGACACCCCCTTGCTCCTAGAGAGTCAGGGTATTTATAGGATGAGTGATAGGGGGTAGGTGAGAGATGTCTCTTTGGGCGGGAAACCTTGATTAGATCTCCATCGTTCCCCCAAGTTGTATGTTGAGGTGGCAAAAGTTAGAGGGTTGGGATGGTGCCATTGGGGCGTGACCCATACCGGGACCTTAGTCAGGGTGGGTAGGAACCCTGGTTCCTAGGTCAAAATTCGAGGGATTAATCTGAGCCGTTGCTTCGAAGCGGGTCGTGGTTGGCGCAATCCCTCAAGGGTCGTGATCGCTCCAACTGTGCTCTAAGCTCAGGTAAGGGCTTCGACAGGACAGACATGGTGACCAAGTGGCGTTTCTCCCGATCTGATTGGTTAAAAGGGATCTCTACAACCATGGGAGGTCACTGTCAAGATTTGGCCTGGCAGGGGTTAGCGTTAGCGTCTATCACGCTGCACCTTGTCAGGCGCCCTTCTCTACCATTTCCTTCTTCATACTTGCTAGGTCTCTGCAAGTATTTTCCTGGGAAATCACACCATCCTTCTTCATGCATAGGGTAGTTAGACTTCTATTAGGGCTTAGGTGGAGGGGGAGCGGACCGTTGGTGTAGCACGGTCCAGTATGATCATAGCCGCTGATTGCTCATCTTCCCTCTTCTATGTTTGCTGCCTTGAATTAACAAAGTGCCAATGGGGTTCTGCAGGTTTCCTCGGCTATTTCCTTCTTCCCATGTGGTTTGGCATAAGGGCTAACGTCGGCCTCTAGGATGGGATCGCCACTTTTAGGGCTCTCTAAGTTGTTTCTAGCATGTTCATAGGAGCCTCTCCCGATACCTTTGTGGAGCTAAGCTACCTCTCTAAGGGTGGCTGGCTTGTCCTTGCTTGGGTACCCGGGTGGGGTTTCCACGCTAGTTCTTAAGTCAAGTCCTATTCATTACCGGGTGGTCGTTAGGGAGGCCAAGCTCAGGGTACACTAGGCTCTACCCTCTATACTGGTTGCTTTATGGAGTCCAGGTTCCTAGCGAATCATGCTCCTTTAATCCTTAGTCACTCTAAGGGGGACCAGGTACGTCTAACTACCGGGTCCTACTTCATACTAGGCGCTTCGAGGGAGACGGGTTATTTAGGGATCGCGCATTCCTTTACTTCTCAGGTGCTCTAAGGGGACCGGGCATGTCTAGCTACAGTGTCCTCCTTCATCCTAAGTGCTTCGAAGGATGCGGGCCCTTTGTGAACCACGCCATCCTTCCGAACTTTAGATGCCCTAGAAGGACCCGGAATGTCTTGGTACCGGGAATCGGGGAGCGAAGGGGCTAGTGTAGTGAAAAAGTTCTTCCTTGATTTAATTACCCCTTTTTTTGGTTAACAGAAGTCCCCCCTGCCTTGAACTTTGGTGGTCGTATTGAACGTTGGAGGTGGGCTGCTGGGTCACATGAAGGACTTTTCTCGCTTGGTTTTTTCCTGTTACTTCCCCTGATCTCTTCGGTATGTGCAGTTGTGCCCCAGTCATTTCCTGCATTGAATGCAGCAATGATGGCATTTCAGAATAGGCACATTTCTTGGGGAGAGTGGCGTCAGTTGAGTGACATTTCGACGTCAGACTCCATATGGTGCGCAGGGGTGCTTCCACCGTCCCATCACCTCTTTTCATTTGAAGCTTCCTCATCGTTAGATCTCTTGGAGGGCTGAGATCTTCTCATTTGATCTTCAATAAATTTTTTCCCTCTATTTAAGGGTGTTTGACTGGAGTACCTTCTTCTTCCTTCCCTACTTTAGTTTTTTCTCTTCCTTTTTTGCCTATGCCCTTTTATTTTCTTCCATCGTTTCTTCATAGTTTTTTGTTTCCTCATTCTCTTTGTGTAATAATGGTGTCTGACAATTCCAACGCGGAGAGGGATTTTGATTATGGCGGGGAGGATAGCTCCCCGGAACAGTCTGGCTTTTCCCTAAAAAGGCAAAAGTGGAGTGGCAATTCAATGGTTGGGGGCAACCGGGCTCTTCCCCGCCCTCGGCGCCACTGATCAATCAGAACCGGGTTCGTGAACTCACCCTCCTCCCCGGTGCATGTCTCCGATGAGGGAGAGGGGGCTAATCAGGAAGCACTTTCGATGAAGAGGGCCATGACGTGGAGTACGTGGATCGGGGGGAGTCCATTGCACGGTCGTGGCTGGGGAATGGGTGGATCCTTAAGAGCTGTTTGAATGCGTGCTTCCCTTTGAGTGCACCGTGGGCATGTTATCTCAGTTGAGGCACGATTTTAATATCCCAAATGACATTGAGCTTTTTTCTCCATACTAAGGATTATGATGCTTATGCTCCCCCACTCGGTCATCTCCCTATCCATGTCGTAGCTTTTGAAGGTGGGGTTCGTCTCCCGCTACATCCTACTCTCAAGAGAGCCCTATGCACATTTGAGCTAGCTCTGATGCAACTGGTACCAAGGTTCTGGAGGAACCTGGTGGGGTTCCTTGTGTTGTGGTGGGAGGCTGCTGGAAATCGACCTGGTGTTGGGGAGCCGGGGTATAAGGAGTTACAATTTGTTTTTCAACTTTCACCCATGTGACAGCAACCTCATGGTCAATACTATTTACGTTGTGTTAATGCAGTTGATTTTGTCATTCTTGGCACCCAGAGGAAGGACCTTGGGTGGAAGAAAAAGTGGATTGTCATGAAGGGGAATTGGGGGGCTATCGCCTGTGTTGATGGCCGGGAGGTGCCTGTTCCTACCACCTTTGGACTGCAACCGGATTGGGTGAAGGAGGACAATGATGATGAAGTTATGGACATCCTGGCCAGCATCAAGAGATCGGGTTACAAATATCCCGGCTTAGAGGGATATCCCTAGGAGAGGGCCAGGGTGGAGCATTCATTGTCGGTGATCGATGCGATTCAAGGTGACTTTTTCTTGCTTGTAACACTTTCTCCTTCCTTTTTCCTTCCCTTTTCCTTCCCTTTTGCTATTGTGGCGCTTTTCAAGTGAGAACTCTAATTGTTTCTTAATTGGTAGTTTCATCTACAAGCGGTCAGTTGGAGGGCGTTCTTTTTGTTGACTTCAGCGCAACTCAAGCGAGGGCAGGGTCTTCTGCTGGTGGCGAGGCTTCATCACGTACATCCTCGAAGCAGGCGAAGCTTTTGAAAGTGAAAAAGGAGAAAAGAGGGCGTGCCTGGGGTTGTTCCTCCTTTGGATGTGAAAATGTCTCCTCCCTCTTCTAGTGTGGCTGAGCTGGAGGCGTGATTTGGTCGGAGCCATGGCTTGCCAAACTCTTCAATATCCAAGCCACCCATATCTGCCCTCCCTTCCGGTTCATCTACTTCCACTCAGTCGCGATCTCTGGCCCCTCTCTCTAAGCCCTTACTGGACAAGGGGAAGGGTGCAGTAATTGCATAGAAAGTTCCCCCTGCTTCACCCCCCCTCCCACCCAAGAAGAAGAAGGATTCAGCCTCTGGTTCTGACGATGTATTTAAGGCATTCCGGGAGGCCTGCTCCGATGCCAGACTCTTTTAACTCACAGTATTATCGCTCCAAGAGGTATCTGCAAAGGGGTCTGTTCTGATGACCGAGGTATCAATTCATTCCCTTTTTCCTTTTCTTTTTGCAACCGTGTGGAATATCTAGTGCAGACATTCTATTAAATTATTCTAGGTGTTCTGGTACTTTCAATCCTTAAGTGAAAGTATACAAACAAGGTTAAATTGCTTAAGACGTACCTAGAGGGGGGGGTGAATAGGTTTTTCGCCTAATTTCAATCCCTTGAACAAACTTACGTTTGTCCCTCAAGGTAGCCTTACATACAACATAAACATCACGGAATCATACTAAGACAAGTTATCATGTGATCATTCATACATTGTCTAAGTATCAATATGTTGTATGAGGTATAAAGAAAATACAAAAAACAATTAGCAAAAATACTTGTATATGAATAAATGTTCAATCATTACAAGTATATACAAATATTGCTATACATAAAATTCTAAACAATATACAAAAGAAAAATGTATTTACAAATATGATCAAAAGAATATATTTACAAATCACACTATATAAAATCTTGTATCAATATACTTCACAAGTAATTGATGTGTCACAAGATAACAACATATACATAAACAAATATAAAAGAGAGAGATAGGAAGAATTAACACAAGGGATTTTTTAACGTGGTAAAACCTCCAAGGAGGAAACATCCACGGGTTGAATTACAACCATTGGGTACTTATATATATACTTGGAAAGTAAATTAGAAATTCCACAAAATGACCAATCCTAGTCACCAACCCATGTGGAGTCTATGTTTACCCAACCCTATTGGAAGATACAAAATCCCTCAATGATGTAAACCACCACATATTGGAACTCATACCAAAACCAACATCGTTGGAAGATTAGAAATTCCTCAAGAGTGCATACACATCCCATGTACCCCGCTCTATCGGACTCTATGTCTAACCAACCGCCCGGGCCTACCAATATATAAGCCAACTCTCTATATAAGGCACACGTGCCTCTAGAAAGCCTCCCATGCATGACTATCCAAGTCCTCCCGACTCTAGCCATGACTTCTTGCTTGTCTATCCAAGTCCTCCCGACTCTAGACAAGACTTCTTGCTTACCTATCCGAGTCCTCCCGACTCTAGGCAAGACTTCTTGCTTGGCTATCCGAGTCATCCCAACTCTAGCCAAGACTTCATGCCTTTTACAAGGACTTCCTAGTGTGATCATGTGAATGCAAGTGATGCAATCAATCAAAACAACATAGAACATGTGATCAATACATTCCATGGAACAACTAGATCTAGAGATGTGAAAACACAAGCAATAGAAATCTAGATGCAAAATCATGAATGAAAACCTAGAGCATGTGAATACAATTAACACATAAAACTTCTAGATTCACTCATACAAAACAACACTTGAACAATTTCATATTCATAAGGCACAAGTTCAAGATGTCATAAACATACATCAAAAATGCTAGAATCATATAATGTATTCAACAATTATTCTAGCCAAAGATTTAGAGATAGGAGACATGTTAAAAACAAATCAATCCTATATATCTCTAAAAACACATAAAAGGCTCTAATCCTAGATTTCATCAATCATGGATCAAAGTCACATAGAAAGGATTATTAATCATAAACTTGATCAATCAAGTCTCAAACAATCCTATATATCAATCTAATCACAATACAACTCACAATCATGTTAAGAACAAAGAATCCAAGATTCTAGTCAACATGTGTCTCTAATTAGACTATTCAATTAGATTGATTATGAAGCTATCTTTCTCTATAGCATTCACTAAACAAACATATATATATAGAAGAAGAAACCCCAAGCAAATTGGAGGATTAAAAAGATGAAATCACAAAGTTATGAACTCTACCTCAATTACAAGAGCTGGTTCGTTTTTCTGAGGAGATCTGTCAGAAATTCGATCAAACAGCTGCACAACCACTTGGAAAAGGTAGAGGACTCGAATACGAACAATCTCCAACTTGAATCACTCAATTCCGACTCCGGATGAGAAAGTTATGGTGTTTGGAAGTTGAGAAAAATTGAGAGAAAATCATAGACGGGATTTCAAACTTTTTCTTCTTAAGAGAGAATGGAGGGAATTGGAGGAGTTTAAAAAGAATGAAAGAAGGGGCAAAATTGTCCAAATTTTTGAGAGGACTTTTGCAAGTCCACGTGTGGCCAGCGTGTGCCACACGTGGCCAGAGAGGAGCTCTGGCCGTGTGGCACACGTGGTCCACACGTGGCCACCCTTTGCTTGGCTTTTTGCCAAGCGTCCTCCTCGCGCACCTCTCACGTTCTTCAGCCGTATTCGGGCATCCGAACTCCGAATTCGAATCCGTTTTCGGATTACGAACCGTGACTCCCTCACGCACGACGACGACTACGAAACTTTGAAAAATGGTTGAGAATTCATCTCGGAAAACGACGACGAACACAACTCAACGAATGAGAACGAAAAGTAGCGTAGCTACATCGTTTGGACTCGAAACTTAACGAATGAGTAACCAAAATGACCGGAACTCAATAAGGAATCAATTAAGCACTATTACAAGTCCAGAACACAAGAAACACAAACATACAAATACAAGTTCACATATGAATGCCATTTCCTAGACATAGTCCTAGAACATGCAACTCTAAAATGTATGAGCATTTGAGTTCAATGCATGAGCATACAAAATCATGTGAATGTGTTATAAAAATGGTGCACAACAATGCAGGGACACTCATGAATGATTTGTGTGTGTGTGCCTATGCCTTGTAAGAGGAATGAGGTCGAATTTACCTTTGATGAGCAATGAAGCTTATTTCCTCTTAGCAAGCCATCATCTTGAATGTACCGTAGTCAAATCTTTCTTTGAAGCTTTGTATCATCATCAACATGACCACATAAACATTTACAAGATAAACACGTTTTGATATGGAATATATGCCAACAACAACCAAAAACCTAACAATCTCCCCCTTTGGCAAATTCCATGTCAAAACCCCTATACAAATACTAAAACAATTACAAAGAAAATTTGGTCATAATGTGTACATTTATTTACACTCTAAGACAAAATTTCCAATAACAAGTCTTGAACTTCATCTTGGTCTTCTCTTGAAATCACCTATAAAATAGCTTGAAAGCACAAAGATCTCCAAGAGACAACACATATCCAAGAAACAACACATATGGCAAAAGATATATATTGACAAGAAAAAATAACACAATTAAAGTCCATATGGATAACATGTATGCTCCCCCTAAATACATGCCATCATCCAAAAGATATTCTAGTCAATATTACAAGCCATATAGTTCAAGAAAACAAAAAACAATAAAATATAACATCTTGAGAAATAAAAAAGCTAGAACAACCATGTATCTCCCCTATATTTCCCCTATCATTCTCCCCTTTTTTGACATGATATGAAGCCAAAGAAAAGGGAATAAGAGAAAATATACCTCAAGACCATTCTAGTCTCTTTTACCACCAAGAAAGATTGAGCGATTTGATGATCTTGCATAATGCTTTGAAGTAGAGGCATTTCTTTCCAATTCCTTGATCTTCTCATCTTGAAGCTCAACTTTAGCATTTAGCTCTTCAATCTTCCGGTGTGCTTCCTCAAGTTAGTAACAAATAAACATATACAAGGCAATAATATCATTTTTGAACAAATCATTATGCATATTAACAAAATCAAAGCATCTTAGGATTTATCAAAAATATGAATTATGCCAACAAATAATTTCTTGAAGAATCATGTGAACAAATCACAAAAGAGAACAAAAACATAGCATATTATGCTCCCCCTTGATAAATGCCCTATCTAACATCTAGATAGACAATTGTTCACAAAAATCATCACACAATCATATCTCAAGCAATATTCAAAAGTTTTTCCAAATAAGCTCCATATAACAAAGAGAGTTACATCTAGATTTTCAATCACTCTCATATATCTTCAAAAATTGCTAGAGAACCAAATATACCATATAAGCAAAAGTGAGTGTGTGAAGATTTTGCTTCAAGAATATGAAATGAAGTAGTTTAGTAATCAAACATGCAAACATTTTCAATCACTATCCATCCTTAAACTTTCCATAAAAAAAGTCAAACCGGTTTTCATCCGAATTTTGCTTTTAAAGAGAATAGTTTTCAACATGTGAGCGATGTGTGTGCAAGTGGCTCGTTTACCCGTTTCTATTTGTCAACCCGAGCTCATTTGATTTTTCAACTATACTCCATAGCCTTTTTGTTTTTGTTTTAGGCTTGAATCAAAGTTTTTTTTTTTTATTATTGATTCTTTTCAACTCTACTTTGATTTTTCTAACAAAAACTTATACACCTCTTGGCGGCTTTCACTCATCATAAAGATGTAGCCCTTTCCAACATTGGGCAGCTTCACAATCAATATGTGTAGCCCTTTCCAAGAGGGTTCTCGTTGAGTACTATATTGCCGAAGCAAATGGATACAAACCAAAGGTCATTTTTAAATGTACTAATTATAGAACATCAAGAGTATCCAATACTCACACATATATCAAACTCAACAACATAACAAACCATATAAGAGAAGCAAAGTGCATTTTTGAAACCAAGTTTAAGGCTTAAAAGCACATGATCAAAAAGCAAGTAATGAGACTTACTTAAGATCTCTACTTCTCAAGAGAGTAGCTTTCAAAGAATATGAAGCATATTTTTCAAAAACTTGCCACTCAACAATCAAACAAATAATAACACACATCACGAAAAGATCATTGTGAACAATTATCACCAAAAGATCTTAGACAAGCAAATGTCAACGAGGACCATATAAACACTATATTAGTTCTCAAGTATGACATGCTACATGAAGTGTTAAAACAATGAGTTGAGAGATGAAATATAGATAAGCAAGCAATGTGATACAAGATATACCTTCGCAAGCTAATTCCATCAAATGCAAGACCTTCACCCTTTTTATGAGTCCTCTTGGCTTGTATGTCCTCATGACTACAAGTTATAGGTGTGTCGATTCCAAGAGACTAAAGGCTAAGCATTTCAACTCAAACAAACAAAAATGACTTTCTCTAAAAGTCTTAACAAAGATTATCACCATATAGATAACATGATATGCAACTTCTCAAAAGTTAATCAACAAATTTTGACAATCATAGCAAAGAATGTGAGATAGCCAAGTTCATGTCAAGTTGTATAGATACTAAGCAAACATGCTAAGCTTCTTAACAACAAGGCACTAATCTCAAAGCTAACTCATATGTGCAACTTACACTAATGGTAAGAGCACTCACCCTTGACCCATTTGGTCTTGGGTGTACAAACACATAAACCATCATGATCATTTCTCAAGGCAATATTATATCTAGAAGATAAATCATCAACTATCTTCTCTATAAAGATATTCTCATATCATACACAACATTATTGCCATCAACAAAAAAAATATTATCAAGACTATGCATATGATCATGTGAAACACTCATTTTCACCCAAATCTTCTTAGAAATTTTCATCACATGATTATCATTATCAAGCACAAAATTCAAAGAGATATCATGCAAGAAACATTCATAAAAGATTTTCTCATCTCACTAACATGCATCTCATTCCCTAGTTTGCATTGTCTAATAAACACATGGCATCTAGATTTAGTATGCACTACGACATTTCAAAAAATGGCAAACCGGAATACATATGGAGATGATACTATTTAGGTGAGAGTGTACCGACGGTGAAGATTCCTTACTCTTTTGATTTTGCACTTGACCTTGGAAGATTGGCCTTTGAAATCCTTTTGTTCCTTAGTGACTTGCCTAAGTTGTAGGAGACTCAACATGCTCAACTACAAAGTTTAAGTCACTTGAATCTTCATGAAGAACATCAAGCTCTTTGGTCTTCATGATTGCCAACTCCTCTTCCATGCCTTTGATAGTTTCCTACAAGAGAAACAAATTATTAGCAAAATCAATCATTAAACTATATAACGCAAGAGCAACTTCAACCGTCTTCTCTTCTAGACAATTGATCACTTCATTCTTCACTTCAACTTCCTTCAAAGCTTTATCTCTTTCCTTCTCAAGCGATTGAGCTATTGCCATCAAGTTGAAGTGGTGGTCTTTGATTTACAATCCTCTTCATGGAATTGCAAAGACAAGAGATCAAGTCTAGAACGATCATCCTCCGGGAAAACTTCTTCTTCTTCGCTTTTGACACTAACATTCTTTTCAAGCTTATCAACAAAATTGTTAGTAGACAAATGAAATATAAACAAGAAGAACCTATTTCACAAGTAGCTTGGAATTAATTCCATGCCTCTTTTGCCATATTTGAATCTTTATTAAGAACAAGGTGTTTAAAAACTTACACCACTAATAATGGCAAAAAGGTCTAAAAATTTCAACTTCTAAAAAAAATAAACCTCATTCATACTTCATGAACATATTGGTTTAGAGAAACTACTCCATCAAATATAAAACATGGAGAAGAGAAACCTTTCTTGACAATCCAACCAAGCTTGCTCATCACTAGACTTAGGAAAGTCTTACATGAGCATTTTCAACAAAACAAATAATTTCCCGATCAACAAAGAAGGACAACCAATACAAACAAAAAAACCTAAGCAATTCACTTGTAAGTATAACCCGGATCTCGTCGAGTGCCGTCCGACGACCCGCTCTGATACCAATTGAAAGTATACAAACAAGGTTAAATTGCTTAAGACGTACCTAGAGGGGGGGGTGAATAGGTTTTTCGCCTAATTTCAATCCCTTGAACAAACTTACGTTTGTCCCTCAAGGTAGCCTTACATACAACATAAACATCACGGAATCATACTAAGACAAGTTATCATGTGATCATTCATACATTGTCTAAGTATCAATATGTTGTATGAGGTATAAAGAAAATACAAAAAACAATTAGCAAAAATACTTGTATATGAATAAATGTTCAATCATTACAAGTATATACAAATATTGCTATACATAAAATTCTAAACAATATACAAAAGAAAAATGTATTTACAAATATGATCAAAAGAATATATTTACAAATCACACTATATAAAATCTTGTATCAATATACTTCACAAGTAATTGATGTGTCACAAGATAACAACATATACATAAACAAATATAAAAGAGAGAGATAGGAAGAATTAACACAAGGGATTTTTTAACGTGGTAAAACCTCCAAGGAGGAAACATCCACGGGTTGAATTACAACCATTGGGTACTTATATATATACTTGGAAAGTAAATTAGAAATTCCACAAAATGACCAATCCTAGTCACCAACCCATGTGGAGTCTATGTTTACCCAACCCTATTGGAAGATACAAAATCCCTCAATGATGTAAACCACCACATATTGGAACTCATACCAAAACCAACATCGTTGGAAGATTAGAAATTCCTCAAGAGTGCATACACATCCCATGTACCCCGCTCTATCGGACTCTATGTCTAACCAACCGCCCGGGCCTACCAATATATAAGCCAACTCTCTATATAAGGCACACGTGCCTCTAGAAAGCCTCCCATGCATGACTATCCAAGTCCTCCCGACTCTAGCCATGACTTCTTGCTTGTCTATCCAAGTCCTCCCGACTCTAGACAAGACTTCTTGCTTACCTATCCGAGTCCTCCCGACTCTAGGCAAGACTTCTTGCTTGGCTATCCGAGTCATCCCAACTCTAGCCAAGACTTCATGCCTTTTACAAGGACTTCCTAGTGTGATCATGTGAATGCAAGTGATGCAATCAATCAAAACAACATAGAACATGTGATCAATACATTCCATGGAACAACTAGATCTAGAGATGTGAAAACACAAGCAATAGAAATCTAGATGCAAAATCATGAATGAAAACCTAGAGCATGTGAATACAATTAACACATAAAACTTCTAGATTCACTCATACAAAACAACACTTGAACAATTTCATATTCATAAGGCACAAGTTCAAGATGTCATAAACATACATCAAAAATGCTAGAATCATATAATGTATTCAACAATTATTCTAGCCAAAGATTTAGAGATAGGAGACATGTTAAAAACAAATCAATCCTATATATCTCTAAAAACACATAAAAGGCTCTAATCCTAGATTTCATCAATCATGGATCAAAGTCACATAGAAAGGATTATTAATCATAAACTTGATCAATCAAGTCTCAAACAATCCTATATATCAATCTAATCACAATACAACTCACAATCATGTTAAGAACAAAGAATCCAAGATTCTAGTCAACATGTGTCTCTAATTAGACTATTCAATTAGATTGATTATGAAGCTATCTTTCTCTATAGCATTCACTAAACAAACATATATATATAGAAGAAGAAACCCCAAGCAAATTGGAGGATTAAAAAGATGAAATCACAAAGTTATGAACTCTACCTCAATTACAAGAGCTGGTTCGTTTTTCTGAGGAGATCTGTCAGAAATTCGATCAAACAGCTGCACAACCACTTGGAAAAGGTAGAGGACTCGAATACGAACAATCTCCAACTTGAATCACTCAATTCCGACTCCGGATGAGAAAGTTATGGTGTTTGGAAGTTGAGAAAAATTGAGAGAAAATCATAGACGGGATTTCAAACTTTTTCTTCTTAAGAGAGAATGGAGGGAATTGGAGGAGTTTAAAAAGAATGAAAGAAGGGGCAAAATTGTCCAAATTTTTGAGAGGACTTTTGCAAGTCCACGTGTGGCCAGCGTGTGCCACACGTGGCCAGAGAGGAGCTCTGGCCGTGTGGCACACGTGGTCCACACGTGGCCACCCTTTGCTTGGCTTTTTGCCAAGCGTCCTCCTCGCGCACCTCTCACGTTCTTCAGCCGTATTCGGGCATCCGAACTCCGAATTCGAATCCGTTTTCGGATTACGAACCGTGACTCCCTCACGCACGACGACGACTACGAAACTTTGAAAAATGGTTGAGAATTCATCTCGGAAAACGACGACGAACACAACTCAACGAATGAGAACGAAAAGTAGCGTAGCTACATCGTTTGGACTCGAAACTTAACGAATGAGTAACCAAAATGACCGGAACTCAATAAGGAATCAATTAAGCACTATTACAAGTCCAGAACACAAGAAACACAAACATACAAATACAAGTTCACATATGAATGCCATTTCCTAGACATAGTCCTAGAACATGCAACTCTAAAATGTATGAGCATTTGAGTTCAATGCATGAGCATACAAAATCATGTGAATGTGTTATAAAAATGGTGCACAACAATGCAGGGACACTCATGAATGATTTGTGTGTGTGTGCCTATGCCTTGTAAGAGGAATGAGGTCGAATTTACCTTTGATGAGCAATGAAGCTTATTTCCTCTTAGCAAGCCATCATCTTGAATGTACCGTAGTCAAATCTTTCTTTGAAGCTTTGTATCATCATCAACATGACCACATAAACATTTACAAGATAAACACGTTTTGATATGGAATATATGCCAACAACAACCAAAAACCTAACATTAAGGCAACAAGGTGCTTCACTTCAAGAGGAGCACCGGCTTGTGGAGGATAGGCGAGCCAAAGCAGAGAAGGACCGGGCAGAGGTGGAGAAGGCAATGGTCTGGCTCTCGAAAGAAAAGAAAGAGCTGGACACCAAGGCTTCCAAGTTGAAGGTGGATCTGGACCGGCTACGCAAAGAGTTGGAAGCAAAGAAGTCATGCTCAACTTGCCGGGCCTTGGAGCGAAATGAATTGAAGCTTAAGTTGGCCTCTGCTGAGAATCGCGCTGTGGCGGTAGTGGCTAGAGTAGGTGAGGTGGAGGCAGGGGCTGATAAGGCCTTCGGCGATGGTTATTATCTTACACAGCTGCATGTCGCCAAGCACGCCCCTCATAACTTCGATCTTCATCAAATTCGTGGCTGGGACCGGGTCTAGATCCTATCGGGCGCTTACGGAGCATCAGAACCTTTGGCTGGACAAATCGTGCCACCTAGTGGGGGAGATACGACAAGCAGTAGTAACCCAGCCGAGAGTGGCAAAAGGAGCCTAGCGTGCTTGCAGGAACCTTGGAACTGCCACTAGTGGAGTCCGGAATGCCCGCAGCCGATGTCTAGGAGGAGGAGTCTCATGAGGGAGCTGGAGTCCTGGATATACTACCAGATTAGGCAGTCGCCACCCTACCAAGCTAGCAAAGGCATGACCCAGGTCTTCCGTTTGTTGATCTTGCCATCCTAAATCAAGACCAGTAATCAACTTATATTTCGTTATTTTGCTAGCATACACTCTTGTTACATAGATTTTTTGTATTCGTGGGGGGATTAGGCCATTGGTGCCTCAATCCACCCTTGGCACGTAATCCTGAACTGATGCTCATGCATCCTTTTATTCTTGTTAACCGCCAAAATTGGCAAAGGACCAAAAAATAATTTTCCACCCAGATACAAGGGAGAGATGATTTTTCGGGTACCATCCGACTACTTCAAGAGAAAAGGGATCTAGATCGATCTAGATACACAGCCCATCGAGAGGGATCAAAACCAGTAGTTCCCTAGCTTCCCATATACCTGGTGGTATCCGGATACGGAGTTCCACCCAGTATCCCGATACGAAATCCTCTGTGTAGTGTCCCACCACATCACCAGCCAAGTATCCCGCTACCACATCATCCAGGTATCTCGCTACAAAACCAGGTGTTATCCAAATACCCAGACGACCAAGGAACCAACAGAAAATCATAAAGCTAGCAGAAAGCGGGAAAACTAGAAACCCAAGTACCTCCTAAGATCACCTCGCAAGGCAGTTAAGATAACATACAAAGATTTTCCAAAAGAGAAAAGATTCATACACCCAGAAGACAGGTTTAAAGGTCCAAAAAGGTTCTAAAACACCTTCGTATAATCAGGGCAAAGAGGTGGACTCTTTCCTGCCACTTGAAGAGTTCCTTTTGAATAAGGAGTCAACTCCACTAGAATCCTTCCAAGAAGGAATCACTTGATTTGAGGGATTAAAGCTCCCCCAACATTGTCGCTTATCGCTAAGGAAAGTCTCATAATTGCCAAGACCCTAGACTGAAATTATAGGAGTGCTGAGCAAGCAAAGGGGATCTATATATACGACATTAAACTCAACAGAGAAGGGAGGGACAAACGGCTCCTAGAAATCCCTAGAACCTTCAACCTATTCTACTTATCGACATGCACAAGAACGCCACCGCCATCTCCTCCACCTACTGAGATTTGACCATCGCCATTGTCAAAAGAAATACTCCTTTGTACCCATATTATATAGATGTTATCAATAAATAACTTGATTATTTCAATTTACTTTATATGTTAAGTTTTTAGTTGTTTTGTTAAGAGCATCACAGGTATCAAACCACTTGATACCCCTCCGACCGAAATCCACCTCGATCTCGGTCCTTAAAGCCGTTATTTGGAAATTCACCCTAATGATGATTTTCAGGTAACACTTTTGGCACCGTCTGTGGGAAACTACTTTCCCAACCAATCACTTAAAACAACCTAGTTCTACCCAAAAGATCTTCAGAATGAGACTCCGATCCTCTGATGTATAAAATCGTGTTATAAAAACCTAACTCGCAAGTGCACGAATCGTGAGATAAGTATAGCGACAAGTAGGGATCGTTCCCACGAGGAAAAGAGATTTATCGACTAAAACTAATTCTAATTAAAGCTAAGCAATTAACAGTAACCAAGAGATTTCAGATTGATTTGATTGATTTGAGATTAAAACTAAATTAAACTAAGAAAACAATTAACAAGAATATGAGAATGAGATCAAGAGGTGAGAAGACTAGGTCATCAATGATCCCCAACTACGTTTACTCAATGCTTCACAAGTCTCCCCTTTAAGAACACCATTTCCTTCCCTGTCCTTAAGTAGTGATAGAAAAAACTCGCTCACATCCTTTCGTCGGTCTTCTAACTGTAGTGTATCCACGGCAAAACAATCGATTGAGCTGATGTCCTGCAAGTCTGACTTGAAGACCTTGAATTCTACTTTTTCATCCAAGACAGTCATAGAAAGTTTCCCCTCATGTACATCAATGATTGTTCTTGCTGTCTTCATGAATGGTCTACCTAAAAGGATAGGTCTCATGTTTGTCTCCCTACTCACATCATCCATGTCAAGAACTATGAAATCTGCCGGAATGACAAGCTTATCCACTTGTACCAACACATCTTCCACGATTCCTCTCGGATACCGAGCTGATCCATCTGCTAACAAAAGTGACATTGTTGTCGGTTTAAGCTCATTCAACCCAATTTGCTTGTAAACGAAGAAGGGCATCAGATTTATGTTAGCTCCCAAGTCTAACATCGCCTTCTCGAGCTTAGTACCCCCAATTGTGATGTTGATGTAGAAACTGCCTGGATCCTCAAGCTTTGGAGGAAGTTCCTTTTGTAGAACTGCACTCGCATTTCCTGTTATATATTCCTTATGGTTCGGACCAAACTTCTGTCTGTTGGAATGAAGACTTTTGAGAAACTTAGCGTAAGCAGGCATCTTCTGAATCATCTCTAACAGAGGCAAGTTGACATTGACCTTTGAAAGGATGTCATACATGTCTTTGTAAGACTTTTTCAACTTGCTCTGTTGCAGTCTCCCTGGAAATGGAATGGGTGGCACATAAGGATTTGCTGACTTGTGTAGGAGTGGTGAATCCTTGGATTTTTCCACCACTATCTCATCCTCCTGGTGTTTGAGCTTTTCTTTTGAAGAACCTGAAACAGTAATATATTCATCAGAAAGTTCAGCAGGTTGGTTTTTAGTTAGCACCTTACCATTTCGGAGAATTGTTATAGCTTTAGCTTGCTCAGTGTAACTTGGAAATTTTCCTTGTTCCATCCTTTGTTGAGCCTCAGCTAGTTGCCCAACTTGAATCTCTGTCTTCTTTATTGAAGCATGAATATTCTGAAATTGTACCTCATTCCTTTGGTCAGTTTGTGTCATACGCTGCCCTAATTGCTGGATTTGCCGATGCGTGTCTAGTGATTGCTGCTTGATTTGCTGCTGCAGTTGCTCCAGTAATTCTTCCATTGAAGGTTTCTTTGGTTGAGATTCGAAGTTTTGCTGAGCACCGGTGTTAATCTGTCTCTGATTGCTGTTGTTGTTACCCCATTGGTCACCGGTGTTCTGATTGTTCGACCACGAAAAATTAGGATGATTCCTCCACCCTGGATTGTAGGTGTTGGAATACGGATCATTCCTAGGTCTGGGGTTGTAGCTGTTCATGGCATGAACTTCTTCTTCTTCAGGTCCAGGACCTGCTGCCTGGTGCTCTCCCATAAACACCTTTTGTTTCAGCTGACCAATTTCAGAAGCAAAAGAATCTATCTTCTTCATTATCTGTGTCATTTGAATGGAACTCTCTGTGCTAGCATCCACGGTGTAGATTCCCTTCTTTCTTCTGGAGTTCTTATGACGAGAATTCTGGGCTAACTTCTCAAAGATCTCGTACACCTCATCAGGCTGCTTGTCATACATAGATCCACCACAGGCATTGTTCACTAGAAGTCCTGAAACTTCAGTCAGACTATCATAGAACCATTGACACAACTGATTAGTCAGAAACCCATGCTGAGGACAGTCCCTGGTATATTTCTTGAAACGCTCCCATGCCTCATAAAAAGTCTCGTTGTCTTGCTGAATGAAACTCGAAATTTTGGCTCGGATTTCACTGGTTTTCTGTGGTGCATAATACTGATCAGTAAGCTTTTCTCGCACTTCATCCCATGTTCTCAAAGATGCAGGAGGCAAAGTTAACAGCCAAGCTTTCGCCTCTCATTTCAATGCATGTGGAATGCATCTCATACGCAGCTGATTTTCAGTTATCCTGTAATTAGGGAAGGACTGAATTGCTCCATAAAACTCTCTGAAGAACAAGAGTATATCTTCATCTGGTAATCCATGGAAACTGGGCAGCTGATTGTAATGGCTACTCTTCAGCTCATAATTCCTTGCTGCAGGTTCTAGCACAATACACAAAGGATCATTGCTCACAACTGGTCTACTGTAATCCTTCATAGTTCTGATCGGTTCTGGCTCATACACTGGATTAGGAACAAGGTTAGGGGCCTGTTGCACCCTCTCTTGATTCTGTTCCTGATTTCGCTCGTCTTCCATTGCTAAATTTCTGATACGATCTATGTTATCGTTCAAAGGTAGTAATTCTCCCTGTTGAGATCTTCTACCTTGCATCTGCTGTCAAAAATCTGTAATGAGACAAACAAATCACTAGTAAACTCTGAAAAGAAAAAGAAAAAGAATGAATAAAAAGAAAAATCTAAAAAGCTAAAAATTAATGACTCGACTACCTGAACTAATAAATCTATTAACTAAAACTAAAACTAGAAATAACCAATAAATTCACTAATCCCCGGCAACGGCGCCAAAAACTTGATGTATAAAATCGTGTTATAAAAACCTAACTCGCAAGTGCACGAATCGTGAGATAAGTACAGCGACAAGTAGGGATCGTTCCCACGAGGAAAAGAGATTTATCGACTAAAACTAATTCTAATTAAAGCTAAGCAATTAACAGTAACCAAGAGATTTCAGATTGATTTGATTGATTTGAGATTAAAACTAAATTAAACTAAGAAAACAATTAACAAGAATATGAGAATGAGATCAAGAGGTGAGAAGACTAGGTCATCAATGATCCCCAACTACGTTTACTCAATGCTTCGAATTGACTTTCACAAAGAATATTAATCAAGTTAAGGGTTCGTTCTTAAATTATATATAATTAGTGCTATGTGGTCCTAGGATAAATCAAGTACTCTCTACTGCAGTCATTAGCAAAACCTGCGTGTAAACTATAGTATAAAATACATCAACCATACACCAAGCGTTCTCAGTTAAGTCATTAGCAAACCCTGCGTGTAGACTATAACCTAAAACCCACAAAACACACAATCAAGTATTCTCAATCACAGTCATTAGCAAACCCTGCGTGTAGACTATAATTGAGAATCCATTAAGCACAAGAACAAGAGAACCAAAGATAACGTGCAATAACCTGCTACGATAAATTCATTCATTCAATTGAATATTGGTTGAGAATGGTGAAACCCACGCGCATCTCAACCTTTAACATATAAACCCTAGATTCAAGACTAGCACAAACCATGCATAGACAAGAAGAAATCCCAAATTGAATGAAACAAAACTTGAATTACTAAAACTTAGTCAATTCTAACAAAGAATATTCATAGAGGTTCACATTGAATCCCTAGTAAAGATTTAGTTACACATCAATGGAGGAAACAAAAATATAGAAGAGGAGAAGATAGAACCCATTGTTGTCTTCTAATCTTGCTTCGAATCCTTCGTCTTCTTCGTGCTTTTCGGTCTCTTCCAAGGATGGATGGTGGAGTAGCTCTCAATTTCACAATCTCTAACCCTCTTCTGAAAACCCTCTGATGTTATATTTATAGTGGCTCGCAACCTCGTCTTTTGCTGACCTAAACGAATCAGATTTTTAAAACACTCGCTGCACGGACCGCTAGGTAGGCACCTTGCCTACCCCGCGGTACTCTTTTTGCAACACCACTGGAGACCACCGCTAGGTAGGACCGCTATGTAGGACATTGCCTGGGGGGCAGTCACATGAATGATACACGGCTGGAGTTTAGTGCAAGCTAGGACCGCTAGGTAGGACATGCCTAGGCCGCGGTCATCTTTGATCAACTTCTCTGGAGTTTGGTGCTAGGTAGGACCGCTAGGCAAGCACTACCTAGGGGGCGGTCCTTTACAATTTTCTCTCGAGGCTTCAACTTGCTCTGACCGCCACATAGGACCGCTAGGTAGGCACTACCTAGGGGGCGATCAACTGCAGAAAATTAACATCTGATCAGTTTTGACATCTTTTCTCCCATACTTGAATATTTGCACCACTTCTGATAACGAGACCTGCACAGCTCAACAAACACATCAAACAACCTAAAATACTCGAGAACAAAGCACAAAGACTAGGAAATAGGGGTCTAAAACATATATAGAAATAGACCGATCATCCTCTCAGGTTCATCCCGATCCATTAGGACCTCAGTCCCTCACTTCCACCGAGAGAGTCCAAAGGCGGGGTAAAGGAACTAGGAATGATAACCCGGCACCAGCACCTCTTCTAGTTGCGGGCCCTTTGCCCCAAGACCCGGTTGGACAGGAAATTGATCGAGACATCCTAAAGCAGCAAGCTGCAGCCTACGTAGAAGCCATCTGTCTCCGGATGATAGCTCAGGGAATCCCCTTCGAAGTAGCCGGGGTCGTAGGAGATATTGGTCCAGGTACTTAGGTACTAATGTTTGACCGATTGGGACCACCTCTTCCAATCTCGGTCCATCAGGTGGATCTAAGACCCAAATTAGTGAAATCTGCGATTGAGATTCCTCCTAGAAAAACTCAACCTTCGGCGAAGCCAAGTGAAAAGGAGAGTAATCCGCAGCCCGATTCATAAGGAAATGCTAGATCCAAAAGAAGCCCCAGAGTAAAACATCAGAAAGCTAAGCGGAAGGAAGTGCCCGTTAATTTAGAAACCTCGGACGAAGAAGGTTCAGTAGCTCGATCCGGAAGCAAGAAATCCAAGTACCTAGAGGATAATATTGCCAAGATGGCAAAGGAGCTTGAGGAGTTGAAGAAGGGAAAGCACCAAGCAACTCAGAAGAATCCCCTAGGAGAGATGAATGCACCCTTCTCTAGGAGAATTAGGGAGGCAGAATTACCCCCCCCCAAGTTCAGGATGCCCATTAAAACATATTCCGGAACAGAGGACCCCATCAGTCAACTGGAGAGTTTCGTCCACTAGATGGAAGTCCAAAACATAACCCGATCAGCTATGTGCAGGATGTTTCCTTCGACCCTGACCGACTGTGCCAAGACGTGGTTCAGGAAATTACCATCAGGTAGTGTTGATTCCTTTTCTGAACTTACTGTGGCTTTTTGTGCATAATTTCAAGGGATCAAGCCTCGTCACAAGGACCCTATCTTGTTTCAGTATGAGATCCAGGAGTGGGATGCAACTGCTACGCGGTATCTACCAATCCCGTTGCGCTTGCTAAACAGAGCGCGCATGTGACTGGTGAACCAAGCCAGGGGACATCGGAACAGGATCATTATATTTTGGAAGAGGGAGAGGTACCAGACATAATCATAGAAGAACCGAAAGAAGAAGAGCAAGGATGGGTCAGTGGGCATCTCGCGGATCAGTTAGAAGAAGTGTCTATCAGGAAAGAAGATCCAACTAAGGTAGTGAAAGTTGGAAGGGGACTAGCTCACGAAGTCAAGAGGGACTTAGTAGAACTCCTCAGAGAATACAACGACATCTTTGCTCGGAGCCACGAAGAGATGCCCGGCATCCCCCTAGGCTTGGCCACTCATAGGTTGGCAGTAGATGCCACCTTCAAGCCAATAAAACAGAAGCGAAGACATTTCAAGTTAGGAATATGCTCAATAGCAAAAGTATAATGTTTTATTTGACAATCTTATCATATTAATAAAGTGATTTATGTTTTAACAAAATTATATAGCATTTATAATTATAATTGTTAAAGTAAATAATCATAAGGTAAAAAGACTATGAGAAAAGAAGAATTGTTCGTACATCTGGATATGTATGAAGTAGACACAATTCTTTAGTTAGTCTTGAATAACATTCACAACTTAAGTTAAAGGTTGGGCACCTTTATCTTGTTAAAGTTGTAGAATTCTTTTGCTAGCATTTGAGTGGGATCAAATGTGTTATGATGAGTCTAAGATTATCGAAGGGTCTTCGAGTAAAAGAATCTAGTGCACTGGGTGCATTGAACTGGATCACAATGAAATACTTTATCTAGAACTGTCAGTAGATAAAAGTCTTTTCATTACATGGACAATCAGAGAGTTTATCTTAATCCTGAGATAAATGATGGACTTATGGTTACAAGTGTTATAATTTGAGCTATCAGTAAGTACGATTATATAACATAGTCTATCCTCGATAGTTTGGTGGTATTCATTTGCTAATCGATAGAGGACTTCATTTATAGATATGGATATCGTGGCTCCATTTAGTAAATATGAGTCGAATTTCATCATATGGATGTTTTGAGGTTTTGGATATTAAATCTTATTGTTGAGTTTTCAATAGTGACTATTGAAAGATTACTTCTGGACAAGTCATAATATATATCCAAGTTCAAAGTGTAGTCATATGAGTAAATATGGTAACTTGGAGAGCTATAGGCGGTCTATGAGCTCTTGGCGATTACTGATATTCTTCACGAGGATTCACTATCTCCTATAAGATTGTCTAGGTTATGAATGAGAATCATTTACTTATTCCATCTTTATTTAAGAGTGCAATTTTAGTTCTTTAGTGGAATGAACTAAAACTAATAGATTGAACCTAAGTGAATCATTTGTTGATTGTGATTGGGTTATGTCTAGAATTGTATTAAGACATGTGGACTTGTTTCTTTTAGTAAGAATGGGTCTAGTTCACATGTGGGCCTTTTTTATTAAGGTCCAATGGATTTAATAAAATATAAAAACAATATAGAGATATATAATTATTATATATGGCACATGGCCGAGATATATATATATATATATATGAATTATATATGGCACATGGCCGAGATATATATGTATTATATATGGCACATGGTCGAGATATATATGATATTATATTGTTTTATTTTTATTATTTAATTAAATGGGAATTAATTAATTGATTGTTTTATTATTTAATTAAGAATCAAATGTAGGGAAAAACGTTTGCACGCGGCGGAAACGAGACTAAAAAGAAGTTTAGTATATTTTAAAAATTTTCCATATTTGAACGTTAACCCTTTAATTAATTAAACATATACACCAAAAGATATCATACCTTTGTCGCGTGATCCGATTGACTATGCGTCGATGGCAATTCGCAAGATCTTCCAATCGAATCACGAACGTAAATCACCTAGGAGCGTGGTCTCCCTTCTATTTGAATTGTGTACCTGAGAATGGATAACAAAAACCTTTCTGATATTTGTTAGTTACAATAAACTCCAAAAGATTGCAAAGAATGTCCCGGTCACTTTAGAATTCACAATCGTTATATTGAAACTCGCGTGAACTTTATTCGAAATTGTGCACAAAACCTTTTGATGTAAAAGTCACTAGTGCACTATCGAAATAAGAACAATCTCTTCTCTCAATCCCTCTTGACCGAATCCTCACACTAGTCTAAGAGCTGGATTTTATTTTTCTCTTAGCAAAAGAAAATAACTCTCAATTGCAAAAAACTAGGGTTTTTAGAATTCCTCTTGGCCATATAAAGTATATTAGCTGAATTCTTCTCTCAATGTATTATATATATGATACAGCAGAATATTCACCAAACAACAATTGATAAAAATAAAGGATAAACGATTCGGATCCGTTGATTCACGCACGAATACCGGAAGCGAACCCTACTATCAATCTGTTGATCTGCGCACAGATACAAGAATAATAGGCCTCAAATACCAACTGAGGTAGCAGAAAATTCAATACAAACAACAATCGATAAAAGAAAAGATAAATGATTCGGATCCGTTGATTCGCGCACGAATACCGGAAGCGAACCCTACTATTAATCTGTTGATCTGCGCACAGTTACCAGAATAATAGGCTTCAAATTCGTTGATCCATTCAGGATACCGAAATTGGATAAAAGGAGATGCTCTCTCTCAAATTTTATTAATCATCAAAAACTCAATAACAAATTGGATTCAAACAACTTAAATAGGAAAAGCAATAAGTTGACTTTCACAAGGAATCAACTTCTAAATTAACTTAAACTAAAACTGAAAAGAAATCCTATCTAGGAAAAGAGAACAAATCCTAATCAAACAAAGATTATGAAAAAGAGAACGAATCCTAATCTAACAAAGATTACGAAAAAGAGAATAAATCATAATCTGACTCAGACTCAATGTCATCTAATTTAAACTACCAGCTCAAGTCTTCGTGTAAAAAAATAGATGGCCGAATTTGGGCCTTTTGTGATCTGTTACAGAGGACAGAGTCTTCATAACATTTGTAGGGCTCGTCTTGGGCTTTTCGGAAATATATTATAATAGACGATCCGACTCCATATGGCATCTGTAGAAGTCCACGAAATTCAGCTCCCCCAGCTCGTCCAGCTCTCATCCAGCTCATGTCTTCGCGCAATAAGATAGATGGCCGAATTTGGGCCTTTTGTGATCTGTTATTGAGGATGGAGTCTCCATAACATCTGTAGGGCTTGTCTTGGGCTTTCCGAAAACATATTATAATAGACGATCCGACCTCATATGCCCTCTGTAGAGGTCCATGAAGTTCAGCCCGGATTTGGTTGGTCCACGCAACCCAAATATGAATTCGCCACCTGCTCCATGTGTTCCGTTGCCTTAGCTGCTGCTGCATCAATATATCTCGGCCAAATATATTATCTATATCTATGACCAAGTTCCATATAAATAATATATAAAATATATATACATGCGTGAATGTGCTGGCCATATAATTAATGCCCATTCTTATTTTATATCGTAAAATCTACTTTACTTTTATATATTATATATGCTGCATTCTTATTGCCATATATATTATATATTTGTATAGCAATCCGAATTCAATTTACCATGTATATAATATCCAAACCCTAATCCAACTCTTTAGTGTATTGTGACTATATAAAAAACTTCCAAATTTGACTAGATAAATAAATCCTTTATTTATCTACTTATCAAATAAAGTCTTTTATATTTAATATACTACTACTAATAGTATAATACTAGGAAACATACTTCCTAATCAGAAAAAGATTTGATTCTTAATTAAATAATTACTTAACATATTAATTAATTTCCATTTAATTAAATAAAAAAATAAACAATATAATGAGCTAATAAAATTAACCTTGCCGCCCATGACTAAAACATGGGCCATATATTGTTTTTCTTATTTTATTAAATCCATTTGGATTTTAATAAAAAGCCCACATATGAACTAGACCTATTCTTACAAAAAGAAACAAGCCCACATGCCTATCATTAATATATTAATATAATTAAACAGCCCATTAAATAAATAATGTGCAAATTATATTCTTAATATATTAAATACAATTCTAGATGCACCCATAAATAGTCTGGTAGAATATATCAAGTGATTCATGAAAGTCCATGTGGATTGGGGATCTTGGCGAGCCTATCTAAATTTAAGCTCTAATAGACATAACCCAATCACAATCAATAAATGATTCACTTAGGTTCAATCTATTAATTTTAGTTCATTCCACTAAAGAACTAAAATTGCACTCTTAAATAAAGATGAAATAAGTAAATGATTCTCATTTATACCCTAGACAATTTTATAGGAGATAGTGAATCCTCGTGAAGAATATCAGTAATCGCCAAGAGCTCATAGGCCGTCTATAGTTCTCAAAGTTACCATATTTACTCAGATGACCACACTTTGAACTTGGATATATATTATGACTTGTCTAGAAGTCATCTTTCAATAGTCACTACTGAAAACTCAACGTTAAGATTTAATATCCAAAACCACAAAGCATCCATATGATGATATTCTACTCACATTTAATAAATGGAGCCACGATGTCCATATCTATAAATAAAGTCCTCTATCGATTAGCAAATGAATACCACCAAACTATCGAGGATAGATTATGCTATATAATCATACTCATTGATAGCTCAAATGATAACACTTGTAACCATAAGTCCATCATTTATCTCAGGATTAAGATAGACTCTCTGATTGTCTTGATAATGAAAAGACTTTTATCTATTGACGGTTCTAGAAAAAGTATTTTATTGTGATCCAGTTCAATGCACCCAGTGCACTAGATTCTTTTACTCGAAAACCCTTCGATGATTTTAGACTTATCATAACACATTTGATCCTACTCAAATGCTAGCAAAAGAATTCTACAACTTTAACAAGATAAAGGTGCCCAACCTTTAACTTAAGTTGTGAACGTTATTCTAGACTAACTAAAGAATTGTGTCTACCTCATACATATCCAGATGTACTAATAATTCTTCTTTTCTCATAGTCTTTTGACCTTATGATTATTTACTTTGACAATTATTATAATAAATGCTATAAGATTTTGTTAAAAACATAAATCACTTTATTAATATGAAAATATTGTCATTTACAATATTACACTCTTGCTATTGAGCATAATCCTAACAATCTCCCACTTGCACTATAGCAAATGCGTCATATCTCTCATTCCCATGTTCTCTAGGTGCCCATCAAAACTCTTCTGTGGTAGAGCCTTTGTGAAGGGATCCGCTAGATTTTCCGCTGACGCGATTTTCGTAATCATCACGTCACCCCTATGCACAATCTCCCTAAAAAGATGATACTTCCTTTCAATGTGTTTTCCTCTCTTATGACTTCTTGGTTCTTTCGAATTAGCCATTGCTCTACTATTGTCACAGTAGATAGTGATTTGCTTACTAGGAACCACTTCTAAGTCAACCAAGAATTGGTGGAGCCAAACATCCTCTTTGGCAGCTTCGCATGCACCAACATACTCAGCTTCCATGGTGGAGTCAGCAATACATGATTGCTTGATACTCCTCCATATGAATGCTCCTCCTCCAAGAGTAAACACAGATCCTGATGTGGATTTTCTGGAGTCAGAATCTGATTGGAAATCAGAATCTTTATACCCTACGGGAATCAAATCCCCTCCAGAGTATACAAGCATATTGTCTCTCGTTCTCTTGAGATACTTGAAAATATGCTTGACTGCCGTCTAGTGATCAGGTCCAAGTTTCGATTGAAACCTGTTAACTATGCCAACAACAAAATAGTGCAGAGCATTACATACATGAGACTTCCAACTGCCGAGGCATATGGAACCCTACTCATGAATTGCTCTTCATGCTCATTCTTAGGAACTTGTTCCTTAGAAAGTTTGATTCCATGCCTGAAAGGTAACATACCTGAAAGTGCAAATAAACTCGGGTGTGTTCACAAATATATTAATCTAGATGGGGGTGAATAGATTTTAACAATATTACCCAATTTTCGCGTTTAGTCAATTTACGAAAATACCCCAATCTAGTCAATACAATAACAAGTGTAATATGGTGCAGAATTATAAATGACACTTGATATTTACGTGGAAACCCTCACGGGAAAAACCACGGGCTGTACAGTGTGCCACACTCAAACCTCGAATCCACTAAATGTGTAAAACGATTACAACCTACTCCCGGTGTATAATCACACACCTACCTAATCCCGGTATAAGTGAACCTAGTCCAATTGCTTGTGACCACCTAATCCCGGTGTCCGACCTAATCCCGGTCTATCACACAAGACTTCAATTGCTTGCGATCTAAGCAACCTAATCCCGGAAGCTACACGCAAGGCTTACTTCTCAATGAAGAGATTACAACCTATATGAATATATATCATACTCAACAAATGCAATGAGAGCTAGGCAACTCTATATGCTTATCTAGGATGATTAGATGGCAATAAATGCAATCCTAGATATCAATAGCTAAATGACATGTCATAAAGCTTAGCAAATCATAGATTAAATAACCTAGATGTTGCTATCAAAATACAACACTCAATCATGTCAACACAACAATCTCTATTTTGTATCTAGAATATATTCTAAGAGCATACAAATAATATAAGAGATTTCTTTGATAAATAAAACACTAAACTTAGATGAGATTAGTGAAGAACATACCAAAGGAGGTGTGTTGAGCAGAACCCATTCAAATAAGCAAACTAACTATACTAGAAAATGTTTAGATGATCTTTGATGCACATGTATGTGGTTTTGAGTGTATAAAAATGAGTTTGAAACAAATTACGGTGTGTTCAATATTAATCTAGAGGGGGGGTGAATAGATTTTATCCGATTTTACCTAATTTTCGTTAATAGGCAAGATTACAAAAATACCTCTAATAGTCAATACAAATATAGCAAGTGTAATATAGTGCGGAAATATTAAATGACACTTGATATTTACGCGGAAACCCTCACAGGAAAAACCACGGGCTATTAAGTGAGCCACACTCGAACCTCGAATCCACTAAATGTGAGAAAGATTACAAGCTAATCCCGGAAGTAATCACACACCTACCTAATCCCGGTATGAGTGAACCTAGTCCAATTGCTTGTGGTTTACGCAACCTAATCCCGGAAGCTACACAAGTCTTACTTCTCAAAGAAGAGATAACAAGCCTATGTGAATTTATGAATACTCAAAATGCAATAAGAGCAAGGCAACCCTATATGCTTATCTAGGATGATGATATATCAATGAAATCAATCCTAGATATCAAAAGCTAAATGACATATCATAAAGCTTAGCTAATCAAGATTAAGCAAAACCTAGATAGCTATCACAATACAACACTCAATCATATTCATCACAAACAATCTCTATCTTGTATTTAGCATGTGAACATAAAACATACAAGTAAGTAAAGAGATTTCTTGATAAGAAAGAAACTAAAATTAGATGAAGTTAGTCAAAATCTTACCAAGCAAGTTGTGATGATGCAAAGCTATGCATGAATGATCCTAGACGAACTTGATGAATCAAATGAAAAGCTTTGAGTGTTAAAGGTGAGTTCTTGATGATTTTTCTCTCAAGTGTTTCTCTTTTTGCTTTAGGGTTCTAAGGAGTCAAAGAACTAACTCAGAGAAATGAGAAAGCATGATATTTATAGGCATCAAGAAAAGGGCATATGAAAAGACAAGTTTGCCCCTGAAAACGCACGATCGCCGGTTTCATTCGGCGGCCTTGGTCCCGAGAGAAACAGAGGAGCAATGGTGGTTTCATTCGGCGGTTTCAAAACCGCCCACCGCAGAATCAACCTGAGAGATTAAAATCAATCAGGTATGAACGGCGGTTTCAAATCGGCGGTCGAGGCCGCCAATATAACCGCAGAATCAGACCAGAGACCTCTGGTCCAAAACAGAGGTTTCATTTGGCGGCCAGGGCTGCCGATCTAACCGCCGATTCACCAAAAGTGGTGAATCCAAGGAGAAAGCCAAGGCAATCACCAAGAGCGGTCTTCTTGCAAAACCAAGCACACTTATATGCAAGCGCGGACGTTTCCGAACAACTACGAAAAATGAATTACAAGACACAAACACACAACAAGAAACAATTTATAAAAGTGTATGTGTGAAAGTGACATGTGAAGAGAATGCACACATATTAAAATATGCTAGGTGAGTGTGTGCTACTAAATCTCTTCAATAAAAAACTAAGCACAAAAGATATACCTTTAGTGTGCTTGTCACCTTGAGGTCTTGAGGGCATTAAGCTTGATCCTTAAACACCTAAAACTACCCTTACAAGTCAAACCCCAACTTGTGGTTTGTCTACGAAATAAGCCAATCAATATGAGAATCCTTACAATCTTCCCCTTTGGCTATTTCGAGACAAAACCGCTTCTCACATTGATCCTCACAACAAAATATAAACTACGGGATTTCAATGATAATCTACATTACAAAGAGATATAAATAAAAATAAATAAACATCTTCAAGCCTTCAATCTCTTGTAGAATTATCAACCCTTCAAAAAAAAAAAATTACACTTTCCAAAGCAAGTGTATATGAGATGATCAAGTGAAAATAACCAAGCATTTGCATTTAAGTAATTTAAGCCCAATGCAATGTATGAAAATGCAATGCTCCCCCTCAAAGGGTTACTCCCCCTCAATCCATAAACTCCCAAATATGCACATTTGCTACTACAATAAGCAACTCCCCTTACCACATCCTACTCCCCATTTTTGTCATGATATAGGCAAATGAGTAGTCCCTAACCGGGTCACTCATAGCAAAGAGAGATAGTAGCATACAAGATAATGCATAATCAAATAAGCCACTTTATGCACTCAATTAATTGGAGAGAATCAAGGAGATTTATTTTATTGAAAATGTGTGAAATAAAAATGCTTTGCAAACAAGACATGTTGCATTCAAGTCCAAAATACAATGGTATTTGGCAAAGCAAATGACAAAGGTTTCCAATAGAATTCATACCAATTTTACCATTTGTCATGAGAGAAGTAAGGATATAGAGATTTCATTGATTTCAATTTTAATAGCAACTATATCCAACTTTATAAGCGAAACATGGCATGAGTGACTTTACACCCTATTTGATTTTTCCGGGTATGAAACATGTATGATAGTAGCCATGTTCAACAAATAAAGAAAGAAAGACATTTGGATTGAAACATCCTTTGAATGGATACATGATCCTTTATCATTTTTAGTCTCACTAGCTTTTTCACACATTGTTTTGCATTTAAGAACATGCAATCATCAATTCATGTTTTTTTAATATAGCATGTCATTTGAATTTCATGCTTTTCATATGTCATTAGCATGTCAATTAAGAATCATCATGTAATGGAAATAACTATAGGTCATTCAAATTATACTTCCTATGTAAATTTCCTAGTCCAAAAATGCATGTTTGAACATAAATATGACATGGATTGAAAACAAAGCAAGGTTCACACTTATTGAGATAAAAGCATATATATACATATGTCCAACCAAGCTTACTTCAAGCAATTAAAAGAGAAGCACAAGATCTTTCAAAAATTTTGCATGCATCAAGAATACAAAAAACTCTCTTTGCTTGAGTTCCCCTTATGAGGTCAATAACAAAAACTCATCACTCCACAAGACATATCCCAATAGATCTACTAAGAGTTTTAAATCGAGTAGCATCTAAAGGTTTTGTAAACAAGTCCGCTAGTTGATCATTAGTATCTACATGCTCAAGTACAATGCATTTATTCTCAACTAGTTCTCTAATGAAATGATGGCGGATGTCAATATGCTTAGTTCTAGAGTGTTGAACCAGATTCTTGGAAATATTAATAGCACTCATGTTATCACAAAAGAGAGTGAGTGTACCTTGGTTGAATCCGTAGTCTACTAGCATTTGCTTCATCCATAGGAGTTGTGTGCATCCACTCCCCGCGGCTATGTATTCAGTCTCCGCCATGGACAAGGAAATTGAGTTTTGCTTCTTACAAAACCAAGAAACAAGATTGTTTCCAAGGAAAAAGCAACCGCCCGATGTGCTTTTCCTATCATCACAATTTCCCGCCCAATCCGCATCACTAAAGCCTACAAGACTAGCATTAGTGTCAAACGAGTACCAAATACCATAGTTAGAAGTCCCATTCACATAGCGGATGATTCTCTTAACGGAAGAGAGATGGGACTCCTTGGGATCGGATTGGTACCTAGCACACACACCCACACTAAAGGATATATCGGGCCTACTTGCGGTCAAATAAAGCAAGTTTCCTATCATGCCCCTATATAGTGTTTGTTCCACACTTTTACCACTAGCATCCTTGCTAAGTTTCAAAGTGGTACTCATAGGTGTATCACAATGTTTTGCTTTTTCAAGACCAAACTTCTTCACAAGGTGTTTGGCATATTTGGCTTGAGATATAAAGATCTCATCATTTAATTACCTAATTTGCAAACCTAGGAAGTAACTAAGCTCACCAACAAGACTCATCTCAAATTCATGAGACATAACATCAACAAGTTGTTAAACCTTGGTGTTGTTGGTGGAGCCAAACACTATATCATCAACATATATTTGAGCTATAAAAAGCTCATCATTGTCTTTCTTGATGAATAGTGTCTTGTCAACACTACCTCTTGTGTAGTCATTGTTGACAAGGAATTGAGTGAGGTGCTCATACCAAGCCCTTGGTGCTTGTTTCAACCCATAAAGAGCCTTCTTGAGGCGATAGACATGGTTGGGGTGGTATGCATCCACAAACCCCTTGGGTTGCTCAACAAACACTTCCTCTTGCAAGAAGCCATTGAGGAAGGCACTCTTTACGTCCATTTGGTGCAATTTGAACTTGTGCACACAATAGATGGACAAGAGAAGCCTAATGGACTCTAAGCGGGCAACGGGAGCAAATGTCTCTTCAAAGTCGATACCCTCAATTTGAGAGTACCCTTGTGCAACAAGTCTTGCCTTGTTACGCACTATGTTGCCATCCTCATCGGATTTGTTCCTATATATCCATTTTGTGCCTATGACTTTAGTGGTCTTAGGCCTAGGAACTAAAGTCCAAACCTCATTCCTTTCGAATTGGTTTAGCTCTTCTTGCAAGGCAAGAACCCAAAACTCATCATTTAAAGCTTCATCAATCTTTTTAGGTTCTATTTGAGAGGTGTAGCAAGTAAAGCTAATAAGATTAGCTATTTGCCTTCTAGTCTTAACACCCTCATTCACATCTCCAATAACATCATCTTTGTTATGGAGTCTTCTAACCCATGGAGCGGGTTCATTAGAGTCCAAGAGAGGAACTCTATCAAGAGGTTGAGTGACCTCTTTATCTAGGTTAGGTGTCTCAACATTAGCAGTCAGCACAACCTTCTCCAAGGGAGAGTCATCAAATCTTTTATCTCCTCCTCATGGTCAATAGTTTTAAGCCTTTCATTATCAAATACAACATTAGATGATTCCATAACGCTTCGAGTCTTCAAATTAAAAACTTTATATGCTCTACTATTTAAGGCATAGCCAATAAAGATACCCTCATCACTCTTGGCATCAAATTTGCCAAGTTGATCTCGATCATTTAAGATGTAGCATTTGCTTCCAAATGTGTGGAAGTAGCTAACATTTGGCCTTTTACCTTTCCATAACTCATAGGAGCTATTCCTAGTTCTGGGCTTTAGGAAAACTCTATTTCCTATATAGCAAGCCGTGTTGACGGCTTAGGCCCATAGATTCCTAGGCACATTGTTGCTAAGCAATATCACAAGGGCCATCTCTTGAAGGACCCTATTTTTCCTCTCAACAACTCCATTTTGTTGAGGTGTCCTAAGAGCCGAAAACTCATGGGAGATACCTATACTATCACAATAGGTTTCCAAAGAAGCATTCTCAAATTCCCTCATATGATCACTTCTAATCCGTTTTATGCTTTTAATATTAGAATTCATTTCATTTTGAAGTTTAGTACAAAGCATTTTAAACTTATCAAAAGTTTTGGATTTTTCTCTAAGAAAATATGTCCATGTGAACCTAGAGAAATCATCTATACAAACAAAAATGTATCTCTTTCCACCCAAGCTCTCGGTTTGCATAGGACCCATAAGATTTATGTGGAGAAGCTCTATGGGCTCCTTGGTGGAGAGATACTTGCCCTTTTTGTGCATGTTTTTAGTTTGTTTTCCTTGTTGACAAGGTCCACAAACACTATTGGCTTTCTTCCCAAGCTTAGGGAGGCCATGCACACATTCAAACTTTCCAAGGGTTCGTAGAACCTGAAAGTTCATATGGCCAAGTCTTTCATGCCACAACTCGATTTGCTCATCCTTGGACACATTGTTTGAGACTATTCTAGCTTCAAGACAATAGCAATTGTCGTTAGATCTCATACCTTTCAACAAGGTTTGTCCATCGGGCTTTAGGATAAAGCAATTATCTTTGCTAAATAAGACGAAATATCCTTCATCACTTAGATGAGAAATGCTAATCAAATTGGCTTTCAAGCCATCAACAAATAAATCATTAGATAATGAGGGTAATCCAGGAATAGAAATGGTTCCTTTCCCTATGACTCTCTTTTTGGATCCATCACCAAAGGTGACATATCCTCCTTCCTCCATAACAAGAGTCTCGAAGAAACTCTTGTTTCCCGTCATGTGCCTAGAGCACCCACTATCCAAATACCACATGTTAGAAGAATTAGCCTTTAAGGCAATTTAAGCAACATGGCAAACATTTTCATTCTTTTTAACCCATTTAAGAACAACATTTTCTTTCTTAATGGTCTTTGGTACATGGGCTCTAGAAGTCCTAGGATCATGCAAATTAACCTTCTCATTCCTAGGAACATGCATCATGGCTCTATTCTTTCTCTTTTCAATCATGCTTCTAGTTTTACACATTTTAATATAACGAAAGCACATTGGCCTAATATGACCATCAAAACCACAAAAATGACAAATAGGAATGAAATAAGGAGTCATACCTTGTCCTTGTGCTTGCATGGGAGCCTTCCCTTGTCTTTGTGGTTGAGAAGGTTCAAACCTTCTCCTTTGTTGAACCGATCTATCTTGCTTCCAATGATGAACTTGCATGATTGGCCTCTTTCTGTTTTGAGCCAATTGATGAGGAATGTTGGCTTGAGGTTACCTCCTTGGCACCACCTTCACTTGTGCACTTTTTGAACTTTGTCCTAGATCTATTTTCTTCCTAGGAGTGTGCACCGATGAAGCTTCTATGTTTCCCAAGCCCTTAACAAACACGGTCTTCTTAGAGGAGGAGGTCTCTTGACTATCTTCAAACTCAAGACCTCTCTTGTCACATGGACTCTTTCCAACACCAAGTATGCGATCTAACTTTTTGGTGCTAGAGTCCATCGTAGTAAGTGATTTCTTAGCTTCATCAAGCTCCCTTTTCAAACCTTCTTCATTCCTCTTAGATAAAGCTAACTCCTCTCTTAGCTTATCTTCTCTCTTTTTAAGTCTCTCCACTTCTTCACTTAAGTGGTCATTGTGAGATGAAAGCTCAAGATTTTCTTCTCTCAACATCTTGATCTTCTTAGTGGTTTTCATCTCTAAGCCTCTAAACTCCTTTAGATATTCAACTAACACCTCTTTCTCCACATATCCATTTGTGGAGTTAGAATCGAACTTATCTTCACTAGAGTCACTTTCCCTTTGACTCTCTTCTTCTTTTTTACTACCACTTTTGCTCTTGTGAGAGGAGACAAAAGCTAGGAAGTTAGCCATGATGTCTTCATCATCCGAAGACTCATCTTCTTCATTGCAGTCATCACTACTTCCACTCCAAGTGGCGGCCATCACTTTTCCCTTCTTCTTTTCCTTGTGATTTGCACATTCAGGAGCAAAGTGACCTATCCCGCCACACTCAAAGCAACGGACCCCTTTCCTTTCGGTCCTCTCTTGCCTTGGTTCAAACTTCATGAAGGGACCCTTTTTCTTCAAGTCTTGGCCTCTCAAACCAAATCCCTTCTTCCCGAATTTCATAACCTTATTGAACCTTTTCAAAAACAAGGTCATGTCTTCATCCGAGTTATTCTTTTCCTCATTTTCATTCTTAGATGATTTTAAAGCAATTCCTTTAAGCTTTTTAGGAGTAGAGCTAGGACCCTTCCTAAACTCATAGGCGATGAGTCTTTCTATAACCTCGCTCGACTTCATATCCTTATAACCACTATTTTCTTCTAAAGCCGTCATCTTAGACTCAAACCTATCGAGAAGGGATCTCATAATCTTTTGTTTAATCCTCCTATCCGAATAAGGATCACCAAGTTGATGACTTTGGTTGACTATGTCCATCAACTTGATCGCGAAGTCGTTGAAGCACTCATTCTCCTCCATCTTGAGCATCTCAAATTGAGTTTGGAGAACTTGGAGCTTGGAGTCCTTCACAACTTTGGTTCCCTCATGTGCAACTTCTAGGATTGTCTATGCCTCCTTAGCAATCCTAGTATTTTGAATCAACTTGTATTGATTCTCATCCATTGCACATAGGATGGCATGCATTGCCTTCCTATTCCATTTTAAAGCCTCAAACTCTTGTGCACTCCATTGTGCCTTAGGCTTCAAAACTTCTTCTCCTCCACCCGTGGGAGTCATTATGGGAAGATCATATCCATCTTCAACCGCCATCCACGCATGGTCATGAATTTGGCATATGTAGGATTCCATCTTCCCCTTCCATGAGGAGTACTTCAGGCCGATGAGAAGAGGAGGACGCGTGCTAGAAGCTCCCTCATTGTTGCCACCGTTTCCACTCATTGTGTTTATGAATGAAATGAAATGAATGCAAAATGTATGAATGAACAAAGATCACACAAATGCAAAACACATCAAAATGAGCAAGGATCACCTAAGTATATCTAGGAACCCGCTTTGATACCAATTGAAACAAATTACGGTGTGTTCAATATTAATCTAGAGGGGGGTGAATAGATTTTATCCGATTTTACCCAATTTTCGTTAATAGGCAAGATTACGAAAATACCCCTAATAGTCAATACAAATATAGCAAGTGTAATATAGTGCGGAAATATTAAATGACACTTGATATTTATGCGGAAACCCTCATGGGAAAAACCACGGGCTATTAAGTGAGCCACACTCAAACCTTGAATCCACTAAATGTGAGAAAGATTACAAGCTAATCTCGGAAGTAATCACACACCTACCTAATCCCGGTATGAGTGAACCTAGTCCAATTGCTTGTGGTTTATGCAACCTAATCCCGGAAGCTACACAAGTCTTACTTCTCAAAGAAGAGATAACAAGCCTATGTGAATATATGAATACTCAAAATGCAATAAGAGCAAGGCAACCCTATATGCTTATCTAGGATGATGATATATCAATGAAATCAATCCTAGATATCAAAAGCTAAATGACATATCATAAAGCTTAGCTAATCAAGATTAAGCAAAACCTAGATAGCTATCAATATACAACACTCAATCATATTCATCACAAACAATCTCTATCTTGTATTTAGCATGTGAACATAAAACATGTAGGAAAAAAAAATACGTGCACGCAACGGAAGCGAGACTAAAAAGAGTTTAGTTTATTTTAAAAAAAATTTCATATTGAACCTTAACCCTTTAATTAATTAAACAATATATACCAAAAGATATCATACCTTTGTCGCGTGATCCGATTGACTATGCGTCGATGGTAATCAGCAAGATCTTCCAATCTGATCGCGAACGTGAATCACCTAGGAGCGTGGTCTCCCTTCTCTTTGAATTGTATACCTGATAATGGACAACAAAATTTTTCTGACTTCTATTAGTCACAAAAAATTCCAATAGATTGTTAAGAATGTCCCGGTCACTTTTGAATCCACAATCATTAGATTGAAACTCGCATGAACCTTATTCGAAATTGTGCACAATACCTCTTGATGTAAAGATCACTAGTGCACTATCGAAATAAGAACAATTCTTCTCACAATCTCTCTTGGCCGAATTTCATACTAGTCTAAGAGTTGGATTTTATTTTTCTCTAGCAAAAGAAAAATCTCTCAATTGCAAAAACTAGGGTTTGTTGAAAATATATGAAGAATATATATATATATATGTCTATTGCCGCAAAATATATATAAAGAATATATATATATTGCCGCAAAATATATATCATTATATATATATATATATGTTACTTCACCGCCTAATATATCTATATATATATAGTGCAATTAATTGCACACCTAATATATATATTTATATATAGTGCACGGCCACTTTGACATATACATGAATTCTACTTTTTTTATATATATCATACATATCACGGCAATCAGTTGCCATATATATTATATATATATTTTTTAGCAATCTGAATTCAACTTGTCATGTATATAATATTCAAACTCTAATCAAACTCTCTAGTGTATTTGTGACTATATAAAAGACCTTCTAATTTGACTAAACAAATAAAGTCTTTTATATTTAGTATAATACTAATAGTAGTATACTACTAGGAAACATATTTCCTAATCAGAAAAAGATTTGATTTTTAATTAAATAATTAATTAACATATTAATTAATTTCCATTTAATTAAATAATAAAATAAAATAAAACAATATAATGGGCTAAAAATTAGCCATTGCCGCCCATGACTAGAACTTGGGCCTACATATTATTTTCTTATTTTATTTAATCCATTTGGACTTTAATAAAAAGCCCCATGTGAACTAGACCCATTCTTACTAAAAGAAACAAGCTCACATGCCTTTCATTAATATAATAATATAATTAAACAGCCCATTAAATAAATAATGTGCAAATTATATTCTTAGTATATTAAATACAATTCTAAATGGACCCACAAATAGTCTGGTAGAATATATCAAGTGATTCATGCAAGTCCGTGCAAATTGGGGTTCTTGGCGGTCCTATCTAAATTTAAGCTCCAATAGACATAACCCAATCACAATCAACAAATGATTCACTTAGGTTCAATCTATTAATTTTAGTTTATTCCACTAAAGAACTAAAATTGCACTCTTAAATAAAGATGGAATAAGTTAACGATACTCATTCATACCCTAGACAATCATATGGGAGATAGTGAATCCTCGTGAAGAATATCAGTAATCGCCAAGAGCTCATAGACCGCCTATAGCTCTCCAAGTTACCATATTTACTCATATGACCACACTTTGAACTTGGATATATATTATGACTTGTCTAGAAGTCATCTTTCAATAGACACTATTGAAAACTCAACGTTAAGATTTCATATCCAAAACCACAAAGCATCCATATGATGATATTCTACTCACATTTAATAAAATGGAGCCACGATGTCCATATCTATAAATGAAATCCTCTATCAATTAATAAATGAATACCACCAAACTATCGAGGATAGACTATGCTATATAATCGTACTCATTGATAGCTCAAATGATAACACTTGCAACCATAAGTCCATCATTTATCTCAGGATTAAGATAGACTCTATGATTGTCCTGATAATGAAAAGACTTTTATCTATTGACGGTTCTAGAAAAAGTATTTCATTGTGATCCTGTTCAATGCACCCAGTGCACTAGATTCTTTTACTCGAAGACCCTTCGATGATTTTAGACTCATCATAACACATTTGATCCCACTCAAATGCTAGTAAAAGAATTCTACAACTTTAACAAGATAAAGGTGTCCAACCTCTAACTTAAGTTGTGAACGTTATTCAAGACTAACTAAAGAATTGTGTCTACCTCATACATATCTAGATGTATGAACAATTCTTCTTTTCTCATAGTCTTTTGACCTTATGATTATTTACTTTGACAATTATAATAATAAATGCTATATAAGATTTTGTTAACAAACAGAAATCACTTTATTAATATGAAAAGATTGTCAAGTACAATATTACACTCTTGCTATTGAGCATAATCCTAACAATCTCCCACTTGCACTATAGCAAATGTAACATATCTCTCATTCCTATGTTCTCTAGGTGCCCATCAAAACTCTTCTGTGGTAGAGCCTTTGTGAAGGGACCCACTAGATTTTCTACTGACGCGATTTTGGTAATCGTCACATCACCCCTATGCACAATCTCCCTAAGAAGATGATACTTCCTTTCAATGTGTTTCCCTCTCTTATGACTTCTTAGTTCTTTCGAATAAGCCATTGATCCACTATTGTCACGGTAGATAGTGATCTGCTTATTCGCACTAGGAACCACTTCTAAGTCAATCAAGAATTGGCGTAGCCAAACAGTCTCTTTGGCAGCTTCGCATGCAACAACATACTCAGCTTCCATGGTGGAGTCAGCAATACATGATTGCTTGATACTCCTCTATATAACTGCTCCTCCTCCAAGAGTAAACACAGATCTGACGTGGATTTTCTGGAGTCAGAATCTGACTGGAAATCAGAATCTGTATACCCTATGGGAATCAAATCCCCTCCAGAGTATACATGCATATTGTCTCTCGTTCTCCTGAGATACTTGAAAATATGCTTGACTGCTGTCCAATGGTCAGGTCCAGGTTTCGATTGAAACCTGCTAACTATGTCAACAACAAAACAAATATCTGGTCTAGTACAGAGCATCACATACATGAGACTTCCAACTGCCGAGGCATATGGAACCCTACTCATGAATTGCTCTTCATGCTCATTCTTAGGAACTTGTTCCTTAGAAAGTTTGATTCCATGCCTGAAAGGTAACATACCTTTCTTGGAATCTTGCATGGAAAACCTAGACAAGATTTTATCTATGTATGAAGCTTGAGATAGTGCAATCGTTCTATTCTTTCTATCCCTTATTACTTGGATACCAAGAATATAACTTGCTTCTCCTAAGTCCTTCATATCAAATTGTTTTGCTAACCATTCTTTTACTGATGTCAATACACCTACATCATTTCCAATGAGTAGTATATCATCAACATAAAGAATTAGGAAAACCAACTGGTCGCCTTTGATCCTTTTGTATACACAAGGTTCGTCAAGGTTTTAAACAAATCCAAAACCTTTCACAGCTTGATCGAACCTTATGTTCCAGGATCTGGATGCTTGCTTTAATCCATATATGGATTTTTGCAACTTGCATACCTTTTCCACTTGGCCTTTTTCAATGATCCTTCTGGTTGCATCATATAGATGCTTTCGTCAAGACTTCCATTAAGGAAAGCTGTCTTGACGTCCATTTGCCAAATCTCTAAATCTAAAGATGCCGCAATGGATAAGAGTATCCTAATGGATTTAAGCATGGCCACAGGAGAGAAGGTTTCCTTGTAATCGATACCTTCTTTCTGTGTATAACCTTTAGCTACTAATCTAGCTTTAAAGGTTTCCACCTTTCCATCCATACCTTTTTTCCTCTTGTATACCCACTTGCATCCAATGGGTTTTATCCCTTTAGGCAAGTCTACAAGGGACCAGACTTTGTTATTGAACATGGACTCAATCTCAAATTGCATTGCCTTTTGCCAATGGCGACTATCAACATCCTCCATTGCTTCCTTATATGTGTAGGGATCATCGTCGTCTGGGAGATTCTTCACTGATTCTCCCAGACCGATGTATCTCTCGGGTTGTCTCACAACCCTCCCACTACGACGAGGAATGGTAGGTTGTTGATCTTGTGATGGTTCGGAACTAACAATTGGGTCAGGTTGTGAAACCTCTTGTGGAATTGTATCTCCTAACATCTCATTCAGGACAATTCTACTTTTAGGTATAAACTCATTCATATAATCCTTTTCCAGAAATTTTGCATTTGTCGAAACAAATACTTTAAGATCTGAAGGACTATAGAAATAATACCCTTTAGTTCCTTTTGGATACCCCACAAATATGCATGTTTCTGTGCGGGACTCCATCTTTTCTGTCTTTCCTTTTAACACATGCGCAGGATAACCAAATATCCTTAAGTGTTGTAAACTAGGCTTTCGCCCAGTCCACAACTCATGCGGTGTTTTGAGGAACCGACATCGATGGTACATTGTTTAGAATGTACATTGCAGTTTGTAGAGCATATCCCTAAAAAGAAACAGGGAGCGTTGAATAACTCAACATTGACCTAACCATGTTCAAAATGTTAGGATTATGCTCAATAGCAAGAGTGTAATATTGTAATTAACAATCATTTTCATATTAATAAAGTGATTTATGGTTTAAACAAATCTTATAGCATTTATAGTTTAATATTATAATTGTCAAAGTAAATAATCGTAAGGTCTAAAGACTATGAGAAAAGAAGAATTGTTCATACATCTGGATATGTATGTGGTAGACACAATTCTTTAGTTAGTCTTGAATATTGTTCACAACTTAAGTTAAAGGTTGGGCACCTTTATCTTGTTAAAGTTGTAGAATTCTTTCGCTAGCATTTGAGTGGGATCAAATGAGATATGATGAGTCTAAAATCATCGGAGTGCCTTCGAGCAAAAGAATCTAGTGCACTGGGTGCATTGAACTGGATCACAATGAAATACTTTATCTATAACCGTCAGTAGATAAAAGTCATTTCATTATCAGGACAATCGGAGAGTCTATCTTAATCCTGAGATAAATGATGGACTTATGGTTGCAAGTGATATCATTTGAGTTATCAATGAGTACGATTATATCGCATAGTCTATCCTTGATAGTTTGGTGAGATTCATTTGTTAATCGATAGAGGACTTCATTTATAGATATGGACATCGTGGCTCCATTTATTAAATGAGAGTATAATATCATCATATGGATGTTTTGAGGTAACTGGATATTAAATCTCAACGTTGAGTTTTCGATAGTGTCTATTGAAAACATGGCTTCTGGACAAGTCAAAATATCCAAGTTCAAAACGTGGTCATATGAGTAAATATGGTAACTTGGAGAGTTATAGGCGGTCTATGAACTCTTGGCGATTACTGATATTAATCACGAGGATACACTATCTCCAACATGATTGTCTAGGGTATGAATGAGGAACTTCTTCCTTTTCTGTCTTTATTTAAGAGTTTAATTTTAGCTCTTTAGTGGAATGAGTTAAAATTAATGGATCGGACCTAAGTGAATCATTTGTTAATTGTGATTAGGTTATGTCTATTGAAGCTTAAATTTAGATAGCTCGCCAAGATCCCCAATCCACACGGACTTGCATAGATCACTTGATATATTCTACCGGACCAATTATGGGTCCATTTAGAATTGCATTTAATATATTAAGAATATAATTTGCACATTATTTATTTAATGGGCTGCTCAATTATATTAATATATTAATGAAAGGCATGTGGGCTTGTTTCCTTTAGTAAGAATGAGTCTGGTTCACATGTGGGCTTTTTTTAAAGTCCAATGGATTAAATGAAATAAAAAAATAATATATGGCCCAATATTTATAAGTGGGGCGGCTAGGTGTATATTAAACCTAATATATTATTTTGTTTCATTGTTTTAATTAAATGAGAATTAATTAATTTATTAATTAATTGTTTAATTAAGAAACAAATCTTTTCTGATTAGGAAATATGATTCCTAAAGGTATACTATTGGTAGTAGTATACTTAAATTAAAAGACTTGTTTGACAAGAAAATAAATAATTAATTTTATTTATTTAATCAAATAAGAAGTCTTTTTAATATAGTCAAATAAGAGAATAAAAATATATATGAGTTGGATTAGGGTTTGAACTCTTAAAACTAGAAGGGAATTAGGGTGCAACTAAAACTCCTATATTTTTGGAGTAAAAATTGCGGCAACCCTAGTGTTTTTAGAGAAGAGAATTCGGCCACCCTAAATAGAAAAAAGAGAAGAGAATTTCGGCCACCTAGTTGTTTTGGGGGTTGTGTGCTTGAAACAATTATTCTTCTTCTTCTTCTTCTCAATTCATAGAAAGTAATTTTATTCTACTAAAAACAAAAAAGAGTGAATAGATTATTTTTTGATGGTACACTAATTGTTTGTTCATCAATAAGCTTGTGTGTACAACATCAATTTAGGTTCACGCGAGTTTCGATCATTAGATTGAGAACTCAAAAGTGACCGGAATAATCTTAGTCTTCTTTTGATTGTTTTGTGACTAACAAAAAGAAAAGAAAAGTTTGTTTGTCCATTCTCAGGTTTGCAATTCAAAGAAAAAGGGAGACCACGCTCCTAGGTGATTCACGTTCGTGCTAGGATTGAAGATCTTGCGGATTACCATCGACGTAAGTCAATCGGATCACGCTACAAAAGATATTCTTCTTTTGTTGATTATATGTATGTTTAATTAATTAAAAGGGTTAAGGTTCATAAAAGGAAAATTTTTTAAAAGCTACTAAATCTATTTTATTTTTAGTCTCGCTTCCGCTGCGTGTACTGTACGTTATTTTTCCCTACACAAAAGAGTTCTGTTTCTTCTTTCTGCCACCCCATTCTGTTAAGGTGTACCTAATGCAGAAAACTAAGAAATGATCCCATTATCAATAAGATATTGCTGAAACTCACTAGATAGATATTCTCCACCACGATCAGATCTCAAGATTTTTATGTGTTTCTCAAGCTGATTTTCCACTTCAGCTTTAAATGCTTTGAACATATCAAAATCATCCGACTTATGTCTCATGAGATACATATAACCAAATCTTGAATGATCATCTGTGAAAGTGATGAAGTACTCATATCCATCTCTAGCTTGAATGCTCATAGGACCACATATGTTAGTATGTATTAATCTTAAACATTCAGTGGCTCTTGTGCCTTTGGTCCTGAATGACCTTTTGGTCATGTTACCTTCCAAACAAGATTCACAAGTTGGTAGATTATCAACCTTTAAGTCATTTAAAGGTCCATCACTAACCAATCTTTTAATCCTATTAAGGTTAATACGACCTAGGCGCAAATAGCATAGGTAGGTTTCATCTTATGATAATTTTACTCTTTTATGATTAGGTTGCATTAATTCTATGTCTAACAAGTGAGAGATATTTCTATATAATTAGAATAGACCATTTTCCAATGTACCTTTGCAAACAAATTTGTCATCCTTACTAATAATAAAAATTTTATTAAAAGTAACCGAATATTCAAATTTATTTAATCAAGAAACTGAAATTAAATTTATCTTGAATTAAGGTACATAATAAATGTCTATCTAATCTAAATGCCTACTAGCATCTAGATTAACTCTAATATCTCCCACTGCACTAGCAGATACCAACGCTCCGTTGCCTAAACGCAAGTTGATTTTATTCTTATTTTGCCTTCTCCTTTCTTGAAACCCCCGTAAGGAATAACAAACATGATTAGTGGCTCCAGAGTCTACGATCCAAGAATCTGTAAAATCTGCCAGAAAAACATGTTTTAAGATAATTCATATTACCTTGTTCCTTCTTATTCTGAGACTTTGGGCAATTACTTTTTCAATGTCTCTTTTCACCACAAAAGAAGCACTTCCTTTTGATCTTGGTTACTTTCTTAGTCTCCATCTTGGTAGGCCCAAATTGCTTTTTCTTCTATTATTCCTTGACCTTCTGACGGGTCTTAATAGTAGCAACTTTACCAACTATATGAATCTCTTTTAGAGACATCAACATATCAGCAGCAGACCCCATTCCTTCATGCTACTGTTGCAACACGTCGGAGATGGTAGCCATTTGACCATCTTATTAGAGGTCTTCCACTGCTCATACTTGTCCCATTGGTTCACATTAGATTCATTAGTAGGAGCAGGTGGTTTAGGAGTAGTCAGAACAAAATTTATATTTTTTCAGCTTGCAGCAACAACCCAATTTTCCTTTTCCATGTGACATAATTATTACCGGTTAACGTTTTATCTTTTAGGATGATCATTAAGGATGGGATCATGATTTCTTAACAAAAATATATATGAGTAAATAATCATTGTTTAGCATTTTCGAATATTTATCTTGAATTAAATATTTATAATTCAATCGTAAAATTCAACGTTCGATCCAACACCCATAAATGTTACGCCTCCTTTGGGAGTTCACACCATTTACTAGTTGGACTAGGTCCCACCTAATTGTTAACATAACAACCAACGTTTTCAATTTTAGCCTTGTGATTTTATTAACAAGAACTCTTGGGAGGATATTAATAAAACCACATTGAGTGTACTACCAAGATTTCGACCCTCAATGTATTCCCTCACGAAAATCCCTCCTTGGGGAGTAGATCTTGTTTGAGTCAATTGTCTAGTCTATCCTTGTAAAGAAGTATCTTGCTAAATTCCATTCATGGACGCCCCTTAGGGGGATTACCACAAATAATATAGCTCAACTAACCTTGGAGGCCATAGGTGTTTGCAATACACCTTCTCCCACTCAATTATTTAAGGCATGTGATTAAATCCCATAGAATGATTTACCAAGTTATCTAGATGCCAATTAGATACCTAAATCATTCAATGCATGTTCATACCGAAAGAGATATAAGAGTGGCACTCCTATTCTACATGACATGTTATCAAACAATAACAAATATTGTAATATTTACACAAAGTAAATAGCCACGATTTTGATCCATCCTAGAAAAGTAAGTAAATTACATTTGTTTGGAATACAAAAAATCTCCTTTCTTGGCGAACAAATCTTCAAGCGGGCCATGGATCACGTGAGCACCCACGGCTGCCCAATTGGCGTGCACACTCCACAACCCTAACAAGGGCTGCCGTGTGCAGCCCATGGACTCCATGGGGCTGCCATGCGCAACCCACAGTCCAACATGCACAGCTGCGTGCAATTTTGCGCACGTGCACGTTGCTATGGTGCGCATGGTCTCAAACTCATTCCGGTTGCTATTAATGTTTCAAGTCTTCGAATCTTCGATGCTTGAACATATTACATACATATTTAAACAATAAAAATACTGCAGTAATATTTTTTTTATTAACAACAGTATTTAATAAAAAAAATACTGCACTTATTTTTTAATACATAAATAAAAACTGCAGTCAAATTTAATACATTAAAAAAAACTTAGCAACTACCAAGAAGGAAATTGTGATGATAATAGGCCACCCTTCTTGTTACAATTCCGAAACAAAAAATACATTGAAATTCTAGGATCAAAATCGAGCAATAACAATTCACTTTATATCAAAATATAACATATATAAATCCATACATTCCAATGTAATTATATATGAGAATACCTAGAGTGCCATCTCTTTCTAAACATGCATAATCACAATAAAAAGAAAAAGATTCACGTATATATACGTTAATTAATTAAAGGGTACAACCAGGCTCTGATACCAATTGTAGGAAAAAAATAAAAATACGTGCACGCAGCGGAAGCGAGACTAAAAAGAGTTTAGTTTATTTTAAAAAAATTTCCATATTGAACCTTAACCCTTTAATTAATTAAACAATATATACCAAAAGATATCATACCTTTGTCACGTGATCCGATTGACTATGCGTCGATGGTAATCCGCAAGATCTTCCAATCTGATCGCGAACGTGAATCACCTAGGAGCGTGGTCTCCCTTCTCTTTGAATTGTATACCTGAGAATGGAAAACAAAATTTTTCTGATTTCTGTTAGTCACAAAAAATTCCAATAGATTGTTAAGAATGTCCCGGTCACTTTTGAATCCACAATCGTTAGATTGAAACTCGCGTGAACCTTATTCGAAATTGTGCACAAGACCTCTTGATGTAAAGATCACTAGTGCACTATCGAAATAAGAACAATTCTTCTCACAATCTCTCTTGGCCGAATTTCACACTAGTCTAAGAGTTGGATTTTATTTTTCTCTAGCAAAAGAAAAATCTCTAAATTGCAAAAATTAGGGTTTGTTGAAAATATATGAAGAATATATATATATATATTTTTTAATAAAATTGGACTGATCTAAGGGGAAAAAGCATCACAAGCGATCATATGCTGAAAAACCCCTAGACAGTATCCGTATATAAAAGAGATAAAAGAAAGTAAAAAGTGACAAAAAGCAACAAAGCACAAAGAGCCAGGGAAAACAACCCCAAACAAAAAGAGGCACGTAGGCCACACCAAAAAGAAAAAGAAAACATCAAGAAAAACGAAAATACTCGTGCCCATGCAGTCATTGCTAACTAAAGAAGAACAGAATGGCGGGGCAGAGAACCACCAAGAATCTGTCTGAAGCTCCAAAGCATGCTTAGAAAGCGTATCTGCAACTTGATTACCCTCCCTAAAAATATGTGAAACCTGAAAATCCATATGTGAGATTTGGAAGATGCAGCGCTACCACGCCTGACGAACCCTCCAAGGAACCAATTCAGAACGAGAAGAGAGAAGCTGAACCACATAAGAAGAATCGCTCTCAAGCCAGATTCGATGCCACCCATACTTCCAAGCAAAATTAATGGCCAATGAGGCCGCCAGAAGCTCAGCCTCAAAAGCGAAAACCTGACCAAGAGGAATAGCAAAGCAACCCTTTACAAATGCTCTACAGTTCCGAAAGATACCACCACAACCACCAACCCCCGGAGAGCCCATAGCAGTGCCATCAGTATTCACTTTGATCCATCCGGGGGTCGGAGGCGAACAAACCACACTCTTGATAACCGGGGCTTTAGAAGGGCGACCCTGAAGACCAAATCGACGAAGAATCAAAAGGTCATCCATACAGTTACGCATACAACCAATCTCTAGGCGATTAGCCTCTGAAACCGCACACCAGACCAAAGAAAGGACAGATCTAAAGTCCACCGACTTCCCTTCAAAGATCCACTGATTACAAGCAGTCCACACCCCCCATATCACTGCATGGATAGCCGCTTTCCACAAAATCCTGACCTGCTCACTAAAGGAAACCGACATGGCTGGCAAGAAGAAGGATTGCCAAGTTTCGGTAGAGACACGTCGCTGGAAAGTCGAGAAAACCGCCTCCCAAAGAGCAACTGCCAGGGGACAATGAAGAAAAAGATTATCTGCAGAATCACTACTAACCCCACAAATACTGCAACGAGAAGCCAACTGGAACCCAGACCTGCAAAGGCGATCCTCAGTAGGAAGCCTGTTCAACATCAAACGCCAAGTCAAAGCAGAGCGAGAGAGGGGAATAAAACGGGACCAAACATCTCTCCACCAAACAACCTGAGGAATATCACGGAAAAACTGGGAATAAGCAGCCTTGCAAAAAACACGACCATCCCGAGAATTAGCCCAAACCAGAGAATCCACAACAGGAGAAATTGCAATACGATCAATCCGAAAACACAGATCCGGGAAACGCGCTCGAAAACAATCAGCTAGCACCCATCTACCCTGATGAATAAAATCTGAAACCCTCGCCCGGAGCGGATTAGCTAAATAATCAAGAATCCCTAAAAGGTCCAAAATGGGAACCCCCAACCAATTATCCCGCCAAAAGTCCCTCTGAGAGTTCTCGCCAATTAGCCAGATACCTTCCTTAAGAAGGGAACTATAATTAGACCGAAGAGAAGACCAAATCGAGGAGGTGACATACCCTCCATGAGGCTTCTGCAAATGCCTGAGATACCTCTCCCGAAGAAAAGAGAAAGCAAAACCATCAGAGGTCATAAACTTCCAGGTGAATTTCCGCAACAGAGAGTCATTTAGCAACCCAATATCTTTCAGACCAAGACCACCCTATAAGTAAGGCCTACAACAACGATCCCATGCAACCCGAACCAACTTAGTCTCCTCACAGGAACCGGTCCACAAAAAGTTTCTCAACTTGCGGTTAATTAGTGACAGTAGAGAAGAAGGCCACTTGTAAATCATGAAAGAGTGCACAAATGAACCAGTGATGACTGACCTGATCAAAGTAGCACGACCGGCCAGAGAGAGAGACTTGCCCTTCCATTTAGCGAATTTGGACAAGATCTTATCCGCAATAGGGCGTAGCACTGCTTTTCGAGGCTTACCTCGAAATAGAGGGACTCCCAAATAAGAAAACGGAAGATGCCCAATCTGCATACCAACCAGAGACTGCAAACTACCAATCCGAGAGGGGGAGATAGAAGATCCGAAATAAATCGAAGACTTACCCCAGTTAACCAACTTGCCTGAAATATCACCATAATTGCCAAAAGCACCCATGATATGCTTTAGATTCTTTTGAGTGCCTCTGCAAAAGATCAAAACATCATCTGCATACATATATATAAAGAATATATATATATTGGCGCAAAATATATATCATTATATATATATATATGTTACTGCACCGCCTAATATATCTATATATATAGTACAATTAATTGCACACCTAATATATATATTTATATATAGTGCACGGCCACTTTGACATATACATGAATTCTACTTTTTTTATATATATCATACATATCTTGGCAATCAGTTGCCATATATATTATATATATATATATATATTTTAGCAATCTGAATTCAACTTGTCATGTATATAATATTCAAACTCTAATCAAACTCTTTAGTGTATTTGTGACTATATAAAAGACCTTCTAATTTGACTAAACAAATAAAGTCTTTTATATTTAGTATAATACTAATAGTAGTATGCTACTAGGAAACATATTTCCTAATCAGAAAAAGATTTGATTTTTAATTAAATAATTAATTAACATATTAATTAATTTCCATTTAATTAAATAATAAAATAAAATAAAACAATATAATGGGCTAAAAATTAGCCATTGCCGCCCATGACTAGAACTTGGGCCTACATATTGTTTTCTTATTTTATTTAATCCATTTGGACTTTAATAAAAAGCCCCATGTGAACTAGACCCATTCTTACTAAAAGAAACAAGCCCACATGCCTTTCATTAATATAATAATATAATTAAACAGCCCATTAAATAAATAATGTGCAAATTATATTCTTAGTATATTAAATACAATTCTAAATGGACCCACAAATAGTCCGGTAGAATATATCAAGTGATTCATGCAAGTCCGTACGGATTGGGGATCTTGGCGGGCTTATCTAAATTTAAGCTCCAATAGACATAACCCAATCACAATCAACAAATGATTCACTTAGGTTCAATCTATTAATTTTAGTTCATTCTACTAAAGAACTAAAATTGCACTCTTAAATAAAGATGGAATAAGTTAACGATACTCATTCATACCCTAGACAATCATATGGGAGATAGTGAATCCTCGTGAAGAATATCAGTAATCGCCAAGAGCTCATAGACCACCTATAGCTCTCCAAGTTACCATATTTACTCATATGACCACACTTTGAACTTGGATATATATTATGACTTGTCCAAAAGTCATCTTTCAATAGACACTATTGAAAACTCAACGTTAAGATTTCATATCCAAAACCACAAAGCATCCATATGATGATATTCTACTCACATTTAATAAAATGGAGCCACGATGTCCATATCTATAAATGAAGTCCTCTATCGATAAACAAATGAATACCACCAAACTATCGAGGATAGACTATGCTATATAATCGTACTCATTGATAGCTCAAATGATAACGCTTGCAACCATAAGTCCATCATTTATCTCAGGATTAAGATATATTCTCCGATTGTCCTGATAATGAAAAGACTTTTATCTATTGACGGTTCTAGAAAAAGTATTTCATTGTGATCCTGTTCAATGCACCCAGTGCACTAGATTCTTTTACTCGAAGACCCTTCGATGATTTTAGACTCATCATAACACATTTGATCCCACTCAAATGCTAGTAAAAGAATTCTACAACTTTAACAAGATAAAGGTGTCCAACCTCTAACTTAAGTTGTGAACGTTATTCAAGACTAACTAAAGAATTGTGTCTACCTCATACATATCTAGATGTATGAACAATTCTTCTTTTCTCATAGTCTTTTGACCTTATGATTATTTACTTTGACAATTATAATAATAAATGCTATATAAGATTTTGTTAACAAACAGAAATCACTTTATTAATATGAAAAGATTGTCAAGTACAATATTACACTCTTGCTATTGAGCATAATCCTAACAAAACATACAAGTAAGTAAAGAGATTTCTTGATAAGAAAGAAACTAAAATTAGATGAAGTTAGTCAAAATCTTACCAAGCAAGTTGTGATGATGCAAAGCTATGCATGAATGATCCTAGATGAACTTGATGAATCAAATGAAAAGCTTTGAGTGTTTAAAGGTGAGTTCTTGATGATTTTTCTCTCAAGTGTTTCTCTTTTTGCTTTAGGGTTCTAAGGAGTCAAAGAACTAACTCAGAGAAATGAGAAAACATGATATTTATAGGCATCTAGAACAGGGCATGTGAAAAGACAAGTTTATCCCTGAAAACGCAAGATCGGCGGTTTTATTCGGTGGCCAGGCCACCGATCACAACCGTCGAATTGGTCCCGAGAGAAACAGGGGAGCAACGGTGGTTTCATTCGGCGGTTTCAAAACCGCCGATCTAACCGCAGAATCAACCCGAGAGATTAAAATCAATCAGGTATGAACGATGGTTTCAAATTGACGGTCGGGACTGCCGATCTAACCGCAGAATCATACCAGAGACCTCTAGTCCAAAACAGCGATTTCATTCGGCAGCCAGAGCCGCCGATCTAACTGCCGATTCACCAAAAGTGGTGAATCCAAGGAGAAAGCCAAGGCAATCACCAAGAGCGGTCTTCGCGTAAAACCAAGCACACTTATGTGCAAGCGTAGACGTTTCCGAACAATTACGGAAAATGAATTACAAGACACAAACACACAACAAGAAACAATTTATAAAAGTGTATGTGTGAAAGTGACATGAGAAGAGAATGCACACATATTAAAATATGCTAAGTGAGTGTGTGCTACTAAATCTTTTCAATGAAAAACTAAGCACAAGAGATATACCTTTAGTGTGCTTGTCACCTTGAGGTCTTGAGAGCATTAAGTTTGATCCTTAAGCACCTAAAACTACCCTTACAAGTCAAACCCCAACTTGTGGTTTGTCTACGAAATAAGCCAATCAATATGAGAATCCTTACAAGTATTTTGTGATACAAGGTCATGGGAAAAGCTAAGAAAGTTGTTGGCAACATTTCTTCTATTTCCGTGGACAAGTCTAAGCCTATATCTTCTTCCAAAGTTACCAAAGCAAACAAGTTGAAGAGTTTGGGAATCTTTGGATGCAAAAAGATTATTCAAGAGAAAGGTATAGATTTGAACTTTTGTGTTGATTCTTATGTTCAAAAGGCTATTGTGAAAGAAAATGGAACTCTTGGATTGACTCAATAGAAGTTGTGAATGAGACAATGGTTAGGGAATTTTATTATGCGTACAAGGAGAGTACCACTATTGAAGATGTCGTTATGAATATGAGAGGAGTTATCTTTAGAGTTAATTCTTGGAAATTGAATGAGTTTATAAAGTTACCCGATGAGATTGAATTGGATTTCCTAGATGTTGATGTTGTGGAAAATCTTGATATGATGGGTAAGACTCTTTGTGATGACATTAATTTTGAGTGGGGTAAGCGTGCCTTTATTAGGCAAAGTGAGTTGACCAAGATTAGTGCATTTTGGCACTTGTTTGTTTGTGCTAATCCCGTTGTCTCTACTAATACAACCGAACTTAATAGAGAAAAGATTAAAATCGTGTATGCTTTAGTGACTCGTAAACCCGTTAACCTTGGACAAGTGCTAATTGAGCATATTGAAAATGCGGCTTGTTCAACTAGGTTGGAGAAGAAATGGGCTTTTTCGGGTTTCATTTTTCATTATTGTTTAGCTATAGGGTTGAAGAATCAAGAAAATGATGTATTTTTACCTCCCTTGGACAAGTTAAGCGAAAAACATGTAACAAGCATGTCATACAAGGGTAAGGGAGAGTCTAGTGATACATTTAGGCTTTTTGATGAATCATATGATTCAAGCCATGAATCTAGTGCACCTATTCTTCCTACTTGGGCTTTGCATTTGAAGAAAGAGGTTGAAGAGTCGAGGAGACAAATTGAGGAGTCACATCGGAGGATTGAAGAGCTAAATGCTAGAGTAGAGCTTCAAGATGAGAAGATCAAGGAATTGGAAAGAAAAGCTTCTACTTCAAAGCATTATGCAAGATCAACCAATCGCTCAATTTTCCTTGGTGGCAAAAGAGACTATAATGGCTTAGAGGTATATTTTCTTATTCTTTCTTTTTTGGCTTCATATCATGTCAAAAATGGGGAGAATTATAGGGAGATATATGTTAGTTCTAGCTTTCTTAGTTCTCAATGTTTTATGTTTTGATGTATTTTGTATAAGTTTTGAACTATATGGCTTGTAATATTTTTGATTAATATTGGCTAGAATATTTTTGATTGATAGCATGTATTTAGGGGGAGCATACATGATATCAATGCGGACTTTAAATGTTTTATTTTCTTGCCAATAAACGTATATTGCCATATGTGTTGTCTCTTGGATATTTTTGTGCCTTCAAGTTATTTTTAGGTGATATAAAGAGAAGACCAAGATGAAGTTCAAGACTTGTTGTTGGAAATTTTGTCTAATATGTGTAAATCATTGTACTCATTGTGACTTAATTTTCTTTGTAATTGTTTTAGTATTTGTATAGGGGTTTTTGACATGGAATTTGCCAATGGGGGAGATTGTTAGGTTTTTAGTTTGTCTTGACATATATTTGATGAGGTCGTTTGTGTGCTCAACAAAATGATATTTAAAATGTGATCTTTTAGAAAACCGATTTTCACCACTTAGATAGAAATTTAGTAAAGTGGCAAGTGGGATTCGTTCCACAGGGAATTAGAGTGATTAGTTGAATAAATTAACTAATCTATATGCAATAAAATAAATCATAAAAATATGGATGAGTGAATGGGTTGTCAAGCCATCAAACATACATAAAAAATAAATCTAATAAACTAATAAAAGAATACTTAACAAATCTAGATAAGATAAATGGAATTAACAATTAAGAGAATAGCTAGGGAATTAATGGGATCACAAATGAATTACGGGAAATGCTTATCAAGCTACTTTAGTAAACAAATCTCATAAATGTTAACCAATAGATTTCTAAAATGTGTTTAGGCCATAATTATGAACCATAAACAACTTCCCACCGCAATGCCCAACCGATTAAGGAGAGGGGGTCATGGTGGGATCGATTTGTTACAATTAACGGCTTAGATTATCGTGGTTGATATACCCTCCGACAATCTATCCTACTCACTATGTTCTCAATCCATCAAGGTTGTCAATCCAATCAAGATTATATAACAAATTATCCTAAGCAAGATTATAATCAACTAGTGGGTATATATGTCAATTATATAATGCAAAGAATCTAATTATAAAATGAATAGAACACAAATAGAAATTAAAATATAATAAAGCTTAAGCAAATCCCAATCCAAATATTCTCACATCAAAACCCTAGAAAGGGGATTTAATTACACATATTACAATCAAAGGGAAGGCAAGTAAAAGATTAGGAAATCACCCATGGGCCACCTTTTGTAAGCTTGATCATTTCTTTGCATTTGATGCTCCTTGTGTAAAGAGTGGATGATGAGGATGTGTCTAGATAGGTGGAGTCAAATGGGAAGTGACTAAGGAGATTTTTGGAGAAGATGGGAAGAAAAGGAATGATTACGAGAGGTAATCTAGATGTTAAGTTTAGGTAGGAGAGAAAATGGAGAGAAAATGAATGGTGGAGAAAGGAGGTTTCTTGGTGGTCAAGAGTTGTCAAGAGTTAGCATAAAATGGTGTATTTATATGTTAGAAAAGCTAGGGTATGAAATGGGCATGAAAGGACAAGAATACCCCTAAAAAATGGCTTGAAAAACGTCCATTTTGTTGCTTCTAGAAAGTGGAGGTCGCCATGGCGCGCCATAGGGTCACCATGGCGACAGGGAGTGCGCAGCAGCTACGACAATGGGCATAACTTTCTGTAGAAAACTCGGAATCACAATCGATAAAAACCCCTGGAAAGTAGAATTTCGGGGCTTTCCGAATATATGTAATCCGAAATGTGGTTCGATCCGAAGAGAGAGATATGCCTATTTGAAAATGAATGATCTGCACACACTTTTTACGATTTCAGCCCCTTTTGCCACCAATATTACTCCAATGCCTCTAAACTTTATAAATACCTGAAAACACTTAATTCACACCATTAAATCATGGGATATTGCTCGAGAATCAAGCAAAAAGAGAAGGAAGTGAGGGCCAAAATCATACCAATTTTGGTTCGATCAAATACCCCCAAACCTATCTTTTGCTCGTCCTCGAGCAAAGCAAACAATAAGCACCAATGGACATGTGTTTAATCATCAAAAAAATCATTAAAGCACCAACTTTTTGTGAATGACTCAAAAGTCAATATTCGACTTGCAAAACCAATAAGTGAAGAGATTAAACTAACGTTGTGCTCATTAGGAAATAATGCATGTAAGAGATGCTAAATAAAGATTAAAGACATGCCACTCTAAGTAAACATTGCACGCAACGCGATTCCACATTCAAGATGCTTAAGCTTCAAAACTAAAGTGCCATTAGGAAAAGAATGTAATTCGCCTCGACATCTAATCCTCGCCGGATTCTCTCATTTTCACACAGATTCCTAGGCTTCACTCACAATCCATATGCAATATGAGTTTATGTTCAAGATATCAAATTTAATTGCACATGATTATTTAAAAACACAATTTCTCAAAATTTGTCTCATGAATGGAATTGAAAACCATGAACCGGAAAGAACATGCATCAACCAAAATTTCCAAAGTGGACATCCCTAAAGATCAAATAGGTCTTTCATTTGGTTGTAATGGGGCCAAAGATGAATGGTGAGTCAATAAATGGGAAGAATTGATAACAATCACCCAATGGTCACACTAAGGCATACATTCTAAATTAAGCACAACTTGCTCATTACAACCTTGCATATTCCACAATTTGGCCTCCAGGCTTACAATTAACTTTGTGCATTTTTCTACTCTTAATTTTTGTTGAGTAGCTCATTTGATTTCACAAAATTGATCTAGGCACTTAGTGCCTCATTCATTTTTTTTTTTCTTTTTCTTTTTCTATGCTTTTCTTTTCTTTTCTTTGCTTGTCTTTTTCTTTTTCTTTTCAAGCATTGCATTTCATCTTTTTCATGTGTTTGCACATACATATTTTCCTAGGTACACGCCTTACATTTTAATACACCTCAAAGCTTACATTCAACCCCTAAGCCTTAGCAAACCATTTGGTAAAAGGTAAGTCTAGTGTTTAGGCTATATGGTTTATGTTGATGTGGTTCATGAATGAAAAGCTTAATTGTGTTTGGCTTCAAATGGGCTATGGAGCACACACATTAGAGGGATAGGAAGTATTTAGGCCAACTTGGTGGTTTTCACATGCATTGCTTAAAATCATTTCTAAAGATTTGCCCACAAAGTCAATCAAGGCATCCACAAGCAGTCCATATGTTCTATGGCAAACAACATTTAAGTGCGAATGAGACATTTTAAATATGCATAATATGTGTGTTTGAATGAGTGTTTAAAGAGTAAGAACTTTCCCTCAAAAATACGCTTTTTAAGGCCGTGTTTGTGAACCTCACGGGAAGTCTTCACTATTAATTCCTAACCTTCAAGCAGAATTGAATATTCACTCCAACATCAAGAGAAAAGAACTAGCGCGCTTTGAGCAATGCAACCCTAAATGGCATGAAGTTAATCTAAACTAAGCAAGGCAAAGATACACAATTCCTTACTTGCACACACAAAGGCACAATCTCAACAAGCAAAATATGCGCAAACATGGCATTTTCACAAGATTTTCGAAAATTTTAAAAATTTTAGGCTCAAAATGTTTTTTGCACATAATTGCAAACAAGAGATGATATTGCACACACACCCCCAAACCGAAATTAGACATTGTCCTCAATGTCTTTGGGGCATATACCGGTAAGTTCGGTGCAACATACATCCACAATCAAAGAGTTTAACTACACATCAATGTCCATTTTAAAATTTATCCCAAAGAATTAAATCAAGTGCCTCAAGAATATCCTATATGCTCATAATCAACTCAAGAGATATATCAATGCAAATTCATCAAGAGTCATCATCACAATCCATGTGGATAAAATATATGATCATTCAAGCCTAAATCCACTATCACAAACAATCCACACCCTTATTCTAAACAAGAAACTAAAAAGCAAGAAATAAAACAAATTAAAAAGCAAGAAAGAAATTGTACCTAGTGGGGTGCCTCCCACCTCCGGCACTCCAAACTCCAAAATGTAGCTTTTCTTAGGCTAAGGCTCTTGCCCTTTTTATGAGCACTCTTGGCTTGCTTGTCCCTCCAAGACTCACAAGTTGTCTTTGTTTCATCCCAAGAGATAAAGAAACCTTACTTCAACGCACAAGCTACACAACACACTTCCTCAAGAAGCAATAGAAAATCTATACAAGCACTAAGCACATTAGAAAGTTCCGGCAAATAAATATATACTCAATACATGCAATTGCCAAAAAGAGCTTGGAAAACCATTTATTTCTCTAAAAGAAACAAATTTAACCAGCTAAAAACACAATGCGAAAGAACATCTATATATGGAGGACAAAATTCCAAAAACTGGTGACTTTCGAATTCGACCAATGTCCGCTCTTCAGTGCATATTTTCAAAATTACTCAATAAAACCTTCTCCAATTTTGGAACAGAAAAATAGACATGCAAATGCAAACTTTTCATGTAGAAAATATTTCAAAATTCAAATTAGAAAAGTGTGGAAACGGACTTTGAAAATGGTTCACGTGCATAACTTCAAAACAGGGCATCGCCCATGACCTTTGGTCGAAGAAATGTTCATAACTTTTAAACCGCCACCCAGAATTTTACGTTCTTTATACCGTTGGAACCGTATCGAAATATTGAAGAACGTAACATAGGCAAAATAATTTATTTCCTCACCAAGAAGTACAGTTTTAATGAAACATTTGGCCTCAAAACTTTCAAAACAAGGAGCTTTCGCAAAGGTCAAAGAAAAACTTGAAAAAAATAAAATGAAAAATGACTCAAATAATGAATCCACACCCCCAAACCTAATCTAAACATTGTCTTCAATCTATATATGACATTGAGATGCATGGACAATGAATAAACGAAGCATGGAAGGCAAGAACTCAAACACTACCCTAGGCACTAAACACAACACAACTTATTCTAAACAAAAATGTGAAAACTAAAAAAGAAAAATAAAATGAGCAAAGAAAGAGATTATACCTAGGTGGGGTGCCTCCCACCAAGCGCTTGGTTTTACGTCCCCGCTAGACGTGTTACTTGGATCAATCAACCGAATTCCAAGGTTTCGAAGATAAGCCGACGCGAGATTAGATCTTGGAAATATTTGGTGCACATCGGTGTGTTCCTAATCACAACAAGCAAAGGCAAGTAAAAGTGCACTTGAAAAAGTGATTTTGAAAATTTAGAAAACAACATATACCAATTGCTTTTGTGTAGGCGGCATGAACGAGCAATGGGAGGGACATAAGGCATGGACACCTCGTATAGGAGCGGTGCCTCAAAAGTGACGTCATCCGCTTCCTTCGCTATATCTTCTATCTCCTCCTTTTCTATTTCCTTTCCTGAAACACAAGGCAAATCATTAGAAAGTTCATGGCCAACTTCGGTTTCGACATTTTCACCATTCGAAGGGATGGTGGTAACGTTTTCCTTCTCCGAATTGCTCGAAGACTCTTCATGTACCATACTTTGCATAGCTTCGACAATAATCTCATAGTGCCTTTCCATTCTTCTAATTGAGACTTCCATCCTCTCATCTCGTTGTTACCACATTTGATCTTGTTTTTGCCATCCTTGTTCTTTGGCTTGTATGTAAGCTTGAGATCTTTGTTGGAAGGCTTGAGCACTTTGAATAAAATCATTCAAAGTCTCCTCTTGAGATCGCACATAGGCATTAGCTTGAGTGTCTTGATCTCTCCTCCGATCCGGCTCATACGAATCGGCACACCATTCATAGCTTGACGCCGGATTGTCGAAATCATCATATGGTTCATGCAAAGGCCATGAATTGTAGGAATTAGGCGCTTGGGCTTGTCCTCCATCATTAGAAAGCTCTCCTCTTAAATGGCAACCCCATGTCTCGTGCCCATACATTCCACAAAATGGGCAAGCTATACCCTCCGTTTGTCCTATTCTAGAAGTCCTCGAAGCAAACAACTCCATTTGCCTATTAAATTCTTCCAAGTGCATAGTGAAAGGATTCATTGCTCCTGAAAAGAAAAATAAAAGAAAAATAAAAGAAAAACGAAAACAAGACCAAAATGGAAAACAAGACTAGAAAATCTAAAAATAACAAAAACAACAAACAACTAAAAAAAAATCTAACTATAAAAATGAATAACAAAATAAATATGAAGAATCTAAACTACAAAGAAAAGCTAAGTAATTCAACAATTGCTTTAATTCCCTGGCAGCGGCACCAATATTGATGAGGTCATTTGTGTGCTCAACAAAATGATATTTAAAATGTGATCTTTTAGAAAACCGATTTTCACCACTTAGATAGAAATTTAGTAAAGTGGCAAGTGGGATTCGTTCCACAGGGAATTAGAGTGATTAGTTGAATAAATTAACTAATCTATATGCAATAAAATAAATCATAAAAATATGGATGAGTGAATGGGTTGTCAAGCCATCAAACATACATAAAAAATAAATCTAATAAACTAATAAAAGAATACTTAACAAATCTAGATAAGATAAATGGAATTAACAATTAAGAGAATAGCTAGGGAATTAATCCAAATATTCTCACATCAAAACCCTAGAAAGGGGATTTAATTACACATATTACAATCAAAGGGAATGCAAGTAAAAGATTAGGAAATCACCCATGGGCCACCTTTTGTAAGCTTGATCCTTTCCTTGCCTTTAATGCTCCTTGTGTAAAGAGTGGATGATGAGGATGTGTCTAGATAGGTGGAGTCAAATGGGAAGTGACTAAGGAGATTTTTGGAGAAGATGGGAAGAAAAAGAATGATTAGGGGAGGTAATCTAGATGTTAAGTTTAGGTAGGAGAGAAAATGGAGAGAAAAGGAATGGTAGAGAAAGGAGGTTTCTTGGTGGTCAAGAGTTGTCAAGAGTTAGCATAAAATGGTGTATTTATATGTTAGAAAAGCTAGGGTATGAAATGGGCATGAAAGGACAAGAATACCCCTAAAAAATGGCTTGAAAAACGTCCATTTTGCTGCTTCTAGAAAGTGGAGGTCGTCATGGCGCGCCATAAGTGCGCAGCAGCTACGACAATGGGCATAACGTTCTGTAGAAAACTCGGAATCGCAATCCGTAAAAACCGCTGGAAAGTAGACTTCCAGGGATTTCCGAATATATGTAATCTAAAATGTGGTTTGATCTGAAGAGAGAGATATGCCTATTTGAAGATGAATGATCTGCACACACTTTTTACAATTTCAGCCCCTTTTGCCACCAATATTACTCCAATGCCTCTGAACTTTATAAATACCTAAAAGCACTTAATTCACACCATTAAATCATGAGATATTACCCGAGAATCAAGTAAAAAGAGAAGGAAGTGAGGGCCAAAATCATACCAATTTTGGTTCGATCAATATTCTATATCAAAACAATGTTTTTCTTGTATTTGATTAATGGTCATAGGTTGATGATTTGAAGCTTCAAAGAAAGATGTGGCCAAAAGATCAAGCAAGAAGGAGTCTTCGAAGAGGAATGGACTACATTGCACAATTAAGGTAATATAGACCTCATTCTTCTTCAAGGCAATAGGCACACACACACAAATCATTTATATTTGTCCCTGCATCATTGTGCAACATTTATATAGCACATTCATATGTTTTTACATGTTCATGCATTGTACTCAAATTCTCATACATTGTAAAATTGCATGTTCTAAGACTATATCTAAGAAACGGCATACATGTGTGACATTGTGCTTATGTGTTTACATTTTATTGTTTTTGGACTTGAACATGATCTCTTATGATTCCTTATTGAGTCCTGGTTATTTTGGTTACTCATACATTTGATTTCAAGTCCAAATGATGTAGTTACGCTACTTTTCGTTCTCATTCATTGAGTTGTGTTCGTCTTCGTTTTCCGAGATGAATTCTCAACCTTTTGTCAAAATTTCATAGTTTTCATTATGCGTGAGGGAGTCATAATTTGTAATCCAAAGACAGATTCAAAATCAAAGTTTGGAGGCTTGGATACGGCCGAAGAACGTGAGAGAAGCACAAGAGGAAGTTGCTCGGCCAAATGGCCAAGCATGTGTCCACGTGTGAGCCACGTGTGACACACGGCTGAGACACCTCTCTGCCCACGCGTGCCACACGCGATCCACACATGGAGCTGATGTGTCATCAGCTGGTTGGTTTTTCTTTTTCCTCTCTTTCTTCCTTTTAAATATTTCTCATTCCCTCCCATTCATTCTAAGAAGAGAAAAAGCTAGAAATCTCACCAGAATTTTCTCTACAATGTTTCTCACCTTCCAAACATCATAACTTTCTCATACGAAGTCAGATTTTGTTGATTCAAATTGGAGAGTGTTTGTAATTGAGTCTTTTACCTTTTCCAAGTGGTCTTGTAGCTTTTTGATCAACTTTTGTGGTGGTTTCACTGTCAAAAACGAACCAGCTCGTGATTGCAAGGTAGTGTTCATATCTTTGAGATTTCTTCTTAAAGACATATGTGAACTAGAATTTTTGATTTTATGATTTTCACATGTTTGAGAGTTGTATTGTGATCAGATTGACATCTAGGATTATTTGAGACTTGATTGAATCATTTTATGATTGATAATCCTTGAAATGTGTTTTGATCATTTGATTGATGAAATCTAGGATCAATGCTCTTGTATATGTTTTTAGAGACATCTAGGATTTAATTGATTTATCAATATATCCATGCTCTAAATCTTTAGCTAAATTACTCATTAAATACATTCTATGTTTCTAGCATTATTTTGTATGATTATAACATCTTGAATTTGTGCTTCATGATTATGATATATTCAAGTGTTATTTGTGTGAATGGAACTATGAGCTTTTGTGTTAGGTGTTTTCACATGCTCTAGGTTTAATTCATGTTTTTGCATTTAGTCTTATATTCTTGTGTTCTCACATATTTAGGTCTAGTTGTTCTATAGAATGTCTTGATCACATGTTCTATGTATTGTTGATTGTGATTTGCATCATTTGCATCACTTAGATCATTTTCCTTGAGGAAAGGTTGAAGTCTCTTTCAAAGTGAGTGAAGCTTTGTATTGAGCAAGAAGACTTGGCTAGGAATGAGTTCTGGATAGCCAAGCGAAAGTCTTAGCAAGCAGTTTCGTACTCCGGATAGTTGAGTTAGGGGAGCTTGACTAGGATCTTTGTGATCTAGATTGCTAAGCAAGGGAATCTTCCTAGAGGCTTGAGAGCCTTGGATAGGAAGTTGCTTCCTAGAGGTGTATGGCACACCTTGGATAGGGAATAGGCTTAGTGATTCACTAGCCCGAGGGTAGAATAGGATTTGATAGCTTGAGGTGGATATCATAGAGTTGATAGCCTTGAGTGTGTATGTCCTTTTCATATAGTTGATTTGCTTTGCCGGTGGTTGTGGATTCAACTCGTGGATTTTTTCTCTTCGAAGGTTTACCACGTAAAAATCTTGTGTCTATTGTCTCTTTCTCTATCTCTTTTATATTGTATATGTGTATGTGTTATGAAACAAATACTCGGTGTGTATTCTAATATTAATCTAGAGATAGGTGAATAGATTTTAACAAGTTTACCCAATTTCGCATTAAGACAAGATTACGAAAATGCCCCAAACTAGTCAATATATATAACAAGTGTAATATGTGATGAATTTAAATAATACCCTCACGGGAAAAACCACAGCACTACAACAGATTAGGTCTTTTACGGCGCACAAAGTATGCCGTAAATGGCGTCCATCCGCAAGCCGCATTAGATGATGTCGTGAATGATATCCATCAACTATGGCGTACAAAACACGTTGTGAATATAATTTTAAAATGCCGTAATTGTATCCCTCAAATACGTCATACGAAAAGCACCCTTTTACCGCGCGCAAAGAATGTTGTAAATGACTATTTATGGTGTTCAAAATGCGCTGTGAATATGTTTTTAAAAAACGCCGTAATTTTACCATTGAACCACCGCCGCCGCAGCCGCCTGCCGGACCACCTCGCTGCCCGCCGGGCACCACCCACTTCTGATAATAATGACAATTAATTGACATTATTAGGAATTGAACTTGATACCTCAAGTCAATAGTTGTAAGTCTTTACCATTTGACTACAACATTTGATGTGTTAACAATTGAACAATATTTATATATAACCTATATGAGTTGAGGGATCCAATTACAGCATTTTTTAAAATAGATTCATGACATGTTTTGTACGCCGTAAATAGTCATTTATGACATTCTTTGCGTGCGGTAAAAGGGTGCTTTTTGTACGCTGTATTTGAGGGATACAATTATGGCATTTTTTAAAACATATTCACGACATGTTTTGTATGTCGTAAATAGTCATTTATGACATTCTTTATGCACAGTAAAAGGGTGCGTTTTATACTTCGTATTTGAGGGATACAATTGCGGTGTTTTTTTAAAACATATTCACGACGTGTTTTGTACGCCATAGTTGATGTGCGCCGTCTTTGGGAATCATTTTTTACGGCGTTCCTCAAATGTGTGCCTTCTTTGTTCTTTGAGAAATTATGCATCACAATTACAATGTGCACTAAAAAACCGTCGTGAATGATAACATTTACGTCACGTCATTTATGTGCGCCGTAAAACTCAAGCCGTAAAAGACCCAATATGTTGTAGTGCGGGCTGGTAAGTGCACCACACTCAAATCTCAAATCCACTAAATGTGTTAACGATTACAACCTAATCCCGGTATATAATCACACACCTACCTAATCCTGGTATAAGTGAACCTAGTCCAATTGCTTGTGTGACCACCTAATCCTGGTGTACGACCTAATCCCGGTCTATCACACAAGACTTCAATTGCTTGCAATCTAAGCAACCTAATCCCGGAAGCTACACACAAGGCTTACTTCTCAATGAAGAGATAAACACCCTAAGTGAATATATGATGATATTCAAAGAGCAAATAAAGCTAGGGAACCTTAGACGCTTATCTAGGATGATATGATGACAATAAATACAATCCTAGATGTCAAAAGCTAAATGACATGTCATAAAGCTTAGCAAATCATAGATTGAATAACCTAGATATTGCTATCAAAATACAACACTCAATCAACACAACACACAATCTCTATCTTATATAAAAGCATATGAACTAAGAACATACAAGTAAGAAAAGAGATGCCTTGATAAATAAAACACTAAACTTAGATGAGATTAGTGAAGAACATACCAAAGGAAGTGTGTTGAGAAAAACTCATGCAAGCAAGCATCCTAACTATGCTAGAAAATGCTAGATGATATTTTGATGCATATGAGAATGGTTTTTGAGTGTTAAAAATGAGTTTTTGATTTGATTTTCTCTCAAATATCTCTCTTTGAAGTTTAGGGTTCTTAGAGTCAGAGAACTACACTTTAGAGAATGAGAAAGTTGTATATTTATAAGCATCAAGAACAAGGCATGTGAAAAAACAAGTTTGCCCCTGAAAACGCACGATCGGCGGTTTCATTCGACGGCCAGGCCGCCGATCACAATCGCCGAATTGGTCCCGAGAGAAACAGGGGAGCAACGGTGGTTTCATTTGGCGGTTTCAAAACAGCCGATATAACCGTAAAATCAAACTCGATATATTAAATGCATCAGGTATGATCGACGGTTTCGAATCGGAGGTCGTGGCCGCCGATCACAACCGCAGAACCAACTCGTGATTGCAAGGTATTGTTCATATCTTTGAGATTTCTTCTTTTATAACCTTCAATTTGCTTAAGGTTTTTTCTTCTATATGTATGTATATGTATGGTGAATGCTATTGAGAAAGATAGCTTCATAATCAATCCAAATCAAATGTCTAATTAGAGATATATGTGAACTAGAATTTTTGATTCTATGATTTTCACATGTTTGAGAGTGTAGGGAAAAATACCGTAGTACCCGCAGCGGAAGCGAGACTAAAAAATTAGTTTTGGGTAGCTTTTAAAATTTTTCCAATTATGAACCTTAAACCCTTTTGATTAATCAAACATATATATATATAAGAAAGTAATAAAAGAATTTAATACCTCTTGTCGCATGATCCGATTGACTTGCGTCGATGGTAATCCGCAAGATCTTCAATCCTAGCACGAACGTGGATCACCTAGGAGCGTGGTCTCCCTTTCTTTGAATTGCAAACCTGTGATGGGATTAAACAAACTTTTCTCTCTTGTTCGTTAGTCACAAAAACAATCAAAAATAACCTAAGATTATTCCGGTCACTTTTGAGTTCTCAATCTAATGATCGAAACTCGCGTGAACCTTGATCGATGTTGTATACACAAGCTTATCAATGATTAAGCAAATAGTACACCATCAAAGAATAATCTATGTTACTTTTTCTTTTGTCTTAGTTGAATAAAATCTCTATCTATGAGTTAAGAAGAAGAAGAAAAATAATTTCTGCACTAAGCCTTAGGGCTGGCCGAAATTTTCTTCTTATTTTTAACCTAGGGTGACCGAAATCCTTGACCAAAAACAATTAGGGTTGCCGCAATTTTTACTCCTAAAAGATTGGAGATTTAATTGCACCCTAATTCCTATTTTGTTTAAGATTTCCAAACCCTAATCAAACTCAATAATCTTTTATTCCTTATTTGACTAAAATAAAAAGACTTCCTGTTTGAATAAATAAAACTAATTATTTATTTCCTTTTCAAACAAGTCTTTCTATTTAATTATACTACTACCAATAGTATACCTTTAGGAAACATATTTCCTAATGAGAAAAGATTTGTATCTTAATTAAATAATTAATTAATGAATTAATTAATTCTCATTTAATTAATTAATGAAAACAAAATAATATTTTAGGTTATTAACCTAGTTGCCGCCCCATACATATATTGGGCCCAAATATTATTTTCTCATTTCATTTAATCCTTTGGACTTTAATTAAAAAGCCCACATGTGAACTAGACCCAATCTTACTAAAAGAAACAAGCCCACATGTCATCCATTAATATATAAATATAATTGTGCAGCCCATTACATAAATAATGTGCAAATTATATTCTTAATATATTAAATTGCAATTCTAGATGGACCCCAAATTGGTCCGGTAGAATATATCAAGTGATCCATGCAAGTCCGTGTGGATTGGGGATCTTGGCGGGCTATCTAAATTTAAGCTCCAATAGACATAACCTAATCACAATCAACAAATGATTCACTTAGGTCCGATCCATTAATTTTAGCTCATTCCACTAAAGAGCTAAAATTGAACTCTTAAATAAAGACAGAAAAGGAAGATGCTTCCTCATTCATACCCTAAACAATCATATTGGAGATAGTGTATCCTCGTGATTAATATCAGTAATCGCCAAGAGTTCATAGACCGCCTATAACTCTCCAAGTTACCATATTTACTCATATGACCACATTTTGAACTTGGATACTTTGACTTGTCCAGAAGCCATGTTTTCAATAGACACTATTGAAAACTCAACGTTGAGATTTAATATCCAATTACCTCAAAACATCCATATGATGATATTATACTCTCATTTAATAAATGGAGCCACGATGTCCATATCTATAAATGAAGTCCTCTATCGATTAACAAATGAATATCACCAAACTATCGAGGATAGACTATGCGATATAATCGTACTCATTGATAGCTCAAATGATATCACCTGCAACCATAAGTCCATCATTTATCTCAGGATTAAGATAGACTCTCCGATTGTCCTGATAATGAAATTACTTTTATCTACTGACGGTTATAGATAAAGTATTTCATTGTGATCCTGTTCAATACACCCAGTGCACTAGATCCTTTTGCTCGAAGACACTCCGATGATTTTAGACTCATCATATCTCATTTGATCCCACTCAAATGCTAGCAAAAGAATTCTACAACTTTAACAAGATAAAGGTGCCCAACCTTTAACTTAAGTTGTGAACGATATTCAAGACTAACTAAAGAATTGTGTCTACCACATACATATCCAGATGTATGAACAATTCTTCTTTTCTCATAGTCTTTAGACCTTATGATTATTTACTTTAACAATTATTTAAACTATAAATGCTATAAGATTTGTTTAAACCAGAAATCACTTTATTAATATGAATAAGATTGTTAATTACACCATTACACTCTTGCTATTGAGCATAATCCTAACAGAGAGTTGTATTGTGATTAGATTGACATCTAGGATTATTTGAGACTTGATTGAATCATTTTATGATTGATAATCCTTGAAATGTATTTTGATCCTTTGATTGATGAAATCTAGGATCAATGCTCTTGTATGTGTTTTTAGAGACACCTAGGATTTAATTGATTTATCAATATATTCATGCTCTAAATCTTTGGCTAAATTACTCATTGAATACGTTCTATGTTTCTAGCATTTATTTATATGTTTATAACATCTTGAATTTATTCTTCATGATTATGATATATTCAAGTATTATACGTTTGAATGGAACTATGAGCTTTTGTGTTTAGGTGTTTTCACATGCTCTAAGTTTAATTCATGTTTTTGCATCTAGACTTTTATTCTTGTGTTCTCACATGTTTAGGTCTAGTTGTTCCATAGAATATATTGATCACATGTTCTATGTTGTGTTGATTGTAATTTGCATCATTTGCATCACTTAGATCATTTGCCTTGAAAAAAGGTTGAAGTCTCTTTCAAAGTGAGTGAAGCTTTGTATTGAGCAAGAAGTCTTGGCTAGGAATGAGTTTTGGATAGCCAAGCAAAAGTTTAATCCAGATGGTTGAGCTAGGGTAGCTTAACTAGGATCTTAGTGATCTAGATTGATAAGCAAAGGAATCTTCCTAGAGGCTTGAGAGCCTTGGATAGGAAGTTGCTTCCTAGAGGTGTAGGACACACCTTGGATAGGGAGTTGGCTTAGTGATTCACTAGCTCGAGGGTAGATTAGGATTTGATAGCTTGAGGTGGATATCATAAAGTTGATAGCCTTGAGTGTATATGTCCTTTACATATAGTGGATTTGTTTTGCCGGTGGTTGTGGATTCAACCCGTGGATGTTTCCTCTTTGGAGGTTTACCACGTAAAAATCTTGTGTTCATTGTCTCTTTCTCTATCTCTTTTATATTGTATATGTGTATGTGTTAATTTGTTGAATATCATTTAGACTATGCTATATAATTGTTCTCATTGATAGCTCAAATGATAACAATTATAACCATAAGTCCATCATTTATCTCAGGATTAAGATAGACTCTCCAATTGTCCTCAAGCGAAAACTTTTATCCACTGACGGTTCTGGATAAAATGTTTCACTGTGATCCTATTCAATGCACCTAGTGCACTAGATTTTTTTGCCCAAAGACACTACACTTTGATGATTTTAGACTCATCATAACACATTTAATCTCACTCAAATGCTAGCAAAAGAATCTACAACTTTAATGAGATAAATGTGCCCAACCTTTATCTTAAGTTGTGAACATTATTCAATACTAACTAAAGAATTGTATCTACCTCATACATATCCAGATGTACGAACAATACTTCTTTTCTCATAGTCTTTTGACCTTATAATTATTTACTTTTAACAATTATAATAATTAAACTATAAATACTAGGGGTGTGCAGGATCCAATCCAATCCAATACGATCCATTGGATCCGATCCAATCCATTGGATTGGATCGGATCCGAGGTGGTGATTGTATCGGATTGGATCCTAAATTCTAAAATCCATTGGATCGGATCGGATCGGATCTTGGATTTCCGTTTTGAAATCCGCCGAATCCGCCAATCCGCCTAAAATATTAGGGCTTATTTTTATATTAGATAGTTTATTTTATCTACTACTTTTTAATTTTAATGTAAAGGCCCAACCCAAATACAATACGACTTATTCCAATCTGATATTCTAATGTTACTATTTTAGGTTTTCTACTTTTCCAATAGCCAACTAGCCACCAACTAGCCATCTTTTCATCTTGTGAGCCGTCAGAGTCGACCATCTTCAATTGAATCAATTCCTCTTCATCTACTGTACTTTGTGACAGCCAACTACTTGGTATGTAACTATGTATTCTATTTTTAATTAATCTCAATTATTTCTATGTTTGACTATTTGAGTTATTCTACTTGTTTTACTGTTTGAGTTATTCTATTTGTTTTATTGTTTATTTGTTTATATTATTTCTATGTTCATTACTTTGTTTGTATAATTTTTAATTAACTATGTATTATTTTTAATGATAATAAATATTATATAATTTATTATGTATGTGCTATTGTGCTTGCCTTCTCCTTGTTCTGTTTCGTCTCATGGTGTTGTGGGTTTTGCTTTTGTTTCTTTTTTGTGGTTTGGTGCCTATTGGCTTGGTTTTAACTCAATAATATAATTAACCCAAAATTACCGGTATTGTACATGGATTAATATTTAAATTTGGATTAATAATTAATATTTTATGGGTATATGTTGGCTGTTGTGACTACAACTTACTGGGAGGTTTTTTTGTTTTGTGATAACAATTAAATGATTAATAGGTACATACGCCATAAAACATTGAACATTTTCTTCATATATATGTATAAAATTTAAATAAGATTTTCTCCATATTTGTGATATTACAATAGATGAAGAAACAAAATTGACACATTTATCACCTTACTAAAGACATAATAACTAAATTTTGTGATTCTCAATGATAATAAATAAGACAAAGAAAACTACTTAAGAGCCAAACATTCATATTGTAAGAGTAAGTTCTTATTCCAGGTTTAGTTTCAGGCAGATTTTGTACTCTGATAGCTGCTAGCAACCAATTGTGGTAGCTGCAATGCAAGCCCGATCGACCCCCAAGACCAGCCATATATGATCATCTCTTTATCGTGTCCCAAAAAATTTAATATATATTATTTTGTCTATGAATTTATGTATTAACTTTTCATCTTATGATTTTCAAAATTGATGGCTTGTGTTTTTGGAAGAAAACGCAAATCACATTTTTTACTCAATAATGGAATGAAAAGCTGAAACGCTTTTTTTTTTTTTTTTTTTTTTTTTTGGTTTGGCATAAACTCAAAATTGCTTATGCCAAACCATTCACCAACACCAAATCTATCCTTTTGTAGGCCTAAATTTTTCACTGAATGTGGATTTTAGTGAAAATACTTTACTGGTTGGTCCATCAAGCATCACTCATTAGTAATTAATATACTTTATTTATTTGTTTTTATGCAGATGACTACTCCATTTTATCATAAAAAAAGTGTCACTCCATCAAATACAAGTGATCCACCAACTATCGAAGGTACTTTTACTCATGATTCAATTCCTTCTGATGTTGATATGCTTGATGATGAATCTGAAGACTTAGATAAGGGGGGGAAGAATTCTTCATGGGCTTGGGATCATTTTATACAATTGAGTAGTGATCCTAAAAAGCCCAAATCAAAATGTCGGCATTGTGGTAAAGTATATGCATGTGGTAAGAAAAAAAATGGAACCTCCAATATGCTTAATCATTTGAGGTATAGATGCTCAAAATTTGTTTTTAAACGGGACTCAAAACAAAAACAATTAGTTATGCAACCAAAAACAAATGAAGATGATGGCAAACTCATTGCTACTAGTTATAATGAAGAGAAATGTAGGGAAGCACTTGCTAGGTTTGTTTTGCTTGACGAGTTTCCTTTTAAAACTGTTGAGGGGAAGGGATTTAAGTACATGCTTGGTGTTTTTGAACCTAGATTTCATGTCCCATGTAGAACCACTATTGCGCGTGATGTTTTGCAAGTTTATGTGGATGAAAAACAAAAGTTGAAGGACTTTTTTGTTAGGAACCAGCAAAGAGTTTGTCTCACGACAGACACATGGACATCAATTCAAAATATTAATTATATGTGTCTCACTGTACATTTTATTGATAGCAACTGGAAATTGCAAAAGAAAATCTTGAATTTTTGTCCAATTGCAAACCATAAAGGGGATACCATTGGCAAGGCATTAGAGACATGTTTAAAATCATGGGGCATAGAGAGGGTTTTTACTGTAACCGTTGATAATGCAAGCTCTAACAATGATGCTATTTTATACTTGTCTAAGATTGTGAATAGTTGGAATGGGGCAATTATGAATGGTGACCACATGCATTTAAGATGTTCTGCACATATTTTAAATCTCATTGTTACGGAAGGTTTGAAAGATTATCATGAATCAATTAGTAAAATTCGTAATGTGGTGAGATATGTTAGAGGTTCTCCGGCGAGGCTACAAAAGTTTAAGAGTTGTGCGGAAAGAGAGAAAATTTCTTCAAAAAAACTTCTATGCTTAGATGTCCCAACTAGATGGAATTCAACTTACTTGATGTTAGAGAGTGCTGAAAAGTTTCAAAAAGCATTTGAAAGGTTAGAAGATCATGATACTCAATATTTTCGTGAGTTTTGTTTGGGTAAGGACAAGGGGGCTCCAACGTCCTTGGATTGGGAATATGCTCGTTGTTTTATTAAGTTTTTGAAGGTGTTTTTTGATGCTACTCTGAAATTCTCAGGATCTTTATTTGTGACTTCCAGTACATTTTTACGTCAATTGTGTATGGTTCATTCACAATTGAAAAATTGGTGTGATAGTAAAGATATTTTTTTGAAGCATATGGCTGAAAATATGAGGAAGAAGTATGATAAATATTGGGGAAGTTATCAGGTGATTAATCCTTTTCTATTTATAGCTGTACTTCTTGATCCTCGCGACAAGCAACGACTTTTGAGATATTGTTTTGCATTGTTGTGGGGTGAAGATAGAGCAAATGAAGTGACAAGTAGAGTAATAAGTACTTTGAATGAATTATATTATCAATATAAAGTGATTTACTTTGCAAATGTGGAAGCTGATGATAATATCCCTATTGCAAATGATATGCCGGTTGATAGTGGTGAGATTGATGCTGATTCTTTGTTCAATTCTGGTTATATGAAACTTGTTAACGAAACTGATGGTGTGGGTAACAAGACAGAAGTTGATCAATATTTGATGGAATCTTGTGAAAATCCAAATGATGATAACTTTGATATCTTATGTTGGTTGAAGATCAAGTCTCCTAAATATAAGATTTTATCTTATGTTGCACGAGATATTTTGGCAATACCTGTCTCAACTGTAGCCTCTGAATCAACATTTAGTACCGGTGGACGCATTCTTGATTCATTTCGAAGTTCATTGTCTCCAAGGACCGTAGAAGCACTTATTTGCACACAAAATTGGTTGGATTCTTCTTCACAAATTAGTCTTGGTGAGATGGTGAATAACATGGAAGAACTTGAAACAGGTAATGTAAATCTAACATAAGTTTGATTATTGTTCTTTATTAAATTAAATGATTTCACTTATTAACTTTTTATTTTATTTTATTGTTTTTGTAGAAATTCTGGGTGCAGTTAAAGATCTTTCATTGGAAGAAAATTGAGTAAGATGTTAAAGGATGATAACATGAGGAATACTTGAAACTGGTAATATAAATCTAACTCCACTTAAATTTGGTTATGTTCTTTATTAAATGACTTCACTTATTAATTTTTTTATTTTATTCTTTTGCAGAAATTCTGGTGCTATTTCATACCTTTTTTTTTACAGTAAATTCTAATGTTGAGCAAAGTCTGGGTGTTGTCTTGTTTCACACATTTCTTTAGAAGAAAATACAGCAACTTCTAAATTTTAATGTTGATGTTGAATAGTGGGAAGATTTTATTTAATGTTGAACATCTGGATGGTTTTATTAAGTTTACATTTGGAGATTATATTTAATGCTTATAAACTTTTTGAACTATATAAGTTTACAGTTTAAAGTTAAAATGTATTTATTTAATGTTAATTTTGTTTGAATTAATTAGTAATGTCTGAATAAATTATTTGATTTTATTTATTTCATATTATAACTTTTATATATTAAGAATAATAATGAATTTATATTAATTCGATCCATCGGATCATATCGGATGGGATCGGATCGGATCGAAGTATTTTATGATCGGATCGGATCGGATCGGATCCCGCTATACAATCGGATCGGATCAGATTGCAATTTCTTCAATCCAATCGGATCGGATCGGATCTTGGATCATGGCAAATCCATTGGATCTGATCCGCCGCACACCCCTAATAAATACTATAAGATTTGTTAAACCAAAAATCACTTTATTAATATGAAAAGATTGTCAAAAACAATATTACACTCTTGCTATTGAGCATAATCCTAATAGCAACTAAGTGCAAAACTGAGCTCACTAAAACATTTTTCAAAAGCTTGCTCACTACTTAAGAGCTGTCGACATCGACAAGCAATCAAATAAGTCGTTGCAGGAAACCAATGAATTAATAAACGACAGACTCCAGCCCTGCATTCAAGGATTTTCAAACAAAATATAGAGTGGATCAAATTCAAATTCCTAATATCTTCCTTCGGCATCACATACTGGGAGTTGGGGGATTAATACTGGGGACAAACAACCCCATTACACATGTACGTGATTTATAAATAAAATGGTCGAATCAACCCCGTTATGCATGTACGCTATTCATTATAATAAAAATGGTTGAGTCGACCCCGTTACACATGTACGCGATTCATTATAATAAAAATGGTCGAGTCGACCCCATTAGGCATGTACTCGATTTATAAATAAAACGGTTGAATCGACACCATTATGCATGTAAGCGATTATTCGCAACAAAAAACAGTTGACCCCATTATGTTATTACGCTTGTACATGATATTCATATCCAAAACGGTTGAACTAACCTTATGAAACTCGAAAGTTTGGTCGAATGACCACTGCCTTTATCAACAAAATCACATTACACAAATAATTGAAATGGTCAAATGTCCCATGCCCTATTAGAAAGGTATTCAACTAATCACTGCACTACTATCAGATAATCAAATTAAACTATTCAAGAGTGGATAGTCTTCGAATTACAACTACTTACAGATCGAGTCGACTGTTACATCATTCCAGAAATATCATCCAAGTTAACATAATTTCACAAACAACTAAAATAGAAATACGCGATCAAAGCATTTGAAAAAATCACGTGAAGCGGAAATAAGCAAAAAGATACGAAGGGAAAATGGTCTTAATTGACCATCAAAAACATTCGGGATTACATAACGTGTTAACATGGGAAATTATAACAGTACTCCCATTTGACACAATAAATCAATATATACAGAATGTTAAGTCAAATAAGTTAAGTTTAGTTTTGAGAAACTAATTCAAGGTCGAACCATCAGCCGGAGATTCGAATCACTAACACCATCGAGGCTTTCGTTAACCTCCCTTGTGCCATTGATTTTTGCAACCTCTCATACGGTCGGGGATACCTCAGCTCTAAGACACTCCAATTCAACCTAGTCATCAACCTCTATTTGCATCATTTGAGGATCCCATTGTGCATGCTCGCCGGATAAATATTGTTTGTAAAGCTCCACTCTAGCAGTACACATAGTATCGACCGAGATGCTTAGGAGTTGTTCTTTCAAACTAGCGACTTGTTGCTCCATCCTCGCAATTGTTTCCTTCGCCTTCTCTGACTCCTAACTGTGTCAACCCTACTCCTCCCTCAACATCTTCAACTTCTCCTCCAAGGCCAATGTTTTCCTCTCCAGTTCTTTATTGGCCTTGTTGAGCGTATCGCCATCTTTCATAAGCATATCATTGGCCTTCTGAAGCTTTGTACATCTCTCCCTAGTAATCTTATATCTGTCATGCAAATGCACCTACGCCTGCAAAAGCCTACAAAATGAAAGTCACGTCGTGAGTATTTAACATAAATAGAGAAACTTTGAAAATAAATCAACTTACTTGGAAAGTCAAGAGCAAATTGGCGTCATACACCTCATCCATTTTCTTCCTGTTGAGATATTCCTCATCAACGAGAAAAAGAAGGTCGCTCGACTTCTTCAGAAATTTATCTGATTCCTTAAATCTCGACACTCTAGGAGGAAACAAAACCAAAATTGAATGAGGCCTTGTTGATATGACCGCAGTAGACTTCCTCTAGGGGTCTGCTTCGACATTTTTTACGGACTCACTATCGAAGACTTTCCTCATCCTTTTTGTCCTCAAATGACTCGATTCAAGAGAAGAGAGGAAAGCCGGCTCCTCAACCTCGACCTTCTTCGAGGTTTGATGTCTTCGCTGCTTTCTTCTTCTTGGCGTTAGCAGTCACCTGTTTCTTGCTCATAGCCTCCTTGTGAAGCCTCAATGCTTCCATCAGATTAGGCATCACAAATTTCGCGTTCGACATTGATTTGTCTGCGAAATGACGTTCAACATCAGTTACAGGAGTTAAAAATCTCATATCACAAAGTATCTCAAAACTTCTCTTAATCTAAGTATACGACACAAGGTCTTTTACAAGAAGGTATGGTGTCCGTGGCATAATCCATGTCGAATGAAGCCACAAAGTGCTAGGCCTAAGATTACCTTCCTGCGATAACACCCTCTAACTCCTTCCTTCGGCTGGAATAGCTAAAATACTATCCGTGCGTCGGACAGGATCAGAACACGATAGCTTACTCCCCTCACTTACTAAATCTACAAAGGCAGACAAAGTTATTAAAACTAGGGAAAAACTTAAAACTACTCTAAACAATTTTAGATCGACACCTATAACCCTCATTCCCAAAGGGCCATCAATTAGTGGACCCCTAGCAAAGAAGAAAGTGTCTTTCCATCTTTGATCATTGGTGGTGAGGTTGGTAATGAGTGGAGCAGCTTTAGACCTCAGATTCAACGAGAATCGACCCTTCTCATTTACATGCTGCTTTAAATAATAATTATGCAGTAGGGGCCCCAATCCAAAACTCAGCTTCTTCTTCTCACGAATAACAGTTAGACCCAAAAGAACCCTCCAACTATTTGGCATCAACTAGCCGGGGCAATATCATAATACATCAACAACCGTCAAGCCAAAGAAGGAACCGTGAATTTAAACCCTTGTCACAAGTTGTAAGATCCTTTATTTGTGTTGGCTTGATTCCATTGCAAAACTCTTTATATTTGTATTAGTTGTTGCTTAGGTGTTTCTTGGAAGAAAGAAGTTTCAAAGGTGAAGAAGCAACATCTTGTGCAAATTTCGTCTTCAAGGGGAACATCGCGTACTTGGATGCTAAGGTATCAAGATTCTTTTTCCTCTTGCAAGGCGTAAGCGTACACACACAATTCATACATGTGTGTCCTTGCATCGTAGTTCAAACATTTGGTATAACACTTTCACACACATTTAGTATGCACATGCATTTATCTCATTGTTGACAATCTTGTAGAATTGCATGTTTTCTCACTATCGCTTAGATATAGCATGCTTGTGTTGCATAATGTTTATTTGTTTGTGTTTATTGTATTTTGGACTTGAACATGATCTTATTTTATTCCTAATTGAGTTTCGGTTACTCATTCATTAAGTTTTGAGTCCATATGACGTGGTTATAATACTTTGCATTCCCATTTGTTGAGTTGTCTTCATCGTCGTTTTCTGAGATGAATTCTCAACCTTTTGTCAAAGTTTCATAGTCATCGTTGTGCATGAGAGAGTCATGATTTGTAATCCAAAAATGGATTCAAAATTGGAGTTCAGAGGCCCGGATATGGTCGAAGAACGCGTACGGAGCGTGAGAGAAGCTAGCATGGCCAAAGGCCATGCTTGGGAGGCCACGTGTGAGCCACGTGTGCCACACAGCCAGGGCACCTCTCTGCCCACGTATGGCACACGTCCCCACACGTGGAGGTGACGTGGCCAGCTGTGGTTGGTCTGTTGCTTTCCCCATTTCTCTCTCTCTCTCTCTCTCTCTTTTAAATACAATTTTCCTTCTCTCCAAACATAACTTGAAAAATTTGAGAAGAAAAGAAATTATGAAGAATTTTCTCTATGTTTTTAGTATCTTGATTCAATCATATCTTTCTCATTTCAACTCCGAATCACTTGATTCAAATGTCAAAAATGTTGGTCTTGATGAGAGCTACAAACCCCAAGCATTTTCACAGCCATTTGACTTCATGATTTTCTGTGATCAAATCTCAGTCCGAGATATATTTTTGTAAGTGATCCATCTTCTTCTTACTTTCATTGTTGATCATCTCTTTAATCTTCTTATTTGATTGATGAAAAGTAATATGAATGATGTTAATTCACATGCTAGGGTTGTATGATTGATTGATTTTTTGAGTTTATCTTTTGTGATTTCATATAAACATATTTTTGATAAACTTGAATAACATGAACTTGATTCTAGAAATACACTGTGATCTTGAGTTGATTGTTGATTTCTAGGTTTAGTTACATGTTCTAAGAGCTATAATACTTTGATTGTGATATTCTATAGTCTAGTTCTTGTTTGATTCACATGCTTAGGTTTCTAGATATATTTTGTGATTGATTTGTGATAGCCATTATCTAGATTCTCTAGTTGCATGTTCATAGAGTGTGTTTGATTTACTTGCTCTATTTGTTTGTGATTGCATCATATTTTTTGTGTGCACTTCACTTAGATCATTGTCTTGTAATAAGTTGAAGTCTTTTTCAAAGTGAATAAAGCTTTGTATTGAGCAAGAAGATTTAGCTAGGAATGATTTCCGGATAGCCAAGCAAAAGTCTTAGCAAGGAGTTTTCATACTTTGGATAGTTGAGCTAGGAAGCTTAACTAGGATCACCTTGATCTAGATTGCTAAGCAAGAAAATCTTCCTAGAGGCTTGTTAGTGTTGGATAGAGAGTTGCTCTCTAGAGGTGTATGACACACCTTGGATAAAGAGTAGGCTAGGTAGTTCACTTGGCCTTGAGGGTAGATTAGGTGTTGATAGCTTAGGGTGGATATCTCATGTTGATAGCCCTGAGTGTGTAAGACCTTTTCATTTGGTGGATTGCTTTACCAGTGGTTGTGGTATCAACCCGTGGATGTTTCCTCTTTAAAGTTTTATCACGTAAAAATATTGTGTCTCTTTTTCGTTTTAAGTTTTTGTTATCTTCCATATTTTACTTGTATTGATTCTTTTTATACAATTGCTATATCATTTCAAGTATTCATTTCATTCTTATATTCCGCATTTTTGAATATTGGAAGAACTTGGGACTATACCTATTCACCCCTCCCCCCCCCCCCCCCCCCCCCCCCAAAGGTATAATATACACTATTGCTTTAAAGGAATTTCACAAGTTGTACTCGTAGAAGCACGTCCACCTTGGAATTTCCCACTACTCATTCGTGCTCTTTCACTGCACATAGCTCGACAGATTCGGGGATCCCATACACCGTTCGTAGACGATCCATGTTGTCATCTTCGAGCACACTCCCCGGGCTATCTCAGGGAAGAATACTCAGTGGCCTACCCAAACAAGACGGCTCTTCGACGTTTATGTACTCTGGGAATTCAACCCACTGTGCAATGGCGCATACGACCCCCTCTCTAACATGCATTATATATTTATCAAAATGACAATTGACCGGTCCACCACAGAAACCTGTCACTTGACATTCCTGTTGTTGGAGTCGACTCCCCCTTCGACTTCACTTTCCAAGTCGCTAGGGGTCCAGCTAACGAATGGATCTAAAGTCATAGCTCACTCGATATATCACCAAAAGTTGACAAATATGGAAAATGCAAAAGTCAAGCACAAACCGAGATCTAAGGTTTCTACGGGAAGTCGAAGCCTAAGAAGATAGTGAGATTAGGTCAATACAACAAGACCCCAGCTAATATAGGTCGAGCGACTATCCAATTAAACGTCCTACAACGATATAACAAGCTTCTTAGTAAATATCATCCAAACATGTCTAATCCAATCACAAGCCAAGTGCTCAAAGTAAAATCGTGTCAAATAAAGAACATAGATAGTATTTCCAAATAAATTTCCAAGAATAAGCATTACTAGTTCCCTACACATGCTTGAAAATAAGTCGAACGAACAAAGAAGCAACACAAGACATCAATCAGATAGATTCAATCCATCACAATCAATTTTCTGAGATTCAACGAGGGACATAGATGAAAGATGCATATTTCTAGGCAAAATCCTAGCATGAATAATCTTGCTAGTGCGTACCTTCGAAAGAAATTTGAATAAGAATAGTAGGGAAATCAACTGACTTTGACAAAGATTCGCAGAAATCATAGTTGGAAAGCAAGAGTTTTTTACAGTGGCAAAGATTTTCAAATATCTCAGTTGGAAACCAAGAGTTTTTTGCAAAATGGGAATGTAGAAGTAAAAAACTTAGTGGAGAAGTTTTGGTTAATAAACCAACACTTAACCACAGATGCCACGTGTCACAACTGCTACAGTTGCCTACTAACCAAAGTAACTCTATTTGTTAGTTCAAAATTCAAAATTTAACCAAGTGCGCTAAAAACAAGGCATTACATCAACACTAGGTAATTGAACCGCTTCAATCCCATCGATTGGACTTTCCACAAGTAACTTGAATACAAAACGTTCGATAGTGAGTCGTCGCAAATATTAGTTAATTATTGCCTACTCGATTACTTGTCGAATCCATGTTCGACTCAAGAAAAGATTGGGAATCAGATTCGCAACGACTGTGCGAAGCGATACTTCGTCGAACTTACGCTCGATTTGATAATGAACGATCTCCTAAAAAAGCCCCTCAAACCTTACTCGATTCAACAACCTATCGAATACACGCCAAAATCGACGAAAGTCACTCTCTAATTCAACGAATCCTTCTTTAGAGAGTGGGGTACAAATTGTGGTAGCCAAAAATGGCCTCTAAGCCCAACAATTCGAAAGCCCAAGCTACTTAGTATGGATCCGGTTTTGGCCCATCTAATATGGGTCGACCCGGGAAAACCTTACCTGGTTTCAACTGACTCAGTCACTGGTTTTAATAGAATCTAATGAAGATAACATCCAAATCAGTTTGAATGGGTCCACGATTCTATAATCCCACGAAATCTGACCAAGATTTTGGGGATAGTATCTCTAACAACCCACAATCAGTCTCGAAAAAAGGTCGATAAATACAACCTCTCGCCCATGAAGAGGGGATTATGCAATCTAAAAAATACAACAAACCTCTGGCGTGTTGAAACTCTGACCATACACGAAGTTCGACCACCAGAATCTTTTTGGTTCTTTTGTTCACGATCAAACTACTTAAACGCTCAGACCAAGCACCCCTAAGACTAAGAAGATATTCCCCTCTTTTTATTCTTTCGTTTTCTTTTGTTTCCTTTGCTTTGTTTCCATCTTTTTGCAAGTTAAGGAGCGCTCGACATGTCCGATTCGACAGGTTATAACCAAATTGCTTAGGCCTAACTTGAATCCAACCCAATCCACATTAATTGTAAATCGACCATCTACAATGTCATATCATTTGGGCACTATATTTGGGTAAAATAGCATTATTGATTTGGAATTAGTATTTAAAAAAGAATCTAGGGTTTAAGAAAATAGAAAGAGTTTTTAATTATATATTTTTACTTTCGGATCTCAAAATTAGATGAATGATCTCAACTGCTTCCCCTTTATCTCATCTTTCCTCTTATCTGATTTCTTGTTTTTAACTCTTTGATTTCTTTTTATATTGCTTTGGATCTGTTTCATGCTATATGTCAGTTCTTATAATTTTTATTTTACTTTTTAAAAAATTGTTCTCGTAAAGTTTTTACTCTGTTTCGAATAAAATTTTCTCCTTAGAATATGTGAAAGGATCATTTACAATTTTAGAGACAAATAAAAAAATATATATATGAGATAAAAAAAAAAAAAACCATCAAGAAAAAGGTAACATGACAGCAAAACAATCTTATATAATTTTCTCTTTTTCCATGTTTAGAATAAGTAAGAAAAAATAAATTGAAGAACTGATATGTTTGGAAGGAAAATAAAAAAGATAAATAGGAGAGAGAGATGACGCTGTGGTGTAAAGAAAACAAAAAGGAGTTATATATTATTTTTAGTGATTTAATATAATTTTTATTTTTAAAATGAAATGTGGAAGAATATTATTGGGGCATAAATTTTTTTCACAAAAAATTAAAATATGAATTAAGCTAATTAATAATTATTAGTGGATGTATTTATAAACTATTTTTAGTATTCTTATTAATTATTTTACTTAAAGATATTATCAGATTTTTAAAAATATATTAATTTAGGATATACATATGGTTTTTCAGATTTTTCAGGTACAAATATCACCTCTCGTTTGTCTTTCGGGTTGAATTTAAATTTGGACCCGGGTCATGGGTCTCACCGGCTCTGGCTCAGTTCAAGTAGAGTTTTTTTTTTTTTTTTTTTTTTTTTTTTTTCCTTTTTCTCAGTAACCAAACAAACCATCACTAACATTTTTCTTCAGATACTGTAATGCGAATCGATTTTTTTTCTTTATCTTCATAGAAAAACATCATGTAAGCTATGCGTACTCTATTAAAAGGGACGCTGTTCGCGCCAGACTTGCTCGTTTGCTCATGGAGATTCTGAGCTTCGCCGATCTTTTGGGTCCTATAACGGTAACTTATCAGCTCCTATATTCATAAATCTTTTCTCAATTTGTTCTTCGTCCACCAACATTAAATTTTTTTCAATTTTTTTTCAATTTTTTTTTTTTTCAATTTTAAAGAATAAGAATATCTGAACATACATATATCAACAATCTGAATTCATATTGCCAATAAAATAGATGTAGTTGAAACAGTTGTACATTATTTGGTTTTAGTCATAGAAATACCTAACTTGTTAATGATTATTTGCTTCCGAGTTATATGTTTCTTTTGTTGTGCTACTTGTCTTGTTTCTATGTGTTTTTTCAAGTTAATTTCCATTGTTTCGATCTTCTTATGGGTCTGGGTGCCATTTCAGACTGATATCTGGTGATATTTTAGTTTTAATCAATTCCTACTAGTTTCAGCTCATAAGGACCCATATATGAGGATTGAGGAGATAGTTAAAAGTGTAGCTGTCATGATAAAATGTGTCTGTGTCTGTTTCGCTATGAAATGAAATATCAATTGATAGGGTTAGTATTGTTTTTCATCAGAATGGATTATGCTTGTTGGTTATTCTTAGAGGCGATTATGGTATTTTTCATGGTGAAAGTTTTCTCCTGATATGCATCTGTGAAACAGCTAAGACATATTGAAGGATCAAATATTAATTATTTCTGGAAGATATATCGTTCAACTATATTTGGACTTCAGGCCAGTTTGCTGAAACAGTTGAATGTTATTCCTAATAAGTTCTTCTCTTTGTGTGTATGTGGCTAATGTGGTATTCACATCTTGTTGTTTGATGGCCTTTGTTTTATTTTGACTGAATGTAGATAGAAAATGACAAGGTAAAAGTTGCTTTTATTGTCTCAAACTTTACTTTGTGAATTAACATGCTATACACACATATTTATATACATGGTACTGTTTCATTGTATGATACAGTATGACGTATAAATATCTCAACACTCAACTCAAAGGATTGTGTTTTATACTTCTGTTACTTGAACCACCTGGATGATGGATAATTCAAGACGCGCAACCGGTAAATAAGTTGGTTTTCATAGTGTAGAAAATGTGAAAATTAATAAAATAAAATAAAAATGATATTCTCCTTGAGATGAACATGACAAGATGCAATAAGATATTTTTACTTGGAGTTTACAGGAGACATACCAATGCATTGCATACCTAATGTTAACACTTTTGGTTTTGATTTAGCATTTATAATAAAATTTCACGGGGGTTTCTTTATCTTACCTGAAGAATTGGAACACTTCTCTTGACAAATCAACTTCAATGGTGAGTAGATTTTTATTATGAGTAAATAAAGTGCAATGTGAACTTGAGCCTACTTTTTTCCATTTGTGTTAAACAGAAGCTTGTTATAGATATCAGTATTTTTGTTATTGCTGTGGTATAACTGCATTAACTTTAGAATGCTTCAGGTTTTTGAATATGAATTGTCAATTATGCAAAAAAAGAAAATAGTAGCTCTGCAGAGTTTATAGTTAATTACCATTTTATATGTCTATACTATCTTACTTTGTTTAAACTGCATATATAGGTTCTCTTTTGTAGCACAGAAATGGGGCGATCATCTTTCGTTTGCCAAATGGAACCAGATTGGCATATTGACACAAATCAAGAAATCGTTTCTCAGTTAGCTGTATGTTTATTTTACCTGCCATAACTTTTGTTTGGTTCTGCATGCTTATTCATTATAATCTAAATAACAAACCGGAGATTACAATGTCTGTCTTCTGAGTTGAATAATTTTTTGTTACAGAAATTCATCAAATATCAGCTTCACATATCCCCCATCAAATCCGAACGAACTGCCTCCAACGTGTTCAGTTCTCCGTCCTTGGAACAGTCTTTTGGAAGCATTTGACTCTAGAACCCATACAGTTTTAGCTGCATTTGAAATGCCACAAGGGAACTTCTCACCTTGATGAGAAGAACCCACGTCGTATTTTTGAGGGCGAAGCTCTTTTGAGAAGGATGCACAAGTATGGGCTCTTGGTATATGGCAAGGACAAGCTCGATTACGTGTTTGCCCTCACTGTGGAGCACTTTCTTGAGCGCCGCCTCCAGACTACTGTGTTTAAGTCTGGTATGGCTAAGTCAATTCACCATTCCTGAGTCCTCATCAGGCAGAGACACATTAGGTATGATTTATCAACTGTTTTTCCTGAATAATATTGAGCGTCTTCTGCTTTCATTACTGTTCTCACATTTTACCTATACTTAATGTAACTATCTGCCTGAGGTTTCAATAATCAGTCCCAGCATGTATGAATTTTTGAAGAACAAGAGCATGAGAAACAAGCTGCAAAATGAAATTATGATAAAGCGAAATACTTTTATGATTTATTATTGCTTTTCTTAAGAATATTCTTGTGTCATTGTTTCTTTTTATTACTTTCATTTGAATGAGGGAGTGGATTCTTGATGTGGACATGCTTTTTTTTTTTTTTTTTCTCAAGTCTTTTTCTAAAATTTTAATGTTGAATGTGTTTCGAATTTTAATTTGCAGGAGTACTTCAACCAGCTTTTGTTCGACGGGAATTGCTCTCACATCAAAGTCGAACAAGAAAATGATTTTGGAAAAGGTACTTTTTTTTTACTTCATATAATCTTCAATTGTTCTGTTTTCTCTCTCAACTCAGTTAAGTTTCATTTCTACTTTGTTTGAGCTATTATGTAACACTGTCACTGCGTTTACTACTAATACAATGTTTAACTTGTAAAGCTAAAGAAGAAATCTTCGATTTTTTGTTGTTGAAATTTTATGTTATTGCAATTGGTGAAGTGCAGGTGTGTATGCTGATAATGACTTTGAAGAAGGAGAGCTTATTTTGAAGGATCCAATACTTGTCAGGATGCAGCATTCATCGAACAAGGTTATTATTTGTTGGTGAATCAATTTTGGTTTCTTCTTCAATTGAGAGTTGCACATTTATAATTTATTGTGTTTTTCTTTTTGGTGTCTCAGTTTGACTGTCTACTGTGTGGCTTTGTTTCCGATTTATTGGCTCTATAGAACTTCAAATTGAGAGGAAACTTTATTTTCAAAGTATTGGTGTTTCTGACTTTCTGCCAATGGTGGTTGCGATGGCGAGACCTTTTCAGGTGTTTTGAAAGATTGTTATGATGCCGGCATATCTCACATGGAAGAAGATTCCCACTTGAGAACTCATGAAAACTTGGAAAATTGTGCATCATCCAGCAGTTGTGCCTAAAGAGGTTGTGGATTCATTGATGAATGGTGGATTGGTGTTGCCTTACTCCACTGAATTTCCATTGCCTTCAGCCATTTCATGTCCTGAGGGATGCAAAGAAGCTTTTTATTGTAGGTAAGGCAATTTAATATCTTACATATATAAACAAAAAAAAAAAAAAAATTACTCTCAATCTAGCATTTGATTTAACTATTTTTCTTTTATGGTGCATGCATGATTAACTTTAAGTGAATATTCTTGGAACTTGTAAAATTTTCTTTCAAAATTCTAAATAGTTGTTTCTGACGTTTATTGCATTCTTGTCAAAGGTGTTTTGAGATTAAACCTTAAATGTCCATGGGATATATCTATTGAGGCTAATAATAATGAAGTTTGTCATTTGCAAGTGTTTCCTGATTGTAGTTTTCTATTTCACTCGTGTTTAAAAATTTCAGCAATTGTGTGTTTGTAGCTTCAAGTATGTATTATTAGTAATGTAGTCAACATGTTGCAGAAAATTATGTGCGGAAGCTTATTGGATTGTCACATTCCTTACTTTGCACGGGAGAAAGATCAAAATCATTATCAAGGGAGGCACTTTCAAAATTTATTCAACATGCTAATGGTAATCTCTAACATCGTGTCCCTTTTCTGCTCAACACATATTTAACCAAATAAAACATTTTTGACTCTTTTTTGCTTTGCTTCGCTTCTTATCCTCTTCCCTTCATACACCACCGCGCAGCACCCCTCCCCCCATATGTTATATTGTAAAATATATGTTTTATCATCAACTCACAACGTTTGGTAATTTATTCTCCATAAAACTAAAACATTTTACCTGATTCAAGAAGGAAAATCATATAAATATAAGGAACCATAATTTAATTCAATGGATCTTTTACCTAATTTCTCACCATTCTCTTCCATCTGCTACACTTCTCAAGATAGCCTTCGTAAGGTCCAGTGGGGCAAAACCAAAGAAAACAGAACTGAGAATGCGATGGAAATTGCTAGACATCACCTGTTAACATTAAAGTATTGCATGATATGTCTATGGAAATGAGAATTTGTAATACTAAAATTTGGATTTTTTTTTTTCACCATGCAGCTAACAAAGTTTTTTTCTGTGATAGGCTGGCTCCTTTTACTGTGTTACTGTCTTCTTTCAAACTGTGATACTGTTTATCTCAAATTATAATTTGCAGATGCATATGCTGCTATGCACAATCTAGTAAGCAACAGTTCTACTATGTTGCTTGAGTTACACGGAATTTCTTCACATTCATATAACATTATTTAACAGCCATTCATGTAAGAGCCTGACACCAATTCTTGCAACCAATGCATTTCTAATTGATCTAACTGCCTTAATTTTACTCGATGAATGACAATATAATGCAATATGTTATGGAGCTCTTTTATTATTATATAAACTATTGCTTGAAGGCATAATGCTTGAGAAGTATAAACATATTCCTTTGCATCCATTTTCAGGCAATCTGTTTAACTATCTCAAGATATAGAAAGCTAAAAGCAGATTATCTTAAAGAACAAGACAAATGCTCTTCAGCCAATGCTTTGGACTGCTCTGATCTTTCCTTACTTTAGAATCATGGAAGCCAATATCTTTTGGACACAAGGGAAGGTAGTTACTTGCTATTACTATTTATGTTTATCATGTCCAAGAATAAATTTTTTCCACCAATTTTAGGTTGCTGAACTAATAACATTTTACATCAATTTTTTATTTCCTATAAAAAAAAATAACTTTCTGCATTTATGTATCTGCATATAAGGTTCTGAATATTGAAGTACTAATTCTATATCATGGGTTCAATATGAGAACTCTAGGAAATAGTCTATTTATTAATACTTTAATATACAATGTTCCACCTTTTTCATACTATCGCAGTATTTGATTCCTCCTTTTTATAAAGAAACAAACATGTTTCTTGCATGAGAAGGCATTTTAATAATTGTATTATCTTAGGAGATTCACCTACACTTGTTGTTTTTATAGGTGGTGTGACTGCATTGCTTTGCAAGACGATGTTGATTCTTCCGATGAAGCCTCTTTCAGGATGGAAATCAGGGAGCTAGCGAATACGGTAAGAGCACCTAACGAAGATAATGTACACAAGAAAAACCTGATTGAACATTCTTTCTAGTCAGTCCTTGAAATCGTTAGTTCAATTATCGGGTGAAGATTTTGTCCATGTTATCATCTTTATGTTAGGGTAGCTAGAAAGTACTTTAGACTTACTGCAGCAAGTTATATTTGTTCTTGAAAGCACATGCCAATTTTTTTTTTTTCTTCTTTTGCTTAGTCCAGCATGATTCGTTTATAATCATTCCAGATTGTTTTATCATAACAGTTGATGGACGAAAGCATAGACGATTTCCTCTTCAGCCTTTCTAATCTTTTTCAAGCAATTTTAAGTTGCCCCACTACACCATTGAGTCTCACCATACATCTTTGGCAAATTATCATGATTTTGGATAATTGTGGAGGCCAATATGGACTTAGAAAAAAGTTTAAACGTTTTCGAAGAACTTCACAATTAAGAAATTAGAAACTAGAAATTGTTGAAGAAGACTTTTCTTTTACTTTTTGAAATATTATTCCCATCATTTCTTACCTTTGTCCATCAGGGCAATCTTTTTGTTCCTCTGCATATTGTCATTATTTCTTTCCCCGTACATGAAACCAGATCTCCTTTCACATTTTAATGTCATGGGCTTTTACATCTCATTTAGATTCCTTAGTTGTCTGATGGGAGGCTGCCTTCCATGCTTTTTTCTTATGACAATCTTGTTTTATTTTAACCGTTATCCAATGCTTTATTTATCCTATAATCTTCTGATGCATTCTTCAGTGTTGCATTTTTCTTTTTATTCCCTTCTTTTATAATAGCCAACTGTTACAGATTTCAATTATGTAGATTACTTATAGCATGTATAATTTTTGTTTTGTTTGTTTTTTGTTTTCAGTCACTGCAGCTTCTTAAAGCAGCTATCTTTGACAAGGAGTGTGAGTCATGTATCCTTCTCCCATTGATTCAGTTGGCATACTTTGTACTACTGCTTGTTACCATTCTCAGAATTTATGCATTGATGTCCTTGACTCAACAAAGTATTCTCCCTTGAAATCTATGGGCATATTATTGGCATGTTTGAGCTGAATAACCTGTAAGCGTATTGCTTTACCATGTCATTTCTACTTGTTTTGGATAATAGTCATGAAGAGTGATACCATAATGTCATATTTGACATAGGTCATGTCATTTTATACATGCTATTTTCTCGGGACTTCCAAATAAGAACTTTAAGTTTCATATATACAGAGATTTGGTTGTAGCATCTGTTGTGTTTTTGGCTCATCAAAACCCAAGTTAAGGCTTAAGAAGGAATCCTATTTGGATTAGGAGAAAATAAAGTGTGCACATAATTTCCTATTGGGATTAGGAAATTATATTTTCTCAAGAATCCCAAATCAACTAGGATTAGGAAATAAGTTAGCTTTTCTTATTCTACAAGGATTTAGGAGTCTTATTCTAGCAAGGAATGTAACCCAAGTCCTATATCTATAAATAGGGCTGTTGAGAGCTTATTTTTCAACACAGAAAAATAGCAAGCATACAAGGGGTAAAGAGCAACAGTGATAGAGAGGTTCTAGCAAGGTTTTGGGGAATTAGTTAAGGGGTTTCAATAAGTATCTTGTAACCAAGCGTTTTTCTTTATAGTGCTAGTGATTTCTCAAGAGAGATCACACGAGGATGTAGGCAAAGTTAGCCGAACCTCGGTAAATTCTTGTGTTGTGTGTGTGGCATGTTTTCTTTATTGTTCATATTTTATTCCGCATATTCGCATATCATTATCCTATAAGTCTATCATCGTAGTCTATCAAGAAAGCACGATCAATAAGGGAGTTTAAAATCAACAAATTGGTATCAGAGCTTGGTCATAGCGTTTTTGAGATGGCGGATGATAAGATCAATGACGTGAAGCCCATCATAATCGAGAAGTTTGATGGGAAGGGTAACTTCACGTTATGGCAGAGGAAGATGAAGAACGTCTTGATTCAGGAAGATCTGCAAGATGCTATTCTCGGAGTGGAGAAGAAGCCGGCGGAAACTACTGATGCTCAGTGGAAGCGAATGGACGTAAAGGCGAAGAGCTCTATTGAGCTATATCTTGCCAACAATGTGATGCTTAATGTCGACGAGGAGATGAATGCTAAAGAGACATGGGATAAGCTCGAGAAAGTTTACAGGGGTAAAACTTTATCCAACAAACTTTTCTTGAAAGATGAACTTCTTAATCTTCGTATGGAAGGTGGAAATCTGCAAGATCATTTGAGCAGATTTCAGAATTGTGTTGCCAATTTATTAAAGGTGGATGTGAAGTATGATTATGATGACGATGACAAGGCGCTTTACTATTGAGATCTCTACTGTCTTCATTCAAGCACTTCAGGACCACAATCATGTTTGGTAAGGAAAGTCTAAAGCTGGATGAGGTTATGGAAGCCATCCAATCTTATGTCAAGATGGATGAAAATACCGAAGGCTCTCAAGCACATGGTCTGTATGTCAAAGGCAAAGAGAGGGGTCGGTCGCAGAGCAGGCATGATAAATCTGGCAATAGGGGTAGATTAAAATCTAAGGGAAAAGAAAAAGAGAACAAGGGTTGCTTTACATGTGGTGCTACTGACCACTGGAAAAAGAATTGCAAGATATGGCAAGAAAGGAAAGTGAAGGCGATGGCAAGGAATTCAAGTTCAGCCAGTGTGGTTACTTCGGCACTTTGGATGAAAGTGACGGAGAACTCCTTGCGGTAACATCAAGCTCCAATGCTTTCCAATATTGGATTTTGGATACCGGTTGTTCGTTCCATATGTGTGCTAACTAAGAATGGTTCGACACATGAGGAAAGGAGATATGGAGAAGTTTTGATGGGAAATGATTCACCGTGCAAGATCCAAGGTATTGGATCAGTGAAAATCAGAATGCATGACGGAATTGTTAGGGTACTGGATAGACATATTCCTAAACTAAAGATGAATTTGATATCTTTGGGTACTTTAGACAAAGCCGGTTACAAATATTGTTCTGAAGGAGGGATACTCAAGGTTAACAAAGGGTTATTGGTTATGATGAGAGGTGATATTCAGCCTAACACTATATAAGCTTCGGGGAACTACAATAGTAGGTGGAGCAGCAGTATTTGTAGAGAAGGACGAGAATGAGCTTTGGCATTTAGGCTAGGGCACGAGTCAAAGAGGGATGCAAGAACTACACAAGAAAAATCAATTGAAAGGTGTTAGTTTTTGCAAACTGAAATTCTGCAAGTATTGTACTCTCGGGAAATAAACAAAGACGTCATTTAAGATTGCAGATAGTGAGAAAAGAAGCAAAGAGCCGTTGTACTATATTCATACAGACGTATGGGGTCCTGCACCAACTAAGTCTAAGGGAGGATCAAGGTATTTTGTTACTTTTTTAGATGATTTTTCGAGAAAAGTATGGGTTTACTTTATGAGGGAGAAATCCGAAGTTTTCACAAAGTTTAAATAGTGGAAAGCCGAAGTAGAAAACCAAACGGGCAGAAAAATCAGATATCTGAGAAGCGACAATGGAGGTGAATATAGAGACAACAAGTTCTTACAGTTCTGCATGGAAGAAGGCATCATAAGGCATTTTACAATGAAGAAGACTCCTTAACAAAACGAGGCAGCAGAGAGGATGAATAAAACTCTCATGGAAAGAGAGAGAAGCATGCGGTTTCATGTAGGATTGCCCGACATGTTTTGGGCAGAGGTGGTTAATCACGCTTGCTATTTGGTTAACCGATCACCCTCAAGGGTTCTTGATTATAAGTGTGCAGAAGAGGTATGGTCTAGAAAACCTGTTGATTATTCCGATTTAAGAGTTTTTGGTTGCAGTGCATATGCTCATATTCCGAGTGATGAAAGAACCAAACTCAAGCCAAAGTCACTTGAGTGCATTTTCAATGGTTTTGAAAAAGGAGTGAAGGGCTACAAGTTATGGGATTTTGTCAACAAGAAGAAGGTTTTAAGTAGAGATGTCGTGTTCGACGAGAAGACTATGCCCCTAAATAAAATCAAGACAACTGAGGAGAAGCAAACTGATGTTGTAGAAGAAGCAACCGAATTTCCTCTAACCAAATGGGTCATGGAAGAAGATCTAGCTCAGGTGGAGCACGAGCAAGTGGATCATGACGAAGGGATTAATGAGGAAAGAGTAGAGCAACAACAACAGTCACAAGTACAGGCTCAAGTGGAGCTATCACCGTTGTAGGAACAAGACTCCCTGGTTCCTCAACAACCTGAGCAACAGTTACAGAGAAGCATAACACTGGATAAACCAAAGCGAGAACGTAAGAAACCGGAAAAGTATGGGTTTGATCAAGACGAAGTTAATTATGCTCTAAATGTTAGTCAAGGGGATCCAACCACATATCAAGAAGCTATAACAAGTGATGATCGGGAAAGTTGGATGGTTGCTATGTCAGAAGAGATGCAATCTCTTGATAAGAACTCTGTTTGGGAGCTAGTTTCTAAACCAAAAGATTGAAAGATAGTTGGCTGTAAATGGGTATTTAGAAAGAAAGAAGGGACACATGAAGGTGATGCCGTGAGATACAAGACTCGGTTAGTGGCAAAAGGGTATTCACAAAAGGAAGGAGTTGATTATGACGAGATGTTCTCTCCAGTGGTTAAGCATACTTCAATCAGATTGCTATTATCAATAGTAGCTCAGCAGGATATGGAGATAGAACAGATGGACGTTAAGACCGCATTTCTCCATGGTGATCTAGAAGAAGTCATTTACATGGCTCAACTGGAAGGATATGTCGAAACAGGAAAAGAAAATCTGGTTTGTAGGTTAAAGAAGTCTCTTTATGGGCTAAAGCAATCTCCAAGGCAGTGGTACAAGCGTTTCAACTCATACATGCTGAAAATCAATTTTAGAAGATGCTTAAAGGATTGTTGTGTTTACTACCATGTGTTCGAATATGGTATGATTATACTATTGCTACTTTATGTAGACGACATGTTGATTGCATGTCAAGATATGTCTAGAATTCAGAAATTAAAGATGCAATTGAATAAGGAATTTGACATGAAGGATCTAGGGGCTGCACAAAAAATCCTTGGAATGCAAATTAGAAGGGATAGAGTAGCGGGAAAAATCTGGTTGTCTCAAGCAAAATACATTCAAAATATTTTGAAGCGATTCAGCATGACTGAAGCAAAGCCCGTGACTACTCTGTTGGTTAAGTGCGTTGCAATGTCCGACTACAGAAAAAGAGTTGGAAGAGATGAGCAAAGTGCCTTATGCAAGCGTAGTAGGATGTCTAATGTACGCGATGGTTTGCACAAGACCTGACCTAGCACAAGCATTAAGTGTTGTTTCGAGGTATATGGCGAATCCAGGAAAGGAGCATTGGTCTGCAGTTAAATGGATTCTGCGTTACTTGAAAGGTACAAAGAGTCTAGGAATCTTGTTTGAAAAACAAGGGAAAGAAGCATGTGTGCTGGGTTATGTTGGATAAAAGAAGATCTACTACAGGATATGTTTTCACTAGTGGTGGTGGGCCGATTAGTTGGAGGGCTACTCTACAATCAATTACAGCATTATCCACTACTGAAGCTGAGTATATTGCGCTTGCAGAAGCTGGAAAGGAAGCAGTTTGGCTTAATGGTTTAGCAAGAGAGTTCGGAATTACTCAAGGTTCCATGGTGATTAGATGTGATAGCCAAAGTGCTATTTACTTAGCAAAGAATCAAATGTTTCATGGAAGATCGAAGCATATTGAGGCTCGTTATCACCGAATTAGGGACTGGGTAGAATCGAAGGAAGTTACACTGGAGAAGTTTCATACAGAGGAGAATGCATCAGATTACTTGACTAAACCGGTAACAGCTGAGAAGTTCAAGTTTTGCTTGAACTCACTCAATCTTATTACATGCTGAGGATTGGGTGGAGCACCTCCTCACTTGAGGTGCATTAAGGCAAGAAGAAGTTTGCCAAGGTGAAGGTTCTTGAAGCTTTCCAGAGTTTTTTCAAGAAGGTTCGAAGACATTCCGGGGTAAAGCAGTCATTTCTTGGTTTTGACTCTTTTGGCTCATCAAAACCCAAGTTAAGACTTAACAAGGAATCCTATTTGGATTAGGAGAAAATAAAGTGTGCACATAATTTCCTATTGGGATTAGGAAATTATATTTTCTCAAGAATCCCAAATCAACTAGGATTAGGAAATAAGTTAGCTTTTCTTATTATACAAAGATTTAGGAGTCTTATTCTAGCAAGGAATGTAACCCAAGTCCTATATCTATAAATAGGGATGTTGGGAGCTTATTTTTCAACACAGAAAAACAGCAAGCATACAAGGGGTAGAGAGCAAGAGTGATAGAGAGGTTCTAGTAAGGTTTTGGGGAATTAGCTAAGGGGTTTCAATCTCCCGTGGAGGATTTTTTTTTGTACATTGACGATCTTCCAGAGCTCAAAAAGGTGAAAAGGCTCATAGTTTTTATATATCAATTCCTAACTCTTTGTATAATAGATAGCTGTGGTAACATTCCTTGTACCGTTTATGACAGAAAAAAGCTGAGATAATTAAACGACCCATTCTTGATGCTCTTGGTAATGACTATTCAGTTTGTTGTGCATCTGCTAGTTTTGTTGCTGATAAATTTATTATATTACCCCACTTACAAACTTCTGTTGCATGAATAATGCCCATTTTATTGATGCTGAACTATTTTGGGGGAAATTTGAATGCCTTTTTTTTTTTTTTTCCTTTTGCATTACTGCACAAATGTCCATGGTAGACCTCAGACCAAAATGTATTCTCGATGTCCTGGTAATTGTTAGACCAAAATGTATTTTCTTTAAAACGTTGATCATCTAGGGGCTTGAACTCAGGTGATAAGGTTGGTCCTCAGGCTGTATAGAAAATTCAGTGGTCTTGCAACTGCAAAGATTAGTAGAGCCAGCTAAAACGAACTTTGCAATATGTCAAATGAACTTTTGTATCAGTTTCTCCTTGGCAACACAACGTCACTGAGTCCAGCGACTCCAATCTTGGAATCCTACGACCACCTAAAGTCCAAGTAGCCTCCCAATTCTACTGGGAATAAAATTCATTTTAAACTAAAACTGATTAACAAAACATAGGAATTTATGAGTTATATTTGTTGAAATTTATTTAGAAAAGAAAGATATCCATCGGCTTTTCTGTTCTATTGTTCTTAATTTTTTCAAAAATTTATGCATTTCTATAATTAGATAAACCCCTCTTATGTAAATAATTAGTAAAATGGCCCGCGCTTTGCTGCGGGAGTATTATACCATTTTATATATTATTTTCAATTTTAATAAATTTATTGATCTAAGTTATGAAACAAACAAAATTAAAATATAAAAAATATATTAATCAAAAATAAAATGATAACCAAGTAAAATAATAATTTTATACCAAATAAAAATATCAGTTATATTGGTATGTATATGTGTAAATACGAAAATAATATATTCATAGTGTATTGAATGTTAATATGAGAAACAAAAATCTATACAGTAAATATTAATATGAAACAAAAGTATCATGCATTACACATATTTTATCTATTAAAATGAATTTATTTAATTAAATAGGTAAGTGTAGTGAACATTAAATGTATTTAATATTAAACTTGTGATATCTCTTAAAAGCTAAGCAAACTAAATGACTAAAAGGAAATAAGTTGAATTTTATTTTTGATTTTTGGATGCATAAATTTGTAGTCAAGTCAAATTGGATCTCGAAACTTGAGATTTATTTTATAGTAATTTTTTTTTACAATATTTGTGATTTGAAATTTGGTTGCACTATAAAGAAAACTTTGTTCAACAACCAAATTATTTAAGGAGCTAGTCTAGCATTTTTTGACTCCTTTATTGAAGTTTGAATTGTTATTTTGAAATGAATCTGTCATTTCAATTGCTAGTAGTTATTCAGCTAGCATTGCAATTGAAGAAAGGTAGGTAAGATTTGTTGGTAAGATTGTTTATCAAACAAATCTTACCTACCTTTCTTCAATTGCAATGCTAGTAATTAAAGAAAAGTAGGTAAGATTTGATTGATGAACAACTCAGTTCCTTAAATTGCAATTGAATTTCAAATTAGAAATATTGAAGGAATTTTGATTATAAATTTTCCTGCAATTTAGGGATCAAACCAAATTTTAAGATCCAATTTGACTACAAATGTGTGCATTTAAAAACTTATCAATTAGATTCAACTAATTATTTTTATTTGGCAAGGATTCCCATTTTTGATTGGTTTATTTCGTGGACAAACCACATTTTGGGGTTTGAATTGTAAGGGTAGATTAGGTGTTTGAAGATCAAGCTCAAATGCCCTTTTCAAGACCTCAAGGTGACAAGCACTCCAAAGGTATATTTTCTAGTGCTTATTTTTCTTTGAAAAGATTTAGAAGCACACACACACTTAGCATACTTGCATATGTGTGCATTTTCTTCACATGTCACATTTCACACTAGCACTTTGATTGTTATATCTTGTTGTGTGTTTTTGTGTCTTGTAATTTGTTTCCCGAATGTGTTCGGAAACGTCCGCGCGTGCATGATAATGTGCTTAGTTTTGCGCAAAGACCGCTCATGGAGAATGCCCTCGGTTTCTCCTTGGTTTCACCATTTTTGGTGAATCGGCGGTTACGATCAGCGGCCTGGCCGCCGAATCGAAACCGCTGATCAGACCTGATGCATTTAATTCTCGGGTCTGATTATGCGGTTTAATCGGCGGTTACGAAACCGTCGAATGAAACCGCCGATGCTCCCCTGCTTCTCTCAAGAACAATTCTGCTGTCATGATCGGCGGCCTGGCCGTCGAATGAAACCGCCTATCGTGCGTTTTCAAGGGCAATTTTGTCTTTTCACATGCCCTGTTCTTGATGTCTATAAATATCACACTTTCTCTAATCTCTAACTTAGTTCTCTGACTCTAAAGAACCCTAAGCTTAAAAGAGAGATATTTGAGAGAAAATCAAATCAAGAACTCATTTTTATACACTCAAATCACATATATGTGCATCAAAGATCATCTAAGCATTTTCTAGCATAGTTAATTTGCTTATTTGAATGAGTTTTGTTCAACACACATCCTTTGGTATGTTCTTCACTAATCTCATCTAAGTTTAGTGTTTTATTTATCAAAGAAATCTCGTATATTATTTGTATGCTCTTAGAATATATTCTAGATACAAAATAGAGATTGTTGTGTTGACATGATTGAGTGTTGTATTTTGATAGCAACATCTAGGTTATTTAGTCTACGATTTGCTAAGCTATTTGATATGTCATTTAGCCATTGATATCTAGAATTGTATTTGTTGTCATCTAATCATTCTAGATAAGCATATAAAGTTGTCTAGCTCTCATTGCATTTGTTGAGTATATGATATATTCACATAGGTTGTAATCTCTTCATTGAGAAGTAAGTCTTGTGTGTAGCTTCCGGGATTAGGTTGCTTAGATCGCAAGCAATTGAAGTCTTTTGTGATAGACCGGGATTAGGTCGGACACCGGGATTAGGTGGTCACACAAGCAAATTGGACTAGGTTCACTTATACCGGGATTAGGTAGCTGTGTGATTATATACCGGGAGTAGGTTGTAATTGTTTAACACATTTAGTGGATTCGATGTTCGAGTGTGGTGCACTATACAGCCCGTGGTTTTTCCCATGGGGGTTTCCACGTAAATATCAAGTGTCATTTATAATTCCGCACCATATTACACTTGATATATTGTATGTATTGACTAGATTGGGGTATTTTCGTAATATTGACTCCCCCCCCCCCCCCCCCCCTCTAGATTAATATATTGTAAACACACCCGAGTTAATTTGTGAACTTTCATATTTATTCAATCCGATTAGATTTTAACAGATGTCATAAGTTTAATCCAACAAACAAAGATAATCAAGTAAAACAATAATTCTATACCTAATAATAATATCAGTTATATATATATATATATGCAAATAACAATATATGCGTAGTATTGAATATTAATGTGAAATAAAAGTAGCAATAAACATAAACAATTAATGCAATTGTTATAACCATATTATAATTGGTAATAAAAAAAAAATAAAAACACATCAAAAACATATAAAAAGCATAAATAAATTAATACTGAGATTTACAATGAAATCAAAAATAGTAAATAACTTACCAAATAAGCAATTGCATAATAACTGTAAAGAGTTTGCATCGAAAATATGAAAATCACAAAAAGTACACACAAATTCTAAACACCACAAAAAAATTGTTAGTTTTTATGATATAAATTTATAAATACCATGAAAAATATATCATTTAAGCAACAAAAAAAAATATACGGATCACAAAATACCTAAATAAGCATAAATGAATAAAATAAAAAAAGAATAAAAAAAATCCTAGAATGATGAATACATAAAAACAAATAATCATTATATTTTCTAATAAGCTAAGAGTTTGCACCAGCAACATAAAAACCTAAATACCATGAAAAACCATCAAAGATGCATTAAAAATCTGCATAACAAATATAAAAGACATAAGAATAATTAAAACTCACAAATTTTTTAGAAAAAATAATCAAAAAGAAAAAAAAAGAGTATATTTTGTTGTTAAGATTTTATACACACATTTTCTTGTAACAACAATTTACAATACAAAATAATAAGTAAACAAACCAACCATAAACTCAATATTGAACTTGATAATATTAAAATTCTAAGTTTATAACATCTTAAATATCACAGAGAATTAAAAAATTAAAAATTACTAAATGAATCCTTTAAACAAATTTTTAAAAACATCATAAATGCATAAATTGCCCAAACAACACTGTAAATAATGAAAACAAATGAAAAGCAAAAGAAAATTTTATTTTAATATAAATAATTCAACAACAAAATCATAGAACACTAAGAATACATAACTATAAATATGACATTCCAGAGAATTAATAAGTTCTCATACCCGATCTGCAGGGTCTACCGAGTTCCCATTCAAGAGCTTATGGTTCTCTTCTTTGTTCCAACTATCCTTATCTTTCATGCTCAATGGCAGCAAGATAGGTGAATTCCCGCGGGTTCGATCAGGCAGCTATATAGTAAGAAAAGTTTGTGCTAAAGCTCAATCGTCCAAACAAATACCTCTTTTCTCCCAACAAAAAAGAGAAAAAATGGACAAATATTTAAGTATCATAAGACTTCTAACCTGCCAATTTCTTGTCTACAAAGAATACCACTAAATTAACAGTATACCTGCAGAAGAATAATATAGTTAAACTAAAATGCAAAGGTGCATGGAAGTAATTATAACTAAAGTTTGAAAATAAAAACATCTTTCTTACCATGCAACAACAACATCAACCGTGTAATGTTTGCAGGATGCAACACTTGAAACCCTACAAAATTTTCACAAATCAATAACACTTAGTTCTCAGGACATTTAAAAACCAAGTTTATATACTAAAACTTCATACAAATTAACCAACAATCATTGAATTGCATCAATTCGAGTACAATTGTCCATATCACTATGAACAATTTAAAAAATCAGTTTCTATAACTACTGTAAAATCTCTAATTTTGGAAACATACAACAAACAGTAACTCAAATGAATCTTCTACATGAGTATCAAAATAAAATCAAAGATAACATAATTTAAATTCTTTGACTACCACTTAATTTTCAGATCCAATGTCAATTAATAACTTTAAACAAAACTTCTAAATAAACATAAACCGAAAATACAATTAGACCAAAATAATCGAAATACCTTGTAAGCAATCACAGTTCTTGGCTTCTATCCTGACAACATCAAGTACCGAATCAGTCAACTCACCTCCCTCAGTATAGTAACCCTTGGCCCAGTTGTTGTCGACGCCGGACTGCCCGAAGACAAAGTTATTAGGCCGGAAAATTTGACCGTACGGGCCGGATTGGACGCTGTCCATGGTACCAGGCTCTAGATCCATGGGAACAGCTCTCGGGACGAACGTACCGCAACTGGCTTCGTTTGAAAGAAAAAGGATGGAGAGAGAGATTGAGAGAAAGAGAGAAGGACGGTGGGTACTGGGTAGAGAGAAAGAGAGAGAGAGGTGGTGATAATGGTTGAAGAGAGTCAAAGAAAGAGATAGTTTTTAGAGTTTGAAAGAAAAAGATGGAGAGAGATTGAGAAAAAGAGATAAGGACGGTGGATAGAGAAATGGAGAGAGAGAGAGGTGTGGTGATAATGGGAGTCAGGTAGTGGTAGTGGTTGAAGCACGTGTACCTGCCATTTTATTATGTTTTTGTTTTTTTTTTTTTTTTTTTTTTATTACAACTCATCAATGGCATTTTTGTAAATAAATTAAAATCCATTCAATTTCACTGTTCATATGAACAGTTCAATTTTAAGAGCAGTTTTAGTATATATATAATATAATGTAGTTCTTCATTTCTCATGGTTTATCTTGTTTTGCATTAGGGACTGCATTCTTTCCTTTGCAAAGTTGTATAAACCATTCCTGCTGACATGCTGTCTAAATGTGAAAGCATTCAAAAGAGAAAAGGTATGTTCAATTATTAATTACATAGTTCATCAATTACACGGTGTTTGTTCTAGGTTTTAATGAAGAAACAAATGATTTAATTAATAACCCAAAAGACAAGCAACATGGTTCTTTCATGCTATTGTACTTTAGTATATGCTAAAAATCCTTTTTTTATTTTGATGATTTTGAACTTTGTTAATTCATATTATGCCAATTTTCTTTCCGAATCTTGATATCGATTAAAAATCACCAAATAATTGGTGTGGAAATTTCATTATACACGTAATTCTTAAGCAAAGGCTGAAAATAATAATGGGCATTTTATTTAATCTCTAATACGATGAAATAGTTCAAGGTGGATTAGGCAATCTATTTTTTTTTTTTACAGGAATTTTGTGCCTCTCCGGTTCGATTAATATTATTATTGTTTTTGTATTAAGAGAACTATATATGTGGAGAAGTGAAATTATAGCATTTCTTCTACACATGTAAGAAGTTCAATCTTCTTATAAGAAGTTAATTTGATATTATCAATAACCTCCAACCGTTCTTTTTTTTTTTTTTTTTTTTTTTTTTGCATCAAAATGTTCCAAACCTACCGGAGATTATCATCAGTGTTCTTCAGAAGATGATTCATATGATCTATAGAATCCCTAAGATAATTCATCAGCTGCCAATAAAGCCAAAGCTCCAAGAACAGTCAGAATACAGAGTTGATGTTACGAAACTGAGTACAAATGCACAATGGTGTGTGTTGATGTAAGGCATTAGTAGCCAGTGGGAAAGGAACCTCCCAATACATCATTTTTGTATCTGAGCAATTAGTAACCAGACAATTCCAATGAACAAACTTTCCCCTAATAAATAGTCTTTCTAATATATAAGATTTAGTTACTAACGTTTTGCCTACACACACCAGATTTGGGTGAACAAAGATATAAAAGCAAATCAAATCAAAATCAACTACTATATAACCCAAAAATATATTCCATAGAGTTTGTGATTCTCTCATTCTCTCAGTTGCTTGTGATTCTCCGGTAAAGGTATGCATATATATATATATATATGTATGTATGTATGTATTTGTTCTTATCCACATTGTTCATCACTTATTTTCCTTTTTTCTCAAAATTTTTCCTTCGTTTCAGCCAACTTTGGAGCAAATAGTAAGGCAGAAACTGAGTGAAGGAAGAAAGTTAACTTACATAATCTCTCTTACAGGCTAAACATAATATTGGGGATTTTTTGTGCATTTTTGTTGATTGTTAGGATTAGGATTTATTGAAGTGGAATCCAAAATGTCTTCGTTACAATGACAATAATGTCTGTTGTACAACATAATTTGGTATGTTTTGCTTTGTGATAGGTACAAAATAATGAGAAGCTATGAATTTAGGATTTGGTATAATGAAATACATTGAATAGAGTTAGAGCCATTTTGTAAATTAATTGTGGTGGAATTGACACAATCCGATAGAGGTGTAGTATTGTATATTGGTCATTAACATTGATAGTCCAAGTTACTAGATGATGTCTGAGTTGTGAATAGTATAAGATGACTATTGTTGTGCAACTAGCATGACAGCATATCTTTATCTGTATTCACACGGAGAAGTATCATTGGCCGCTTCACAACCAGTGTAATAGATTCATCCTTTCTTAGTAATTAGTAGAAAATGCTGATTTCATTTGTTACTTGTTTTGATTCTTTGCAACCTTTTCTTTATACCTATATTTCCAGTTAAATTGTTTTTCTCCTAGTGAAATTTTGTTAATTGCTATTCTGCAGCTAGTTTAAAATTTATGTCCTCTTCACATGTTCCCTAGTCTGCCCATTTGGGGTTCTTGAAGTGTAAAGTGTTCTAAAATGTTCTTATAGATACAAACACCTGCATGCATGCACATAGATATTCATGAATGTGTATGTGTACAGAAGATGGCTTAAATACTAGGATTTGTAACTGGGAGTTTAATAAATAAATTATTGTGTCTTATCATTTGGGGTTGTTCTATAGGAAACTATTTTGATGGTAGACTTTTTACTATGAAAAGGCTCTGAATTAGATTACATTCTCTCGTCTTTTATATTATATGTAGTGGATTGGAGATGTTTACATCAAGGTGCAGGGTGTCGGTCACATGTCAATTGTAAATATGTTTACTGAACTTTTTTGTTGAATACTTTGGTGTGCTCATTTTTGCAAGGGAAGCATATAGATACGTACTTTGGTGTGAAGGTTCCTAACTGTGCTTTGATATTTGATTTCTTAACTAATGCATTTAATTAATTTTATTCCTGATCTAACATTTTTCTCCTAAACATCATTACTTTGTTATCTGGATGTCTCATAAGTAAACAGTCTTTATTTTTTTAGATTAATGCTTATGAATAGAAAGCATGTTAGAACTATTGGAATAATGCTGGTTGTGCCTCAGTTTGTTCGCCGGAAATCACCAGGGATTGGTTTGTACAAGTTGAACACAAATGCTTCCTTGGATGTGCATTTACATAGAATAGGCCTGGGAATGGTTATTTGGGATCATACGGGTTTCGTGATGGCTTCAAGTGCCCAAAGAATTGAGGTCTTATACTCACCTTAGATTGCGGAAGCTATGGCCATTCTTCGAGGTCTATCTTCTGCTATTGATACTGGTTTAGTACCAGTGATTGTTGAGTCTGATGCTTTGGCTGTTATTAACCTTGTTAACTCAAGTTGCAATGTTTTTTCAAAGATTGGCTTCCTAATAGGGGATATTAGATGTATTCTTTCTGGTGCTGCCACAGGTTCTTTAGTTTTTGTTTCTAGGAAAGCGAATGTTGTTGCCCATAACTTATCAAAGCTTGGTTTGTCTTTAGAGGAAGATCGTTTTTGGATGGAATCTTACCCTCCGTGTGTAGAGAGGTCTGTCCAAGACAACCAACCGCCCTAGTTTGTCTCTTGTTTCTTTTCAATGAAATCTCCTTGTCAAAAAAAATAAAAATAGTATATTTAGAATCAAACATATTCTTTACATGATTAAGAGAAATTGTTAACAGTGTAATTTATAAAAGAATTAGAAAATTTAAATATAAAATAAGGGTAGAAACATACAAATCCGAAAGCATGGAAATTTTATAAAATTGCAAATCTACTGCCCCCCTTGGTCATAAGGTGGCTTTCTCCCTGAGTACTTAAACCCACAACTCATGGTATAGATATGAGGGGTTTATTACCGGACCAACTTCATATCTACTATAACAAGAGTATTTTTTTGTTTAATGGGTACGAGAACTAAAAATAAAATAAAAGTAATTGATTTTCAATCCACACAGAAGCCATCTTATTTTGTTGAAGAATGAAGATCATGTATTGTATACATGTGGTCCAATGAAATTAAAGCACCACTTGAAGCTTACCGAAGCAGCAACCCAGAAGAGAACTAAAAGACTTGACGCCATAGAAGTGAGAGCAAAAGCTCTGTAAAACCTTGCTATCTTCTGCGACTTTTCTCGGATAAGTATGGAGCAAGAAGAACCAATAGTGGCTCCTAAAAGGCCAACACTGAAGAACACATAATAAGAAGATGGCTTATAATCATCAACGGTGATGCTCTTCATATTGAGCAGAAAAACCACCTTTGCCATTACGCAGGTTGCGGTGAAGATCAATTCATCCAGTTGTGATAATTTCATGGTTTGCATTCTAATTGTAACACCAAATGGACTGAAAATGTAAATATTTCAGATGGATGTATAGAGAAATGCTAATAGAAAAGAATAACAATCTTGAGGGATTACATATATGAGCTTGTGACGGTCACTGTCATTGTATTAAGAAACTTCGAGGATATAGTTTTGAAAGCCTCTTTACCGAGAAACAAGAAGGATTCTTGCACGAAATTACCCTGCACTTGTCAAGTATATGCGTCCAAGTTTCCAACGCAACCACAAATTAAAAGCGGACCCCGCCTATTTTTTCTTTACTAAATTAAGGGCTGCGTTCCCGAAAGCAGTTTTTATGCTTTCCAAACTAAAAAAGCTTGAGAAACGTGTCCGGTAAAACGTCAAATTGACGTTCTTGTTCTTGATGTTTTTTTGTCTGATTGTTTTCAATTTAAGCGCGAAGGACTTCATAAATAATATGAATTTCTCTTTATTTAAATAAAATTATATATAATTTATAATACGTAGTTTATAATTTGCAATTAGAAAATGATGAAAATTTATATATATATATATATTGATATAATTTTCTTAAATTTTTTAAATAAAAAAGATACAAATCAAAATTAGAATACTATTATAAATACATGTTATAATAATAATATTATTTTTTCGAGAATACTTTTTTTCAATTAATTTTACCAGACACGTTTTCAGTATTTTCAGTTTCTGAAAACAATAAAATCAAAAACATTAAAATCAAATGAAAATATACACAACAGAAAATGAAAAACGAAAACATTACCGAACAGGCCCTAAAAGTAAATACAATCTCCGTAATGATTTTTAATTCATGTGATAAGAATATCCAATCATTCTTGTGATTTCCATCTCCAACTTCTATGATTAAATCACATTAAGAAATTGTACATCTTAAAGAGGAAATAGCTACAAATAACTAAAAAAATTATGGTTTTCAATTTTTATGGAAGATTAATGGTAGGTTGCAACTAATGATGTGATAATTGGTAGGTGAATACATTTGCTAAATGAGTCATTAATATATATCAACTTACCAATTGTCATGTCACTAATTGGAATTAGGGATGGCCACGGGGCAGTGCAGGTCGGGGTTAGGGAATGCTTTTCCATCCACATTCCCGCCCCCCAAAACCATCCCCATCCTCACATTAAGCCTATGTTTGGTAGGGAGGAAAAGGGAGAGGAAAGAAAGGGGTGGAGGGAAAAGTGAAGGGAAAAGGGAAAAGTGTGTGTTTGATATAGAGAGAAAAATGGAGGGGAAAGAAAAGTGGAAGGAAAAATGGAAAGAAAAATGGGTGTGGGACCCACAATTTTCTTTCCTCCCAAAAGTGGGAGGAAAAGGGAGGGAAAGAAAGAGTAAAAAAAGAAGTGGGGCCCACCAATTTGGTAAATTACAATTTTATCCAAAAAAATTAATATATAAAATATAATATAAGGGGTAAAATAGTAAAATTGATAAAATGATCTTTTCTTTCCTTCTTGTTTACCAAACAACACGAGGGAAAATCATTTTTCTTTCTTTCCCTTATGTTTTCTATCCCTTTAAATCTTTCCAAATTTTTTATTCCTTCCTATTTTCTTTCCTTCCTACCAAACGGAGCCTAAGAGAAGCGGGGCTAGGGGCGGGGATTCCCCATTGGAGGGGCCTTTCCCATACCCGCCCCATTCTCCGTCTAATATATAATTATACATTTAAAAATTACAACTTAAAACAAAGAAAAAAATAGAAATTTATATTTATTCCAAAGTCAAAAATTCTATAAAACAAACCAACTTCTAAAGTTTAGTTAAAAATTAAAAAAAAAAATAATGGAAAAAAAACTATTTATGTTAAAAGAATTAATGTTAAATGATATTAAAAATATGAATATTATATATTATATTATAAATATAAATATAAATATATATATATCGAGGCAGGGATGGGGCGGAGACCTGCTTCACCTTTGGGGATAAGACTTTATCTCCATTTCCGCCCCGCGGGGAATACTGCCGTCTCTAGTTGGAATGTAGGATGTCTAATATTAATATTATTGTTTATCAAACTCCAAAAACCGAAAACTTACCTATGAATGCAATTTCACCTAAGCTCAAAGAATGTGTGTGCAATCATGGCTTGTTTATTTGGTGCACCGGACCAGACAGGACAAATAGCCCGAACAGTATTAAATTAATATTGTCCAATGTTTGGCAAAAAGTTTTAATCAAACTACCTAATTCGGTGCATGGTTTTATTTGGCCCGCACTGGAGTAATTAGTCCAGCCCATCACTACATACCACAATCAGACTTGGGCTTTGTGTCACACAACTCACGCGTTAATGTAATTCTCTAATGGGGTAATTGCACAAACATCCCTTAAGGTTTGATATAATTACACATATATGGCAGCTTTGGGTGTATTGATACAAACATTCCCTGACATTTGAGAAATATTACACTAACATCCCCTACCGTTAACTTTCTACCGTTAAATCTAACAGTCAACAATCAAAAGAAGCAAAATGACTCAAATGACCCTTATTTCATTTTTTCAACTCCAAATCATCAAAAATCACCCAACCATCTCCATCGATCCACAAAATAAAATAAAATAAAATAAAAAATAAAAACTCCAATTTCCACATATCCTCTTCATCAAATCAAATCATAAAAAATAAAAAATAAAAAAATAAACAAATAAAAAATTCTATTTCTCCATCTTTGTCATCCACATCAAAACAAATACCACAACAATCATTAAACACTAAACCTCCTAATCTTCATCAATTTTGCAAAAAAATGAAATAAAAAATCCCCATGAAGTAGAGATGAAGCTGAATTGGGAGATGGAGCCCCGATCTAATGTCTACACTCCACCTCTATACAACATCTTCTGAATTTCTCATAGTCTCACCACATCATGATATGAAGATCTCATTATCTGCTCATTCCAACAACAACAACAACAACAACAACAACAAAACAATTAAATAATATTATATAAAAAAACCCAAGAAATCCCATTTAAAATAAACATCTTATATACCTAACTTAAGATGATCCTTGTGTTTGGAGGCCCTACAATAGAAGGAAAAAGCATTGCCCGCCATTACAATCTAAGCAAAACATGTTGCATTCACTTCTGGCGGCATCTCCGTGCATGCGGCAGACAGTGAAGAAGGTCGTGGTCAGCAATGTCTCGAGCCATGGCAGCACCAACAATGTGTCCTGTGTCATGACAAAAATTAAACCTAGAGAAAGGCAAAAGAATGTGACACAGAGAGTAAAAATGGTTAAAATTACCATATTATCATCAAAACTGAGAGAATTTGCAACAATGGGTAGTGGATTGATGATGGAATGTGATTACTGATTTACTGCATCTCATCAAAGATGAAGTGGTGAGGAAAAATCTGCACTCTCCTTTATTTTTCTTTCTTTAAAAAAATTAAAATATTTTTAAAATAATAATTGTTTTTTAATTTGTTTTAACTTTAGTGAAAAGACCATATTACCCCTAGACGTTAAGTGCTAACAGCAGCAAATTAACGTCAGGGTATGTTAGTGTAATATTTCTCAAAGGTCAGGGGATGTTTGTGTCAATATATCCAAAACTACCATATGGGTGTAATTATGTCAAACCCTAGGGGTGTTTGTGCAATTACCCCTTCTCTAATTGCATTTATTTTTGGGGAATTTTCATTTAGGTCCCTATATTTTTTAGAATTATCTGTTTTTTAATTGTTTATACATTTTTTACTAACTTGGTCCCTATGTTATAAAAAACTCATCAATTTGATCCCTCCGTGAGTCAACCGTTAGTTAAAGTTAACAATTTCAAATGTATTTTTGTCTTTAAACAAAAAAAGATACTTGTGTCAACACCAAACAATAAATAAATTTCTTTAAAATATTTATATAGTATAAAAAATATTTTAAATCTCCACCATTCAAATCTTAGATGGACGGTGGAGATCTATTTATATATATAAAAAAAAAACAAAAATTAAAAAATTCCATAGAATTAATATTTTTAATATAAAAATAATTCATTTTTTTAAAAGATAAAAATAAATCATTCAAAAAAATTCAAAAAAAAAAAAGAAAAAAAAAATACAAAAAAAAGAGAAGGGAGAGACCATCAACCTTCAAACCTTCCATCATCAACCTTCCATCATCATGTCGCTGATGAAGACAGAGAGACCTCTCACCACACCATTTGCACCCAGATCCGAGCCCTAAGAAAGAGAAGGAGTTTGTCTCCCTCTCTTTAGTTTCAGTTGTTATAGGCAAAAATAGCCGTGGTAGACACGTCATCACAACATAAAGCCACGTAAGCAAAGTCAAAAGAAAGTCAACTGACAGAGCAAGAATTCCCCCATGAAAACCTGCTCGGAAAAAGAGGAAGTTTCCCGACCACCAACAAAGGCGAGTTGCTCGGGCAATAAACCCTACTCGGGCAAGGACACGGTGTAGTCGGGAATCAATGAAAACAGATAGTCACCAGCGCCCATATTCCAAACTTTGGGTGCAATCAGCAACAAGCAACTCCATGATAAGCAACAGTGGCTGCAGAGCTCAAATAAGGAAGCAAATAGATTTTCCGTGAATGAAGGAGGAGGAATCAGAATCAGACTTGGATTCAACCAAATCAGGAAATATACAAAAGAAGGAGAGTCCGAATCCGTTAAGGATAACAACTCACAATTAGGGCACCACATACAAAAACCCTAATTAAACATGTATAAATACCCCTTCTTTACGCAAAAAGGAAGGGGGGACGAGAGAAATAGCTAGAGGGGGATTGTAATACAGCATTCTTTGTAATTCTTCTTCATAGTGGATTTGGCTTCGTTGTTTAGGCAACAAACCGTGGATGTTTCTCCAACCCTTGGAGTTTTACCACGTAATCGCTTGTGATTCCTAGTTTATTTCTCTTATTTTCAATCATCCAAGTTCATAATTCACAACAATTCATAAGGTAAATCGTTGACTCGGTGACCACCAAAAATCACCGTCAACAATTGGCGCTAGAAGGAGGGGGGCCCAGAAATTTGTGATAACAATGGCTGGTGAAGGAGATGGTAGCGATTCCAGGTACAGTCAAGGCGTGCCAAGTAATGAGCTGGGGGATGACACCACGCTCAATACAGCGGATGCCACCCTAATGACGGCAGACCAGTCAACCGCCTTAGCTGGTATTCAACGTTTCCCCACAACTAGTGAAGAAATCACGCAACGATTTCATGCTTCCCTGCAACAACTCATATCAGACGCGGCAAAGCAAGGAGTTGACCTTTCCACCACGGGAGGTTTGATATCTCCTCACAGTCTGCCCGTCCCAAACCAGCAGGCTGCGAGGCTGCGTTTTGCAGTGGTGATACCAACGCCTGATGCACCCCTAAAAGCGAGACGAGATCCTATGCCAGAAGTATTATCTGAAAGGGAGCATAGAGAGGGGAGTGATCCTGACATGGGTTACGGTCAAGATCGAATAGTTGTAAATCGGGATCACCCTAGGAGGCGCAGTCACCGGAGAGGCCGATCTTCATCCTCGGAAGGGAGTGAGCAGAATCGTCATCGCAAGCGCCAAAGGGGCACAGTACAGTTGCATGGCCTAAACCGAGATCGCAGAGAGTCGAATCCGGAGGAAAGGGGTCAAAAATTGACCATAAGTCAAACTTTCAATGCGATAGGGGAGCCAGAAGGAGATAGAGATATACTCATACAGAGCCTAACCCGGGAGGTACAGAATAATCATCGACAAATGGATGCTTTAGTCAGGCGATATGGGCGTAATGAGCTGTCGGATGACGAATCCGGAAGCCCGTTCACTAGTGGGATCCTAAGAACACCATTCCCGGAGAGATTCAGGATGCCACACGTGGAACTATTTAAGAAAGATACCGACCCAAAGGAACACGTCCGAAGATATAGGAGCACCATGGCACAATATGTCAACAATGACGCACTGCTATGTTTGAATTTTCCCCAAACCCTTGGAGATCTAGGCTCCCGGTGGTTTGGTAGATTACCAGCAGCAAGCATAAGCAGCTTTGGCGAGTTGAGCAAAGCTTTCTCAAGACAGTTCCTCGGGAATGTGCATAGGAAAAAATCGGTAGCTCACTTATCCCAACTCAGACAGGGAAAGGATGAGTCGCTAAAGAAGTATCTGGGGAGATTTGGTCAGGAAGTGTCCGAAATTGGGAGTGCAAATGACGAGGCAATAATTGCTGCGTTCATCAACAACCTTCAGAATGGCCAACTGTCATTTGACCTCAGAAGAGCCCGATTAACCAGTTATGCTGATATGATGGACATGGCAGGGGGGTACGCCCTGGCTGAAGAGGAAGAAATTGCCACAGGGGGTTACTTCGTGCATGGCGGTCGCCCAGAAGGATCCAAAACCAAAGACCAAACTAAGGCGCCCGACGGCAAAACGGACAAACAGAAGAACAAAGCACGGGATGGTCGAGATGGGCGGCGAGCATACGACCCGAAAACCGACCAGCCGCGACAGAAGTTCCAGGGCAGGTATACGAATTACACCCCACTGAAAAAAGACCAAGGTGAAATCTTGGCAATCCTAGAGGAGAAGAACATGTCAAAAGAACCTCCTAGGCAGTCAACATATGCCAGGAGGGACACCACAAAGTATTGCCGTTTCCATAAGGAGAATGGGCACGAGACATCCAAATGTTTCCAATTAAGGGACCATATTGAAACCCTCATCAGGGAAGGACACCTGAAAGACATCGTCCTCAAGAAGGTGGACAAGACGGATGGACAAAAGGATAGCCGGCAGGACGGGCCGGCAAGAAAATTCAGTCCAAAGAAAGCTGAGGATGAAGGAGCAATTAACACCATCTTTGGAGGACCGGCAACTGGCAGGAGTAACAGGGAAAGGACCCAAGAAATTCGGGAGGCCATGGAGGCACGGAGAGACTTAGATGTCAATTCCATTGAACCCGACCCGAAAAGAATCAAAGAGGGATGGGACCCGATCATATTCACAGAAGCTGACTCACATGGAGTGGATGTTAAGCCAAATGATGCCTTGGTAATTGGAGCGCGGATCGGTCACCGAGAGGTTCATCGAATCTTGATTGACAATGGAAGTTCAGCGGACATTCTAAGTGCGGAGGTATATGACCAGCTGAGGCTGGACAGGAAAGACCTACAGCCGTTTCCCACACCCCTTAGAGGATTCGGGGGAGTCGAAGTAAGGTCGCTGGGAACAGTGAAATTACCCGTAAAGATTGGGACGACCCCCTGCCAAAAGACTGTGCTGCTCGACTTTGTGGTGGTGGATACGGAAAACTGGCCGTACAATGCTTTATTAGGCCGACCATTTTTGAATAAAACCAAAGCAGTGACGGCAACTTATGCTCTCATGATGAAATTCCCGACTGAGTATGGAGTAGGAGTAGTGAAGGGGTCACAAGAGATGGCCCGAAGAGCAAATTTGTCAGTATACAAAGACAGGGAAGTACACCAAATGTACGAGGTAACAACCCAACAAAGAGGGGAAGAACCTGAAGAACAGGCAGAAGTGCCAAAAGAGTTTGAATTGGATCCCAGAGAAGAACCCGAAGTCAGAAAGGATGAGTTGACCGAAAAAATAGTCCTGAATCCGGCGGATCCGAGCAAGACAGTGAAGATAGGAGCAAGCTTAAGTGGGCATGTCAAAGCCCAACTGACCACATTGCTAAGAGGTTACAAGGATGTTTTTGCTTGGGGTCACGAGGATATGCTAGGAGTAGACCCAAAGGTGATATCACATTGTCTTTCTACCAACCCAGAGTCCCGACCAGTGGTGCAAAAGAGAAGACTGTTCAATCCAGAGAGAAGCGCTGCAATTAAGAAGGAGGTGGAGAAGTTACTTTCCGCAGGATCAATAAGGGAGGTCAAATACCCGGAGTGGGTAGCCAACGTAGTATTGGTCAAGAAGAAGAACAATCAATGGAGGATGTGTGTAGATTTCACTGACTTGAACAGGGCCTGCCCGAAAGATAGTTTTCAATTACCAAGAATTGACCAGCTGGTAGATGCAACGGCGGGATACGAACTGCTAAGCTTCATGGATGCATACTCGGGATACAACCAGATTCGGATGAATAAAGCAGACGAAGAAAAAACATCTTTCACCACGGATCAAGGGCTGTATTGCTACAAAGTGATGCCTTTCGGATTGAAAAATGCTGGAGCAACATACCAAAGGTTGGTGAACCGGATGTTTGCTCGGCAGATTGGGAGAAACATGGAAGTCTATGTGGATGACATGCTGACCAAGAGCACTACGGCGGAAAAACACTCGGAGGACTTGAAGGAAACCTTCGATGTTCTGAGGAAATATAAGATGAAGCTCAATCCCAGTAAATGCGTGTTCGGAGTACCTTCGGGGAGGTTTCTGGGTTTTCAGGTTCACCAAAGAGGAATTGAGGTGAATCCCGAGAAGATCAGAGCACTAGAAGGAATGGCTTCGCCAAAGACGTTGAAAGACGTACAAAGGCTGACGGGATGTCTCGCGTCGCTCAATCGGTTCATTGCTAAGTCAACAGACAAATGCGCTCCCTTCTTCAGGGCAATAAAAAAAGGAAAATGGCTCGAATGGAGTGCAGAATGTGAAGAAGCATTCCAGAAATTGAAGGAATATTTGGGGCGAGCACCCATCCTCTCAAAACCGGTGGTAGGAGAAACATTATACTTGTATTTGTCGGTCACGGAGGTGGCGACAAGCTCGGTGTTAATACGGTTAGAAGAGGGCGTACAAAAGCCAGTGTACTACACAAGCAAGGCATTGTTACCAGCAGAAACCAGGTATTCTCCAGCAGAAAAAATAGCATTAGCACTGGTCACATCGGCCAGGAAACTGAGGCCATATTTCCAAGCGCATACAATAGAAGTATACACAGACTGTCCATTAAAACTAATCCTTCAAAAGCCGGAGGTGTCGGGAAGACTAACCAAATGGGCCGTGGAGCTGAGCGAATACGATATCAAATACACACCTAAAGCGGCAGTTAAAGGGCAGGCAGTGTCAGACTTTATAGCAGAATTCACCGAGCCTGATGCCGAGGTAAGGAGGGCAATGGAGGGAGAACGGATTGAAAAACTTCAGTGGAAATTGCATGTGGACGGATCATCGAACACACACGGCAGCGGGGCCGGAATAGTCATAACAACCCCCGAGGGGGATGCCGTGGAATGTGCCATGAGGTTCGATTTCAAAGCAACCAACAATCAAGCAGAGTATGAGGCCTTGTTGGCCGACCTAAGGGTTTGCATAGCATTAGGGGCAGATGAGCTGGAAATTTACAGCGATTCACAAGTCGTGGTTAATCAAGTGCTGGACGAGTACCAGGCAAGGGAAGAGCACATGATAGCTTATTTGGACATGGCAAAAAAGCTACTCAGAAAGTTCAAAGTGTACAAAATCTCTCAGATCCCTCGGGAAGAAAACGAAAAAGCAGATGCTTTATCCAAGTTAGCTTCAGCCATCACGAGCATCAGATCCAAAGCAATACCAGTGGCACATCTGACTAAGCCGAGTACAGCAGAATCAGAGGAAATCATGGTAGCAGAGATCCGGCCAAGCCCAAGCGACTGGACATACAAACTCAGGAAGTACTTAGAGGAAAACATATTACCGGAGGATGCAGTGGAAGCGAAACGCATCAGATACAGGTCAACCCGGTATACAATCCTGAGGGGGGAATTATACAGGAGAGGATTCTCGAAAGTACTGCAAAGATGTGTGACCGGCGAAGAAACTGAAAAAATCCTAAAAAGTGTCCACAGTGGAGTGTGTGGGAACCATACTGGGGGTAAAAGCCTAGCACACAAGGTACTCAGACAAGGTTTCTACTGGCCGACCCTTTTCGCAGAGGCGCAGCAATTCTCCGAGAGCTGCGAGACATGCCAGAGAATAGCAAACGATATTCGACAGCCCCCAGAGTTACTCAGAAGTCTAACTTCACCGTGGCCCTTCGCCATGTGGGGACTCGACCTAATAGGGCCAATGCCCGCAGGAACAAAGGGAGGAGCAAAGCACGCCATTGTGGCGGTGGACTATTTCACCAAATGGGCAGAAGCAGAAGCACTTGTGCATATTACAGAGGCAAACACCATCAGCTTTGTCAAGAAGAACATCATATATAGGTTCGGAATCCCGAACATCATCATAACAGACAATGGAACCCAGTTCGACAACAAAAAGTTCAGAGAAATGTGTGAAGAATTCAAGATCGCGAACTACTACGCATCACCGGCTCACCCTCAAACCAATGGTCAGACAGAGGCTGTGAATAAAGTGATCAAACATACACTGAAAGCAAAATTAGAGGCAAAGAAGGGTGGCTGGGCGGATAAACTACCCGAGGTCTTATGGGCATACCGAACAACAATGAGGTCGTCCACGGGGGAGACTCCTTTCGCGCTGGCGTTTGGGACAGAAGCTGTAATCCCAGCAGAAAAAACTTTCATATCCCCCAGGATACAGTTATACAGCCCCGAGCACAATATAGATACGCTGCAGCAGAACTTAGACGAACTAGAGGAAATCAGAGATACGGCACAAGTCAGAAATTCCGCGTACCAGCAAAGGGCTGCGAGGTATTACAATTCACACGTTCGTGAGCGGAGATTCCAACTCGGAGACTTGGTGCTAAGAAGAGTGTCCCCAAACACCAAAGATAAATCCTCGGGATCACTTGCCGATAAATGGGAAGGGCCGTATATCATCAAGGGGGTCGTAGGACATGGGGCCTACATGATAGCCCGACCAGAGGGAAGTCTGGTACCCCGACCATGCAACGCACAATACCTAAAGATCTTCTATCCTTGAAGGGCCCGACCGCATTTATTACCAAAGACTTATTCCGTTTTAAACTTTTTTTTTAGTCTCTGCTTTTATTATATCAGGTCTATTTCTTAGTTTCATAGTTATGTTCATCTAACAAAATTCATGTTGATCATTCAATAAAGTTCAGTTGCTAGTACAGAGTAATCCAACAGAATTGATAATCCATGAGCAAAAACTTCGACAGCAGCCCACCAAAAGTTGGTCGAATAAACCAGAGAATACGGGCGCCATAAACCCACGAAAGAGTGGACGAGTGGCGCCCGAAGGGCGGAAAAGCTGTAGTAGCATGCCCGCCTTGCTAAAGCGATAAAAACGTGTCCCTTAGCAGAAAGGCAAAACCGAGGCACCAGAATAAACTGGAAAACTGCTCGGAGCGCCGCTAGAAAGGCTAGTGAGACGCGCAGCCGTGTTGGCCTGTATAAAGTATCCCAACGATTCGGCAAAACCTTGCACAGATAAAACCGGGAGACGTCCTAGGTGACTTGTGCAAGGACCTTGACGTATGGCCGTGGCGAGCCTCGGCGTAACGTTGAGGCAAGAAATCAAAAACTCAAACGATAAGGCCAGTTACATGAGATACTCGGCCGAAACTAACCAGTTAAATAATATACGCGGTTTAAAGTTGTTTTAAGGCCAGTTACATGAGATACCCGGCTGAAACTAACTACCAGTTAAATAATATACGCGGTTTAAAGTTGTTTAAAAGCCAGTTACACGAGATACTCGGCCGAAATTAATTACCGGTTAAATAAGATACTCGGCCTACCCGACTAAAATGTCGGGAAATAAGGCACCAAGTCAAGATAAGTTCAGGGATTCCCGAAGGACTAAAACCCCAGAAGATCCACAAGTTCGAAGAAATCCAACTAAATTCAGAATTCCAAATAAAAGAATTTAGATCAAAACTGAGGAAAAATCCATTTATATATATGAAAAATTCGTCTATACATGATAAAAGTATACAAATATGCAGGTATACAGGTATAGTTATACAAATATTTACAGCTGGTTACACCGCTACAAAAAAGGGGCTTGAAGTCATGAAGCTCAGGAGGGTGGCACCGGGGGTCGGGAGCTGCTTCCGCCGACATCGGGATCAGGCTCCATCACATACTCGCTCAGCAGGCTGTCGTCCGAAGGCCAAATAATGACATCCTCCTCCTCGTCGACCATCCAGTCGGCATAGTCGACCCCGGGAACAGGTCCCAAATCGGGCGTCTCGTTGTCGATCCCGGCCTTTTCACAGGCATAAAACGTGGAGAAGGAGTCAGCGGAAGGAACCTCGAGGTGCATGGGATGCGGCGCTTTACCTTTACTTCTGCAATACGCTCGCCACTCCCTCATCTGGGCCCGAAGAGACTCCAGAGAGGTGTCCACATGCTTTTTGATTGATAGGCTCCAGTTGGCCCTGGCCCGATCAGTCGCCCTATTCTTCTGCTTGAAGAATTCACCAGCCGAGACCATCCCCCGCTGGAACTCACGCAGAAGCAAAGCATCATAGGCTGGAGACCTCTTAAACCAATCAACACTTTGTAGTTCCAGTTCCAGCCTAGCTTCTTTCGATAGGGACCTAACTGTCAAGGCCTGACGCTCCAAGTCTTCGATTCGGCGCTCGTAAGCAAACTTGGCGTCCTCAGCAGACTGCTCAGCCTGGAGCAAAGCATCCTGAGTGGATGACAACTGATCCCGGAGAACCTTGACCTCCTCGGCAGCAGAAGATGCTCGCTGTTCAGCCTCCAACTGCCGAGCCAGGCATTGATCCAAGACCACCTGACTCGACTTAGCCCCCTCTCGGCTAGCCAGCTCAGCCCGAGAACTGCGGTCCTCGCTCTCCTTCAACTGGGCTTCTAGCCGCTTTATTCTATCTGCCTGGGCTTCACCAGCTTGACAAGCCCCAGACATTTCAGCCACCATCTGCAGCAAGTCAACAGTAAATAAAAACAACGAAAAGTAAGGAAGGAATACGAAATACCACATGTTACTAAGGCGTTACTTACATAAGAGGCACTGTTGAAAAAATTGCAGAGTCGGTCGGACACGGTCCCGGTCCTGAGGTGGCTCCAATGATCCTCCCCAATATAGGCTCGGCCAGAAGCCATGGCCCTCAACATGGATTCAGGGTCAGGATCACCAGTATGGGGCGAGGAACCCGAACCGCCTGCATCGGCTTCAGGAAGCTCGGCGGACGAGGTTTCCCGAGGAACAGCAGGGGAACCTCCGACATCACCCTTTGTCTGGACCGTCGGAGGAGAGATGCCCACGTCTTTCCCGACGTTACCCTCCTCTTCGCCGTCTGAGGACGAGTCGACGTAGGCAACTACTCTGGGGATTTTATGGGGAGCTCGGCCAGAAGAAAACGAGGCCTTCCTTTTCCCAAGCTGCCCCGTTTCAGCATTGCCGCCCTCAGAAGCGAAAGGAACAGCAGAAACGGGAGAGCTGACCCCGTCAGCGGGAGTTGCATGATCGGAATCAGAGGGGTGCCCCACTTTTTCTTTGCCCTTCGAAGGACCCTTTCGGCTGTCCAGATCAGCTTCGATCCTGCTTACTCCGAAGCCTTCCGGATCAGCCGTGGTCTCTTTTGAACATGTGGTTGTCTCTTGACCATGGATGTCTTCAGGCATATACTCGGGCACCCCCCCTTCATCATTATCCTCAGGAAGATCCTCGGGAGCACTCCCTTCAGATTTATTATCAGGAGGAGCTACTCCTGCATCTCGCTGGCGGAGGACCTCCTTCCTGCTGGCCTCCACAATCCCTTTCATCCGGCGTGCCAGAGCATCGCAGACCACGTCCACGTCATACACTTCAAAAAGAAAAAGGGAGCCCGAGTCAATAAATTAATACAAAGACAAATGACAAAATAAAAGGCAGAATAAAAGCTACAACACAACTTACGGCGTCTGCGGCGAGCGGAAATCTGAGGGAAGAGGGGAGCTGAAATCATCTTCCCCTCAGTATAGAGATAGGGTTTACCCCTTTTCTCCAAGGGGCGGACGGCAGCCCGAGCCAAGGTCTTCAGCTCTTCATCGGTGAAGGAGGAAGTTACGTGGTTCCATTGGGGCGAGCAAAAATACCGAGGAACTCTGCAGGTCATTTGGGAGCCATCCAGATCAAAACTAATTGATTGGCCCCATTGTCCACCCACAAAGAACCAGCTGTTCTTCCAAAATTTGTTTGAGGTGGGGAAGCCCCAAACAAATCCCTTCATCTTCTCCTCTGTGGTCGGCTCGATCTCGCTCTTGACCACAACATCCTTGGGGATCCAGAACTCAGGCTGAGTCGATTGAAGAAAATAGACACCAGACTTCCCCACGGGTCTCAAGGAGTAGAAGTGTCGGATTTCGCGAGGACTGGGAGGTGGCCGTTTCATCCTGTGCCACATGTGCCACATGCACATCAAAATACGGTAGCTGTTCGGAGTCAGCTGAGCCGGAGCAATTCGGGCCTCAGCCAAAAACCAAGTGATGAATGGCTGGAGAGGAAGAGTGACGCCGCAGGCGAGCATGGCCCCGTAAACCGCCACGTGGCCAGGAGGAGGGTTCCAGGCAGCCCGACCTTCAGTAGGGATTAGCGAAATCACGTCGCCATCCAGATCGAACCGCCGCATATATTTGCCTACCTCCTCAGGGCCGACCACATTCGGCTCTACATCATAAGCGCATATGCGCTCGGGAGAGAAGGGAATGCGAGCAGCCCTATGCTCTTCTTCGATGTCGTTCTCGATAACCCTCTGGGTCCCGACTCGGCTCTCCAGCGAGTGGGAATCTTTGTAAACCTTGCGAGTGCTCATCTTTTTTCCTGGTCGCTTCCAAGGCCGAATACCAGCTGTAGAAGAAGAAGAATCCGACCAATCTGCAGTGAAACAAATTATGGTGTGTTCAATATTAATCTAGAGGGGGGGTGAATAGATTTTATCCGATTTTACCAAATTTTCGTTAATGGTCAAGATTACGAAAATACCCTCCACTAGTCAATATACAATAGCAAGTGTAATATGGTGCGGAAATTAAAAGACACTTGATATTTACGTGGAAACCCTCTCGGGAAAAACCACGGGCTATGTAAGTGAGCCACACTTGAACCTCGAATCCACTAAATGTGTAAAACGATTACAACCTAATCCCGGAAGTAATCACACACCTACCTACTCCCGGTATAAGTGAACCTAGTCCCAATGCTTGTGATTTATGCAACCTAATCCCGGAAGCAACACAAGACTTAGTTCTCAATGAAGAGAAAACAACCTAAGTGAATATATGAAATACTCAAAATGCAACAAGAGCAAGGCAACTCTATATGCTTACCTAGAATGATGATATATCAATGAAATCAATCCTAGATATCAAAAGCTAAATGACATATCATAAAGCTTAGCTAGATGTTATCAATCACAAAACAATCCTAGCTATCAAACAATGTCAACATGTCCAAACATGTGAACTCAATTAGTTGTAGAGAATTTCTAACAACATAATTGTCAATTAAATCCACAAGAACATTCAATTAAGCTTGACTAGATAAATAAACATTAATCTATCAACCTAATCATCAACCAATTGTACAAGAATGTCCTAGGGTTAGCTATTTAGGGAAAATCATCCTAATCATGTAAGCTACCACAAACAAAACCCAATCATGTCATAACTTCACTAAATATGCAATAAAAGTGAAGATTTGCTAAACTAAGCAATAAAAGACATGTCTTGACTAAGATAGAACAATAAATGAAGATGTTGTGTTTGTTCTACTTACCAAGTCATAAATGAAGAAGACCCATGGAAGATTGATGCATGAAACATGTTAGATGCACATGGGTTTTGGGTTTGGAGAGTTAAAGAAGCAAGATTGAAGCTTTCTCTCTCTAGGGTTTGAGTTTCTCACTCTAAGGTCTGATTTTGAGCTCTTTAAAAAACGAGCAAGGAAGAAGATGGTACTTATATAGAAGGCAGAGCAAAAACGGCGTCGTTTGATCTCAAGACACGAACCGTCATAGAGAACCGCTGCCTTACCGCTGCCAAAGTGGCAGCGGTATGGCAGCGGTCTTCACTGCCAAGGCCACCGCTGCCTATTAAATGGCAGCGGTTCGGGAGCGGTACCGGGAGCGGTCTCCACTGCCCGAAAAACGCTGTCCTAGCGCTGTGACGAAAATCACAGCGGTCCTGGAGCGGTCTGAGGTAAAAATTAACCTCTAGAAAAGGCTTCATGCAAAATCCAAGGCCAAAAATCATGGCAAAGAATGAATACACAATGATAAAGTGATCATGCATGAAAACGAATATGCAACAACACAAATCACACAACAAAGTATATAGAGCATAAGATCATGAAATGTGTGTGTGTGTGTGCAACTAAATCTCTTCAAGAATCAAGTCAAGTGATATACCTTTAGAAGCTCTTGATCTTGAAGTCACCGGGATGCTTGGAAGCTTGCCTTGATAATCATCAAGATGACCTAAGCTACCCACAACACAATCATCCCCAATATGTGGTTTGTCTACGAAATAAGCCAATCAACAATGGGAATCCTTACATGCAGGCTGATACTCGGGAGGTGATGAATTCGAGGAAACGGAATGAACTTCAGGAGGAAATGGAGCCTCTGAAGGAGCAAAATTTTCACGGGAAATTGCAGAAACGTCAGCATCAATGAAATGCGGTTGATCAAAGAGAGGTGGTTTCAATAAATTGTGGACTACAGATGCAGTGTGTGCATCATGCTGCTCAATAGCAATCATGCCAACAGTGTAAAGACAATACCTAGTTGCAGAATCCATGAAAACTAACCTTGATGTATTTGAAGCAGAACCCAGAAAAAGCTGGAGATGCAGTTGAAGCAGACGAAGAGGTGGTTGCAGCAGAAGAACTCAATAAACAGGGGATGTGAGAAAATTCTTCAGAGAATAATGCACAAAAATTGCGGAAAGTGAAGTAAAAAGGAGAAGCACCACCACTGTCAGTTTATATAGGCAGCACATTGATTTCGAAAAACACGAAACCCTAGAAGAAACACAAAGGAGCGGGAAAACAGAGGGGCGTGGGCGATGACGTAATCCACACGTGAGCGAGCAGAAAGGTCATGTCCCATAAATGCGTCGCACCACCGCAGAACCACAGCCAAATAAAAAGGGACAAGTGGCGATCGAAGAAAGCCTTGAGCCGCCAGTGAGCAGAAACGCCACCATCAAAAGATCTTTGAAATGATTGATAAATCGAATGCGTGCGGTCGTAATTAAAACACGTCATTTAAGAGCTTTGGAGCAAACGAGGATACATTAATGCGGAAAAAGACAAACGAAGACTAGCTGCAAATGAGTATGAGGTTAAATATCTGACCCGAGTGGAGCTGACTCAGCATGATCGGCACAAATATTTAAGGGGGTATTGTTATAGGCAAAAATAGCCGTGGTAGACACGTCATCACAACATAAAGCCACGTAAGCAAAGTCAAAAGAAAGTCAACTGACAGAGCAAGAATTCCCCCATGAAAACCTGCTCGGAAAAAGAGGAAGTTTCCCGACCACCAACAAAGGCGAGTTGCTCGGGCAATAAACCCTACTCGGGCAAGGACACGGTGTAGTCGGGAATCAATGAAAACAGATAGTCACCAGCGCCCATATTCCAAACTTTGGGTGCAATCAGCAACAAGCAACTCCATGATAAGCAACAGTGGCTGCAGAGCTCAAATAAGGAAGCAAATAGATTTTCCGTGAATGAAGGAGGAGGAATCAGAATCAGACTTGGATTCAACCAAATCAGGAAATATACAAAAGAAGGAGAGTCCGAATCCGTTAAGGATAACAACTCACAATTAGGGCACCACATACAAAAACCCTAATTAAACATGTATAAATACCCCTTCTTTACGCAAAAAGGAAGGGGGGACGAGAGAAATAGCTAGAGGGGGATTGTAATACAGCATTCTTTGTAATTCTTCTTCATAGTGGATTTGGCTTCGTTGTTTAGGCAACAAACCGTGGATGTTTCTCCAACCCTTGGAGTTTTACCACGTAATCGCTTGTGATTCCTAGTTTATTTCTCTTATTTTCAATCATCCAAGTTCATAATTCACAACAATTCATAAGGTAAATCGTTGACTCGGTGACCACCAAAAATCACCGTCAACATCAGTCAATCTCAAATCCTCTCTCAATCCGATCTGAATTTCAATGTCACTTGAAGATATTGATGTGCATCCATGGAAAAAGATCGAATTTAATTTTGAAACAAAATGAGATCTAGAATTTATAACTAAAAGTATGAAATAGACAGAGAAAGAGTAAGAGAATGAGAGAGAGAGAAGAGGGTATGTATTTAATTCATGTCTTTTGTTTTTTTTTTAGAGAAAACCAAAACTAACCATGAGAAATATTAAACTTTTGTTACTAACCACTTTTGAAACTTTAATTGTTAATAACCACTTTTTAAAAAAAAATTCAGTGTATGTCCATAAATTACAAGAGTACCCCTGAAATTAGTTTTTTTTTTAATTGTTATTCTTCTGGTCACCGATTCCAGTTTCCGGGTGTGTAACCGTCATCCCTCCTCTATAAATAGATCAGCTTTGCTGGTGCTTCCTTTCTTACTTCTAATTTTCCAAACTTACGACTGAGAACAAACCCTTTCTGATTTGCTTTCTTTCTCCTTTACTTTCAATCTACCAGAAATCCCTTTTTCTTTCTTCTTCTTCAATCTTCAAGAAATCTTTTTTCTCCTTCCTTCTCCTCAATGGCTTCTCCTTCACGAATCCCAGCCTTTCAAGAAATTACTACCGAACAAAACCCTCATGTGGTAACTTCCACCCATCCTGACCCCGCCTCACCGCCCCAGTCCAATAGCCTCGACGCCCTCTTCAACATGGAAAAAGGCGACGTGGAGGAAGACTCTCTTACCTCAGAAAAGAGGAAACGGGGTCGAGAGGGGGGTGGTGCTGCTGATGATACCCCGCTGGCTCAACGCCGTCATTCTACTCGAAACCCGCGAATCGGGTCGGGTTTTCACAATCAACCAGAAGACCCGGTCTTGATCGGTGATGAAGTGGGTGCCACAAAGTCTGGCAGTGGTGATGGAGGCAACGATGAGAGGGTTACTCTAGTCAGGGTCCAAGCCGGCTCCTTCGCCCTCTTTCATGACGGGAGAATAGTTCCTGATTCTGTTAGCACCCTGGATACCTTGGCCCAGCTGAGGGAGGAGTACAAGATTCCAGACAACATTACCCTCTCTCTTCCTCATCGGGGCTACGACGTCTATACCCCGCCTCACGATCGCCTGTTGATCCACAAGGCGGCCTTCGAATGCGGTGTTCGACTGCCACTACATCCCATGCTCCGCCGAGCTCCTGTCGTCCTGGAGTTAGCCCCCCTTCAGATCTCGCTAGGGTTCTGGAAGCACCTAACGGGGTTTCTGGTGCTCTGGAAAGAGCAATGTGAGAAGGATCGTATCGAGTGGGAGCCGGGATTAGATGAACTCCGCTACCTCTTCAACATTGCCAGTATGGTGCCCCGGGGTCAATTTTACTTGAGGGCAAACAACGACATGAAATTTATTGTCCCATGAGCAAACGTGGAGTATGCCGCGCCCTGGAAGGAAGAATGGCTCGTGGTGGAGGGCGAATGGGGGTGTACTGCCTTTATTGGGGGACATGAGTACCCCGTCCTTACCCAGTTCACAGCGAGGGACAAGTGGGCGAAAGGGGTGCTAGCTCCCGAGTCTTGGGACATTCTCACAAGGATTATGAAGAGGGGGTACACCAACATGCAGTATCCCACTCTGGATCCCTTTGAGGGAGCCCGCTTGGAGCGGTACTTGAAGATATCCCTCGCTCTTCCTGGCAAGTTGACTACATCTTGCTCTTCTACTTTTTCATTTACACATTCTCCTTCTTTTTCTCATTGAGCTTCTTCCCTTTTTGCAGTGTCTGCTGCGCCTATGACAGCGGGGTCTCTAACCTCCTCTAGAGCGGGGAATATGACTCTGACAGCTCATGTTTCTCCTGTCCCTTCTTCTACAATTGCTGCCAGGACCGCGTCGGGGTCCATCCGAGCGGGAACCGACCTCAACCCTCCTTCTACTCCATCAAAGACAACTGCTCCCACTCTAGCGGGGTTTAGGCCAGGACTCCAGCTTGCCTTCCTTCTACTCCTCCTCCTCCATCCCGTTCGAGGATCACAGCAATGCTGGCCAGGGCGGCTAAGGCCCGAGGTTCTGGAGGGTCAGCACAGAAGAAGACCGCTCCTGTACAAAAGACTTCTCCTGCTCCTCCTCCTACTACAACTTTTCCTGAAGATCCCGCTAGAACCTTGGTGGATGAGGCAGCTATCCATATCCCTGCCTCTGCTGCTGATGTGGCTTCTAGATCGGGGTCAAGGGATGCTACCTTTGACGAGGTGGTATCCCGATTTGCAGCTACATGCCCTGGTGGAAATCTGATAGATATGGCCAAGCTTCCTACCGACATCTTGGTCACCAAGGGGGCCTCGGTTCTGGTTGAGGTAACACTCTACTTCTTTCTTGCTATTTATTTCCTTCTTTTGGTAGAAAACTAACCTCTTTTTTTTTTTTTTTTTTTTGCAAGGTTTCAAGTTTGCCATGGCCATGGAGAGGCAGCTGCTGACCCTGAGGGAGGCTTATATCGGCCTACAAGCAAAGCTAGAGGCTACTCAGTAGGAGCTGGTCCAGACCCAACAGAGTGTAACTCCTCTGCTTCAAGATGCCAAAGACGCTGAAGAAGGGAGGCAGGAGGCCTTGGTGGCTCTTAGGCGTGCTGAACACAGTCTGGATACTGAAACGGTCAGGTCCCTACGCTGCCAGGAGGAGAGGGAGTGTGTGAAGAGAGAGAAAAGGCTACTGCAAAGTGATCGGTCTATTTCTATATATGTTTTAGACCCCTATTTCCTAGTCTTTGTGCTTTGTTCTCGAGTATTTTAGGTTGTTTGATGTGTTTGTTGAGCTGTGCAGGTCTCGTTATCAGAAGTGGTGCAAATATTCAAGTATGGAAGAAAAGATGTCAATGCTGATTAGAAGTACATTTTTCTGCAGTGGACCGCCCCCTAGGTATGCATACCTAGCGGTCCTATGCCGCGGTCAATGCATGTTGAAACCTCCAAGTGAAATTGTGAAGGACCGCCCCCTAGGTAGTGCCTACCTAGCGGTCCTACCTAGCACCAAACTCCAGAGAAGTTGTCCAAAGATGACCGCGGCCTAGGCATGTCCTACATAACGGTCCTAGCTTGCACTAAACTCCAGCCGTGTGTCATTCATGTGACCGCCCCCCAGACACTGTCCTACATAGCGGTCCTACCTAGCGGTGGTCTCCAGTGGTGTTGCAAAAAGAGTACCGCGGGGTAGGCAAGTTGCCTACCTAGCGGCACGTGCAGCGAGAGTTTAAGTAATCTGTTTCGTTTAGGTCAGCGAACGACGAGGTTGCGAGCCACTATAAATAAGACATGAGAGGGCTTTCAGAAAGAGTTAGAGACGGCGAGATTGAGAGCTATTCTACCATCCATCCTTGGAAGAGACCGAAAAGCAAGAAGAAGACGAAGGATTCGAAGCAAGATTAGAAGACAACAATGGGTTCTATCTTCTCCTCTTCTATATTTTTGTTTACTCCATTGATGTGTAACTAAATCCATACTAGGGATTCAATGTGAATCTCTATGAATACTCTTTGTTAGAATTGACTATGTTTTAGTAATTCAAGTTTCGTTTCATTCAATTTGGGATTTCTTCTTGTCTATGCATGGTTTGTGCTAGTCTTGAATCTAGGGTTTATATGTTAAGGTTGAGAGATGTGTGGGTTTCACCAGTCTTAACCAATAATCAATTGAATGAATGAATTTATCGTAGCAGGTTATTGCACGTTATCTTTGGTTCTCTTGTTCTTGTGCTTAATGGATTCTCAATCATAGTCTACACGCAGGGTTTGCTAATGACTGTGATTGAGAATACTTGATTATGTGCTGTGTGGGTTGTAGGTTATAGTTGATATGCAGGGTTTGCTATTTACTCAACTGAGAAACGCTTGGTGTATGGTTGATTATTTTCTGTTATAGTTTATATGCAGGGTTTGCTATTAATTGTAGTAGAAGTACATAATTTATCCCAGGACCACATAGCACTGATTATACATGATTTAAGAACGAACCCTTAACTTGATTAACATTCTTTGTGAAAGTCAATTCGAAGCATTGAGTAAACGTAGTTGGGGAGCATTGATGACCTAGTCCTCTCACCTCTTGATCACATTCACATATTCTTGTTAATTGTTTTCTTAGTTTAATTTAGTTTTAATCTCAAATCAATCAAATCAATCTGAAATCTCTTGGTTACTGTTAATTGCTTAGCTTTAATTAGAATTGGTTTTAGTCGATAAATCACTTTTCCTCGTGGGAACGATCCCTACTTGTCGCTGTACTTATTTCACGATTCGTGCAATTGCGAGTTAGGTTTTTATAACACGATTTTACATATCACAAAGCAAGAATCAACTCTTGCGGGAAACTATAGCAGGCTTGGAGGCTTAACAGGGGCCTTCATTCGAGGATGGCTACTTCACAGCCTGCTATGAGGTGGCCACAGCTTTGCCTCCTCCCTTTAACCTTGAAGCAGCTTTGAACTGGGACCGGGAGCAGATAATGGCGAAGCTAGCCCAGCTAGTTGGAGGGGATCAAGAAACAGAGGCCCCTTCACAGGAGATAGCTCACCCGGGCCAAGGAGCTGGCACAGCTGCAGAGATCCAACTGGATGGCACTGAGGGAACTGCTCAAGATCCTCCTACCATTGAAGAACAAGTGGTGGATCCCGCGCTTACATCAGGAGTAGTCCTGGTGGAGGAGGAGGAGGAGAAGGAGGAGCCAGCTAGATCCGGGGTCCCAATAATTGAAGGGACAAGGATTGAGTCTTCTGTTGCGAAGGCGCTGCCATTCAAGTTGCAGAGGTTGAGGGGGCCCAAAATGACGCGGTAGCCACGGGCTTAGTAGAGGAGGCAGCCGGTCAAGGAGAGCATTTGGAGGAGAAGGAGGGATGATCTGGGTCTTCCTGTTTGCTTTTTGCATATACCTTTTTTTGTAGCCCGAAATGGGAGTTGGGCGCCCTACTTTATTTAATACAACAACTTTATTTATTCACTTCATACTGTGTCTTGCAAGAACTTCCCAAAGCATGTGAACTTGTGAGTGACTAGTCCCCAAATAAGTAATTTGTACTAAGACAAAACAAAACGTAGGATGCTTGTATCTTGTAACCGTAGGAATCAGCGAGATCTGGCTTTGGTCATACCCTCCTTTGATCGGATTCTCATGAACATGTAACAGTATAAAGTGTAGAGCATCATGTTGAGGGAACCTGATACTTACAACAATTTGACTTGAGGACGATAAATTTCTAAGCTGCCTCTGATTGTTGATCCTCTGTCGGGGTAGGAAGTGAAGACATAAAGGACCAGGTATCCCGACGGGGATCCCGATCTTTACTATAAATCTATCCTGGTAGGCAACTAAGGCCACTTTAGCACCAGGCTTCTTGGAGGAGGGTATTCCCTGACCAAGGCAGCAGGAGCGCCCTGAGGTTATTTCCTGGTCTTGAAATGGCGAAGTAAGGAACCAAGTACCCAGAGGCAACCCGATCTTACTGTAAGTCTGTCCTGATAGGCAATTAAGGCCACTTTAGCACCAGGCTTCTTGGAGGATGGTATTCCCCGACCAAGGCAACAGGAGCGCCCTGAGGCTATTTCCTGGTCTTGAAATGGCGAAGTAAGGAACCAGGTACCCTGAGGCAGCCCGATCTTACTATAAGTCTATCCTAGTAGGCAACTAAGGCCACTTTAGCACCAGGCTTCTTGGAGGACGGTATTCCCCGACCAAGGCAGCAGGAGCGCCCTGAGGCTATTTCCTGGTCTTGAAATGGCGAAGTAAGGAACCAGGTACCCTGAGGCAACCCGATCTTACTGTAAGTCTATCCTGGTAGGCAACTAAGGCCACTTTAGCACTAGGCTTCTTGGAGGAGGGTATTCCCCGACCAAGACAGCAGGAGTGCCCTAAGGTTATTTCCTGGTCTTGAAATGGCGAAGTAAGGAACCAGGTACCCTGAGGCAGCCCGATCTTACTGTAAGTCTGTCCTGGTAGGCAACTAAGGTCACTTTAGCACCAGGCTTCTAAGAGGAGGCTATTCCCCGACCAAGGCAGCAGGAGCGCCCTGAGGCTATTTCCTGGTCTTGAAATGGCGAGTCAGTAATGGCGAAGTACAAATACTAAGTAGGAGATACTGGAGAGTCAAGTAAGAGATTTTGAACATTGAACATAGGAGAACCATACGGGAGAAGAAACTGCTTTTATTGATTTTCTTTAATCAGTATAATATAAAATTGGGGGGAGCATTCCTGTTGAAATGATCTGAACTTCTAAAGGTAGAATTTCCTAAGGTGATCGGCGTTCCAAGTGTGATCCACTGGGCAACCCTCCATGTCTTCCAACTTATAAGCTCCACCTCGGAGCAATGCCTTAATCAAGTATGGACCTTCCCAGTTTGGAGCTAGCACTCCGTCAGACCTTCTTTGTGTGTTCTGAGTTACTTTCCTGAGAACTAAGTCTCCTTCTTTGAAACTCCGGATCCTCACCTTTTTGTTGAAGTGTCGGGCTATCTTGCTCTGATATATAGCCACCTTCTCAGCGACCCTGCTTTGTCTTTCCTTCAGTAAGTCCAAACTATCTCTCAGTTTAGCCTAATTGTCTTCTGGTTCATAATTTTGGACCCGAAAAGATTTGACTTTATGCTCAATGGGCAAGACCGCTTCTGTTTCGAATACTAGGGAGTAAGGAGTTTCCCCTGTTGCAGTCTGCCTGGTTGTTCTATAAGCTCACAGTACATTTGGTAACTCTGCAACCCATAACCCTTTCTTCTTTAGGAGCTTCTTCTTTAGGAGCTTTTTAATAGTCTTGTTGGTAGTTTCAACTAGCCCATTGGTCTGAGGATGAGCCATTGATGCAAAACGAAGGTCAATGTTCCAGTCTTCGCAGAATCCCCTGAAGTTGGCATTATCGAATTGCTTTCTCAAATCAGTTATGATGGCCATCGGGGTGCCAAATCGGTAGACAATGTGTTCCTTGACAAAGTTGGTGGTTTTTTCTTCGGTTATCCGGGTGAGGGCCTTGGCTTCTACCCAACGAGTAAAATAATCTATAGCCACTACTGCATGCTTGGCTTGGCCGGGTGCAGTGGGAAATGGCCCGATCAAGTCTAGTCCCTAGATGGCAAAGGGGTAGGGAGTACTGATTGAGGAGAGTCTCTCTGGTGGGAGATGATGGAGGTTTGCTGTTTTCTGACAAGCCTCGTAGGATCGCGCGAACTGCCTCGCATCCTGATGTATAGTCGGCCAATAGTAACCCATCCTGATTACCTGGTAAGCCAATGTTTCCCCTGATACGTGGTTACCACAATCCCCTGAATGCACCTCGTTGAGCGCCCAGTACGCATCGTCGGGATTGAGACATCTGAGTAGAGGGAGAGATTTCCCCTTACGGTATAGGTGTCCTTCTACCAAGCAGTACCAGATAGCTATCCTCTTGAGCCGGCGGGCTAGATCCAGATCTGCAGGGAGAATGTTATTTTGGAGATAGTCTGCTATTGGATCCATCCAACATGGGAGGCTATTCATAGGAAGGACCTCTGCCTCTTTAGCTATGCTGGAGAAAGGAACTAATTGGAGGGGTACTCCTTTTGGTAGGACATGCCCTTCTCCTGTGGCAGTCTTAGCTAAAACATCTGTGCGATGGTTCTTTTCCCTGGGCACTTGCTCTATTCTTACATCCTTAAACTTTTTCATAGCCTCCTGAACTTTAGCCAAATAAGCCACCATGTTGTCACATTTTGCTTGGTACAACCCTGTCACCTGATTGACCACTAACTGGGAGCTACTCTTGATCTGAAGGTACTCAGCCCCCAGAGCCCCTGCTACTTTCATCCCTGCTAGCAGAGCTTCGTATTCTGCTTCGTTGTTGGTGGCTCTGAATCCAAACCTGAAAAAATGACTAACCTCGACTTCTACGGGGTCGATCAGGGTGACCCCGACTCTGCATCTTGCTTGGTTCGAAGCTCCATCCTTGTAAATGATCCAAATCTTGCTGTCTTCAGGCCATCCCGGATCGGTTTGATCCGGATCTGGGTTTATTGACTTGTCCGGGTTTGGAGTCGGGCTAAGTTCTACTATGAAGTCAGCCAGGGTTTGGGCTTTGATCGTGGTCCTTGCTTTGTACCTGATGTCGAACTGGGTGAGCTCGAGGGCCCATAGAACCAACCTGCCTGACACATCTGGCCTCTGGAGGAATGGTCTCAATGGTTGATCTGTGACAACCGCGATGGTATGAGCTTGGAAGTAAGGCTAGAGCTTTCTGGATAAGGCGTAGGTGAGCTTCTCTAGTAGAGTATAGTTTTTCTCACACTTAGTAAAAGCCCGGCTCACATAGTAGATTGGTCTCTACACCCCGTCACTACATTCTTTTACCAAAGCTCCACTAGTAGCAATATCAGAAACTGCTAGGTAGAGTAGGAGCTCTTCACCCGGGGTCGGTTTGACTAGTAGTGGCGGGCTTGACAAGTATTTCTTTAGAGCTTGAAAAGCCTGCTTGCTCTGCTCATCCCACTTCATCTTTTTTCCCTGTTTGATGACTTTGAAAAAAAGGGAGACATTTATCTATGGAGCGGGATATGAACCGGTTCAGGGCTGCTACTCGTCCGGTTAATCCTTGAGCCTGCTTGAGAGTTGTAGGGGACTCAAGATCTAGAATGGCTCTGAACTTCTCAGGATTAGCCTCAATTCCCCTTTCATGAACCATGAATCCCAGGAATTTGCCTGCTGCTACACCGAATACACACTTAGCGGGGTTCTGATGACTCGTTTTTTGTGTCGTTACCAAATTGCGAATTATCAAAAGAATGTTTATAAATGAATTATTACGCAATATACTTTAAGTTTTGAAAACTAGTAAAGCGGTAAGCTTAAGATTCGTTCCACAGGGATTAGATTAGATTAATCAATTTGCTATCTAATCTAAGTTAGTCTAACTAGTGTGCAATAAAGTAAATCATGATTAGTAGGATAGTGTGTGGTTTGAGAAACCACCAAACAATGCATGTAAAGTAAATATACAAAAATGTAAAGAGAATATGAATGGAGATAGGAATCCAATACAAACAACTTAGATAAGAAAATGGGTTTAAACAATTAAGAGAGGTTTAGGGAAATGATAGAGTAGCTAATGGACCATTGAGCAATTCATACAAAACTTCATTAACGCACATTCTACACAATCAAGGACCGATCTCATTCGAAAGTGTTGTTTAGGTTGTCACTACGAACCCTAAACAACTTCCCACCAAAATGCCTAACCGATTAAGGAAAGGGGGTCAAGGTGGGATCAGTTAGTGACGATCAAATGACCTAGGCAATTGGGGTGATATCCCCACCAACAACCTAATCTATTCACTATGTGCTCTAATCAATCAATTGTGTCAATAACTTAACCAATTTTATCACAAATAAATCCTACAACATATTGTAATCAACAAGTGTGTCAATACTCATTTAATCACATAAGTGCAAGATCTAATTAAAAAGTAAATAGAACTATAATTATGCAAACATAATATCCAAAGCTTTAATAAATACTCAATGTCCAAATAATCTCTCAAATCATCCCCCTAAAATGAGGGTTTAATTACACATAATAACAAACAAGAAAAGGAAGTAAAATGTAGAGAAATCACCCTTGGGTCTCTCTTGTAAGCTTAATCCTCCATTGAGCTTCCTTGCTTGAATCTTGTGCAAAGATTGGGTGTTGATGATGTGTCTAGATAGGTGGAGTCATATGGAAAGTGACAAAGGAAATGGGTGGAGAAGATGGAAAGAGATGAATGATTTAGGTGGAGTAATCTAAGTGTTTTTGGAGAGGAGAATGGTAGGATTATGAATGGTTGAAGAATGAAGGTTTCTTGATGAACAAGAGTTGTCAAGAGTTGTCCATTCTCTAGAAAACTGGTGTATTTATATGTTTTAAAGGCTAGGGTTAGAAATAGGCATGAAAGGACAATAATACCCCTCAAAAATGGCTTGACAACGTCCATTTTGCTGCTTCTAGAAAGTGGGGTCGCCATATGGTCGCCGTGGCGACAGGGAGTGCGCAGCATTTACTAAAATGGGCATAACTTTCTGTAGAAGACTCAGAATCGTAATCCGTAAAAACCACTGGAAAGTAGACTTCTGGGGCTTTCCGAATATATATAATTGGAAATGTGGTTCGATCTGAGGAGAATGTGGAATCGCGTTGCGTGCAATGTGGAATTTGCATGAATCAACATACGATTTGCATGAAGAAATCTATAGAATCCTGAAACAAAAATACGTGTTCAAGTTGAGTCGGTCAATCCGTTTCTGAAATACTAATATATGAACCAAAATCTCGAGTGAAAAAATCAAATCCATGACCAAAAACCATCAGATATGATCTTCTTTTCACGACAAGAATTTCAAGAGATTAGGAGAGTTTTTATGTGAACTAACACTGAAGATCATCTTTATAAGGGTCGGTATTTTGTGGGTATTTGGTATTCTTCTTCAGCATATGCTTTGTGGTTTCTTTGCTGATGGGTTTATCTAGTCTATACATTTATTTTTTGTGAGATTAAAGATTCTTATGTATAGGATTGCATTCAATTCAGAGCCTTTTTGTTTATGCATGTAAAATGTTTGATCATATCGAATCACCATAAGGATTTGTGTGTGGCATGCATTTTTCCTTGGTTTCCATAGCATCCATATAGATCCTCTAAGACTCATTAAAAGGATTATCATGACTTACTGGATTCCAAATTATTTATATACCGCTTAATGAATAGTGTTAATATGCAATTGAAGCATTGTGAAACAATCATGGATCTTGAGGAGAAGACATCATTAGCAACTTATCAGATAATTTTCTTAGTCATTTTGAGTATTGGGGTGGTGAAGATTGTAAACATTATAGCTTTATAGTCTTTACCAATCCAAAAAGATATTCAAGAGTTTCATCTCGACTTTCATTACCTTGAGACTAATGACGTATATCGTGTCATTGCATGGATATATTCGGAGTTTGCTTTCTTAAAATTGGAGTTGAAATTGAAGAGTCTTGTCGGGAATAGTATGTTAAAAACATTTTTTTTTTAAGAAATAAAAACAAATACCAATATCGAAAGCTTTCAAAAAAAAATACATAGTCCCAAATTAATAGATGTTGTCAAAAATAAAAACAAATTGATAAAAATGTTTCTTTTAAAAAAAATGGTTACTTAATTAATTTTATTATAATAAAATCCTTAAATATAATAATTATTATAATAAAATAATTAATTCAGTGGTAATTTAATCATTTTAAATTTTAAGGCTAGTCAAACAATTTATCGATGAAAAGCAAGGCCTATATACAATTTTACCAAAAGTTACATCTGAGTGCAATATTGGTCCGACTCTTGCGAAGTTTGTCCCTTTAAAAAATTGCAAAGCGAAAACAAACGGCACCTAAGAGATTCAAAAAGATGATAAAAAAGCATGAGTCTTCAATTTGATGGCAATTCATATCTCTCAGATTTCCCTAGCAAGACTTTTATCAAAATGTCTCCACAATACACTACCCATCTCTTCATTCTATTTCTCTACATTTACTCCGACGAAGCAAACGGTAACACCCACCAACACCAAAACTAAAACCAAAACCTTCTCTCACCATTTCCAAGAATGCGCACATCACCAAGCGCTAAACCCTGGGAAACAAGCCCATGCTCGCATTATTGTATCTGGTTTCACGCCCACAATCTTCGTCACCAACTGTTTGATCCAGATGTACATAAAATGCTCCAATTTGGAGTATGCCTATGGGGTGTTCGATAACATGCCTCGAAGAGATGTTGTTTCTTGGAATGCCTTGGTTTTTGGGTATGCATTGTCTGGTAACGTGGGGTTTGCGAGGTCGTTGTTTGAGGCCATGCCTGAAAGAGATGTGGTCTCATGGAATTCATTGATGTCTGGATATTTGCAGACTGAGGATTGTTTTAAGCTGATTGAGGTTTTTGTGGAAATGGCAAATTCGGATGTGGGGTTTGATCAGAGGAGTTTCGCTGTTGTTTTGAAAGCTTGTTCAGTTTTAGAGAACTGTGATTTGGGGGTTCAGGTTCATGGCTTTGCTATGAAATTGGGGTTCAACAGAGATGTGGTTACAGGGAGTGCTTTGGTGGATATGTATGCAAAGTGTAAGAAATTGGATTCTTCACTTTTGCTATTTAGTGAAATGTCTGAAAAGAATTGGGTTTCGTGGAGCGCCATGGTTGCAGGTTGTGTTCAAAATTATGAGTTTGTTAAGGGTTTGGAGTTGTTCAAGGAGATGCTAAAGAATGGTGTTGAGATTAGTCAATCGATTTATGCTAGTGTATTCAGGTCTTGTGCTGGGTTATCTGCATTTAGGTTTGGTACTCAATTGCATGCTCATGCTTTAAAGACTGGTTTTGAATCCGACATCATTGTTGGAACTGCCACTTTAGATATGTATTCAAAATGTAACAACATGTCAGATGCTAAAAAGCTATTTAACACATTGCCTAATCATAGTTTGCAATGTTACAATGCCATTATTGTTGGTTATGCACGAAGTGGTCGAGGCTTCGAAGGTTTACAGTTATTTCAGCGTATGCTGACATCTGGTCTTGGTTTTAATGAAATAAGTTTATCTGGTGCATTTAGTTCATGTGCAGCAATTCAAGGATATTTAGAGGGGCTTCAAGTACATGGGTTAGCAGTTAAGAGTACTTTTAGGTCAAATATTTGTGTAGCAAATGCTATTGTTGACATGTATGGTAAGTGCGGAGCTTTAATTGAAGCTTGTCGCATCTTTGATGAAATGGAAAGAAGAGATGCTGTGTCATGGAATGCAATTATTGCCGCTCATGAGCAAAATGGGAATGAAAAGGAAACACTGTCCTCTTTTGTTTCAATGCTTCGTGCAACAATGGAACCAGATGAGTTCACTTATGGCAGTGTCTTAAAAGCTTGTGCAGGTCAGCAAGCTTTGGGATATGGAATGGAGATCCATACCAGAATTATTAAATCAAGGATGGAGTTTAACTCGTTTGTCAGAAGCGCTCTTGTGCATATGTACTGCAAGTGTGGAATGATGGAGGAAGCGCAAAAGATCCACGCCAGAACAAAAGAACGGTACATGGTTTCTTGGAATGCAATTATATCTGGGTTCTCAGAGCAAAAACAAAGTGAAAATGCACAGAGATATTTTTCTTGGATGTTGGAATTGGGTGTCCAGCCAGATAGCTTCACTTATGCAACAGTTCTTGATACTTGTGGTAATTTGGCTATTATTGGACTTGGGAAGCAAATTCATGCTCAAATAATTAAACAAGAATTGCTATCAGATGTATACATAACCAGCACTCTTGTCGATATGTACTCAAAATGCGGAAACATGATAGATTCCAAGATAGCCTTTGAGAAAGCACCAAAGCGGGACTTCGTGACATGGAATGCCATGATTTGTAGCTATGCACAGCATGGTCTTGGAGAAGAAGCCCTAAAGATATTTGAGCATATGCAAAGTGAGAATATCAAGCCAAATCATGCGACTTTTATCTCAGTGCTTCGAGCTTGTGCACACATGGGACTTATTGAGAAGGGGCTATATTACTTCAAGTCAATGCTCAATGACTATGGTTTAGATCCTCAGTTGGAACATTATTCATGCATGGTGGACTTATTAGGAAGGTCAGGCCAAGTTAGTGAGGCATTGGAGCTTATCCAACAGATGCCTTTTGAAGCTGATGATGTAATATGGAGAACTCTGCTGAGCATTTGTTGTGACATCCATGGCAATATAGAGGTGGCCGAAATAGCAGCGACTGCTCTTTTTCAATTGGACCCGCAAGACTCGTCTTCTTTCATCCTTCTATCAAATATTTATGCTGATGCAGGAATGTGGAACAAAGTTTCGGACATCAGGCGGATGATGAAGCAGAATAAACTGAAGAAAGAGCCGGGTTGTAGCTGGATTGAGGTAAAAGATGTGGTACATGCATTTCTTGTTGGGGACAAAGCTCATCCAGAATATAAAGAGATATATGACAAGCTTGGATTGCTGCTTGGAGAGATGAAGGGGGCTCGATGTGCGCCTGACATAGATTTTTTACTATATGACGAGGCAGAAGAAGGATTCCAAAAAGAGTAAATCGGGGTTAGACTGCCCAAAAAATTTAGCCAAATTCATATCAAAATGATGTGGCATGTAAATTGTCAACCTCCTATAGACACTTGAGAATTAGAAAACAAGATCGGTGACGAATTCGGTAGAGATTTTGGACATAACCAAAGACAAAATTTTAAAGGTCATTATTCTTCTTTCTTCTAGTTTTCCTCCCGAAGATGTAGAAATGTTTTGAGCTGCAAAATTACCGCATTGACTCTAAGAGTACGTTTAGGAGAGCTTTTGAAATAGATTTTTTTGCAGTAGATCTTTTAGAAGTAAATCTTTTAGAGATAGAGCTTTTAAATAAAAATCGTTGGTCGTTTGGTTGTCAATTAAAATAGAGCTTTTTTAATGATAGAATTACTAAAATACTCTAGCAAATATTAAATTATTGGAGATTTTAGTGTTATTAAAAAACTCCAAAAGATCTACTAGGAAAAGCTTTAAATTTGGGCTTCACCAAGTAGACGTAAAACAGCTTTTTTAATCATCTAAAAGCTCTACTGGGTGACAACCAAATGATATAAAAAAAAATTGAAAAGAGCTTTTTTAGCCGATAGACAAGCTTTCTCAAACGGACACTAAATGAGCCAATAAGATTGTTTTTGGAAAACCTGGCAGCAAACAGGCTGCATTTTTTTCTTCCAAGCTAAGAATTGTATTAGAAAGTAGCAAAAAAAATGACAAAATAACAATGTAAACACCGTCAGATTTGACAATTCAAATGAGTTATCCTGAATAAGTTGCTTCCCGTCTGTCACTACAGAAGACAAACGGCCAAAAACTTGCTGATCAGCCAACCAAATTTTTTACACATTTGTCCAGCTCAGCAATAATGTTGGAAGATACATAAGAAAAACAAAATATTGTGTAAGCCAGCTCTAATAATCCAAATGATTTGCAGAAGCTTATCCACTTTCAGTTGCAGCTTGATAACAAAATAACAGCATCAGTAAAGTATTACTTCCAGATCGGTTAGCCTCCGACTTCCAGATGGCACATAGTCTGGACAGAGTTAAAATAAAAAGCTTCTGGAGTTTCAGAATATAGCAGAGTACTACTTCTCATGCAGATTTCCATGATTTAGAAGCAAGCTGCTATGAGAAATATGTGTAGCAAGAGACTCAGTATGATCATTGATCCACCAATTACCCCACATTTTCAGTTTTCTGGGACTTACAGGGTCCGCCTCATGAGAGTGTACACAGATGCTGCATTTAGCTTCCCTTGAATGGAAGCAGAATTCCTCTACTACAACACTATCAAAATGATTGGTTCTGTTTTATAAAAAAATAAGCTGCAGCAGAAACCAGTACAATGAGTATTGCCATGAAAATATGTTTGCAGTTGAGCAGCCCTGCATCTATTCTCCTCACAGTCCCAAGCTTAGATGTCAAATCTACCGGTTCTGCTTCAGTCTTACCAGCAGATACATTCTGAGCCTTGTCCAGCTGGAACCAGACAAAAAAGACAAATTTTAGACAGTTTCCTCACATTACATTTTCAGTAAAAACACAACATAGAAAAGGTGAAAAGAAATGGGATGTAAACCTAACAAGAATGCAACCTTTTTACTAACATGTTCAATATAATTTTACACAATTCCACCTAATAAGTAACGTCTTGACCATGCCAGGAGATTAAATGTTCATAAGACAGCCTGTCAACAGAAGTTATACTTTCAAGCACAGTCCAACAAAATTGCCATAATTTTATGAGAAACAGAGAGGGGTCATGTACTGATAATATAAAATTATTGCAAAAGTAAGACAGGTCAAAAAAGAATTAGAGGTGTATAACCATTGCATGTACAAGTTACCATACTAAATAGTCTAATAACTCGGCAAAATACCTCAGGAACAGTAGCCGATAACACAATTACTTCTTCCTTGATTTCTGTGGCACAAGGAACAGTAGTCAAATCATGCTTTTGAAATAAAAACTCTTTATCACTTCCTCTATTGTCACAGCTCATAACAATTGCGGGATCCTTCTTAGTTTGCTGCAATTGCACTACCATTACTCTGTTCTCCATAGTTAGTGAAGCTATCTGCACAACCATGTAAAGCAACTTACAATCAGAAGAGGCTGATCTATAATTTAGAACTGGTTAAAATTCATGCAACTTCAATTGGCATTAAAATCTTGTATTGCCCAATGTTTTAAAATACGTTTTTAGTATTGAGGCATTTTCTTCTAATAAGGCGAGGCATAAGCGTAACGAGGTGCAAGCCTCATAAAGGATAGTTAAAACGCATAAAATATATATAAAGCACATAAAATTTCATAAATCAACCAATAATCACATAATCACATTAATAATCAATAACAATCTATTTTATCCTATAAATATCAAGTTACAAAGCTAAATGTAAGGTTTAGAACTTTACAAACAATCAATAACATAGCATACTTCATAAAATAATTAACATGCAATCATCATACTAACAACAAAGATGTTCAAATTAGTTTCTAGGCTATAGCTATCCCCAACTCAAACAAATCCAACTTCATTGTGAAGATTGAATTAGTTTTGTTGCGCTACGCGTTGACCATTACATTACTGAAAATCCCAAAAAAAGAATCCAAATTGAGGGGTATGCCTCATTACGCCTCAATGAAGAGTAGTTGTGAGGCGTAAGCCTCAATAACTAGTAGTGAGGCTTACACCTCAATATGTTTTTTAAAACAATGGTATTGCCAAATACAAATTTTAAAATTTTTATTCGTCTTAAACTACAAAAGAAAAATCTTAGAACTTGAAGCAACTTTCATGTTTTAGAAAGTTCAAAATGCAAATCTTGCTGAAAAAAATATTTATTCACATTCCAAATGATTCAATGTTTTCAAGAATTTCACCTAAAATGTTGAAAACTTGGTAGGGAAGAAGCAATAACCTCCATATGTATTTAACTATTTATACAGAAATAATTTCACCCAAGTACTATACCCCAACACCCACCCCCCGCAAATATAAAAAATTAAAAAATCATTTGAGTCAGGTGACAAGAAACTATAAGAGGTCCACACCTGCTGATGAAGGCGCTCTCTCTCAATGGCCAATTGCATTAAAAGATTTGTTATGACTTTTGCTTGGATGTCAATGTCCTTCGCAGTTGCCATTTTAGTTTCCTCGGCTTGATGCAAAGATGCCTCCAAGCATTCAAGTCTATCCCTCAAAAAGCTTAGTTCCTCATCTAATCCTGCATTAGCTTCAGACAATATGATTAACTTCTCTTCTGCACTGTCAGCCCGACTATCAGCTTTCAAAACTTTGAACTTCAGACCCTCAATTACATTTTCCATGTCTCTGATTGTAGAATACAACAAATTTTGCTTCTCCTCACTAGCTTCGGCAGCTGCAACAGCACGCTGTAGCTGAATATCACTTTCCCTCAATTGTCTCTCAAGAGAATCCACCTTTTCAGAGCAAGCACCACTGCTTTTAAGAAGACCTTCATTGAGTTCCAAATTAGTGTCAGCTAACAACTTACACTTGGATTCTTCACTCTCTGTCCTACTTTCTGCCATAGATAATTTATCTTTCAAACCCTCAATAAGATTTTCTAATTCACTGATTTCAGAGCATAAGGCATTATGCTGCTCCTGATTACCGTCTGTAGAGGCCTTGGCATCCAACAGCTGAAACTCAGACTCTTTCAGCTGCTTCTCAAGTGAACTCACCTTCTCCCTCAGAGTGAAGTTTTCAGAATTAGCAAGAATTAGGTTATCTTCAGCTTCAGTCAAGCTGGCTTTCAAACCATCAGTCTGAGCTAGAAGGAAGTCGTTAAGTTTTGAATTGCTGCTTTCAAGCTTCCACAAAGCATTTTCTTTGACTTCCAACTGTTCCATGGAACCATCAAGCTTTGATCTTAGTGCGGTTTCTCGCTGAACTGAACCATTCAAATTGAACTGAGAAATCTGGAGTCGACCAAGTAATTCTTTTGAAATACCCATTAGGACCTCAGCAGCATTCTCTGCCTCAAAACGTCTTTCACAAGCATCTGTTGCTTCTTCCTCCATGTAGAATACATCTTGTTCAGAAGAGAGCAGTTTCAATTTCAGCAATTGTTCATTTTGTCTTGATTCAGTCAACTTCTTTTCAAGATCCATCTCTCTTGCCAATGATTTCTCTAGCATCCTCAAAATATGTCTCTGTTGCTCAGCAGTTTGCATTTTTATCTTCGTATTCTTGTTAAAAAATTGGTCATCTTCAGAAAAGCCTGTACCCTTGTCACCAGTCCCTATCAACATGCATGCATTTAAAAGTGATACAAAGATTAAAACTTCTTCTGGTCAAGTATTGCACATATTTTCCACTCCATCAATGATGCAAATAATTACAAAATAAATATTTCTTCTTTTTCAAGAATCAACAATTTCTTTACATGTCACATGTCTTTATCAAGAACCGGTGAATTTAGCAAGTCAAATATGAATATATTCTGTGCCTGTTTGATACTTACAGCCTGTATTCTGTTTAACTTTTAGAGAAAAAGGTCTAAAGCTTTTTCTGTTGCTCATAATTATAAGATGCTGATAATCACGTGAAAACAAAATTCCACACTGGAAAAGTAAACATAAGAAGAATATTTAACACACAAATTGAACTTACAATCTAATAAGCTAGCTTTTTAGTTTGCATATTGATCCAATAAAATATTAATCTATTCCAAAACATTAACTTTTAACACAATGCTTCCAAAACTATTTATAATCCTACTTCACATTGTTTTTAGTGGCCCAGGGTTTCAAAATAGGCCTACTTTATGAATTTCCGAAGCAGCTCCTCAGACAAATATATTAATGCCAAGAAAAAATAATAAAAATTGTTATAATTAATGAAGTTTGTAGCTTACAATTTTCTTCTCCGTCTAGACATGACAAGGTTCTCTGAAATGTGGAGGACTGCATTTTAATTTCTGAGATTTGTTCTAAAGACTGCTTCAATGAATTTTCAGAATCTAATAATTGTTCTTCCATTTCCACAGAAGGTTCTCCCAAGTGCTTATACGAAAATATTGCCTCACGAACATTAACGATATCTGATTGGAGAATAGCCATGAATTTGTCCAATTCTCTCACCTCTGAATCTACTATCCCAGATAAGAGATCAAATTCCAAAGCTTTCTCCGCAGAATCTGACAAGATATGCTCTCTCTCCGAAGCAAAGGCTTCGAAATCACTTTCCCTTGTGGCCACATGCATCATAAGTATAGTTAAGTTCACTAACTTCTCCGAAGAACATGCTATATCCAATTCCACCCTCGTTACAACCTCGGCAACAGTTCCTTGTTCTCCCATCACCTCCTCGTTAGATGAGATCCCTTCAAGTAAGTCAACTTTATTCAATTTTGTCTCTTGATCACCAACATTGACAACAACAGAAACATTTGTTTCCTGATCCACATCAGCATTCATTTCAGTGGTTTACTTGTCTTCTTGGTCCCAAAACCTGAAAATAAACTCACAAAAGAGAAAGATAAGTTAGCTTGTATCATGAGAGGGTAAACAAGATGAGAAAAACATGGAGCATAATAAAGCAAACTGAAGGTTTTTTCCCTTTCCATTTCTAAGTATTTTTTGCTAGACAGTTAACTACTTAATGTTGTCTTCTCAAGAGATCTTGTACAGTAATATAACATTCCAGCGTAAAGCATTTTACGGGATCAACTTAACAACTAATGATGTTGAATTTTTTTTTTTTTTTTTTTTCCATTATAGGCTCCGATTTGATATACATTTGTTACACCACTTCGACTAAATACACATAGATTGGAGAAAATCAAAATCAACCTACTATTGCTTTACAGTATTTTTTAAGATTTATTATTTCATAAGTGTATAAGGCCATAAGTATAAACGCACACAAATCACTCTAATTTATTCCTTCTTAACTTTCCTACAAATTAATCAACCTTGTTTTCCAAATCAATTTCCCATTTTCTCACATCAAATCAAATCAATATTATTTTCTTAGAAATAACAATTGAGGATGAATTTGAGTCTACCCAAATTAACAAAATCCTTCATCCACTATGAATTCTATATCAAAAAAACATCCATTTTTTATATTTCACCCGACTCTGCAAGAATAAACAAAACTTATAGATCAGAATTGAGAATTACAACTCTGCAGAAGAAAGATACATTGACAACTCCATGTTCGCAGACAGACAAATTCATTATCATTCCTAACCTCTGAACAACTTATAACCTATAAAAAAAAAGTTGCATAATACAAAAAGAAAATTTTATAACAATCCCATGATTGATTATATTCGATATATTATTAAAGTATCAACATCCCAATGCCACAACCTCGCATAAATGATTCAAGAAAACAGCAAAAATCCCTCTGCAAACCCAAAAAAGGTACTGTGTTAAAAAAAAAATTAAAAAAAAAAAGAAAAAAACCCATCCGAACCTCTCCTATCCAAATAAATCTTAAGAAGAAACCAAACAAACCCATATATAATTTGCAGTCAGTTCGACGAGAAAAAAAAAAAAAAACAAAAACAAAAATCATAGTAGAAAATGCTGTAGAAATTGCAGTACCTGGGCTTTCAACGAGTTCGAAACAGAACAGTATCCCCAAAGTGGGCGTTTAACTTGAAGAATTGCTTAACAGTGTGGCGGTGGTTTGTATTTTTTTTATATTTTTAACCGGGGATAGAGATGGGCATAAGGGAAATGGGGATGGATATGGGTCCCCCATCCCCATCCCCATCCCAAACCTTCCCCTATCCTTTCTCATTACCCCATTTGACAAAAATGGGGAGGGGGGAGTTTGGGGGAGGTTTCCCTATCTCGTTCCTCATTTCCTCGTTTTCCCCTTTTCACCTATTTTTCTATTTCGAATTATTTTTCTTGGTTTCTTCCATTTTTCCCATTTAATTATGTTTGATTATGTTCGACTAAAAATTACATATTTAAAAAAAATACAGTAACGCTACATATCTCACTTAAAATCTCTTCTTTTTCATCCCAACACATGTGATATGTAAAATGTCAAATGGTTAATGAATACATGTGGTAGGTGAGGTAAAGTATCATTAATGTGTACCTACTAACCATTTGACACTTCACATGCCACATGTGTTGGAATGAAAAATGTGAAATTTTAGGTGGGATGTTTAGTATTATTTTTAAAAAAATTGCTTATAAATTATAATATGCACAAACAATTCCAATACAAAAGCAAATAAAATCCAATGGGAATACTTATTATTAAATATATATATATATATATAAGAAAATATATACATATATATATAAGAGTTTTTGGGGGAAATGGGGATGGGTGCCCTCCTTCTATCCCCATCCCCATTTCAATTTAGGGATGACACTCATCTCCATCCTTCCCCATTTCCCCATTTGGGATGCTTTTTTAGGGAAAACCGGGGATGGGGATTTCGGGGGATATGTCTATCTCTAATCAGGGATTTAAAATGTTTTAACTGATATCTATTCCCACAAATCAGAAGAAGACTCATACCCCTACAAATCGAGAGAAAACTCATACCCATACTGTTGAGTGCTGATAGCTCATGTTTAATCCCTTCTAAGGGCTTTCTATTTTGTTGAGCCTTACTTTGGTCTCTGGTTTGATAGTTGTATCTAGCTATCAAGAGCAATGGGAAGGAAGTTACCCAAACGACTAGATATGAGCCAACTGGAACACCTGTAGCTGCATCTGAACCAAAGCCATCTATTTGGGTTGGGACCCACTAAAGTCCATATCTAGATACCTACACAAAAAGAAAGGAATACTATTCAAAGGGAGTTCATCAGAGAAAAGGCAGGCAAGGGAAAAGCCTTTCCAACAAGGCCTATTTGGTGCATTCTAAACGATCTGGGAGATAACGTTGTAATCTTTGCTTGTTAAAGCCCCAAGCCCAAGGGCTGCTCCTTTCTGATTCAACCCACTCTGCGCTAGGAGTACTGTTAGTAGGGGCTGGAGTGAAGATGGCATACCCAAGCCAGTCAATAAAGGCATCAAGTCACGATGCTTATTCTTGGATTGGGGTTTGGAAAGCAACAGATATTCTATAGTGAGTGCTAAGTGGTGTTGTAGCGCTCCCTGCCTACTACAGGTATGTTGGCAAGGTCGAAGTTTACTTATACTATCTGGAGAATGAATATTGAAACAAGGGTCCCTAACCATATGAGTTGGAGAGCTCTATTCTTAAAAAGAGCTTTTAAGGTAAGCTCCCTTGCTTGCTTCCTTGGTTTAGATTCGGTTACAACCTTCATTTGGCATGTTGGAGATTTATAGATGGTCCGATGGATGTTAGGAAAAGATTCTATCCAAGAGGGGAAGATTGTGAGTTGGGCAGACAAGCGGGTGAAGATAATGGTATGCAGTAAAGCTGGCGACAGATGCACGATCGACTTTACGCACTCCATCCTTTGGCCTTTCGCCTATCGGCTTGGCAAGCAAGCTACTAAGTCGTCCCGGTACGAAACGAAATTCAAGGCATAACCTACTCAAACTAAAGTCCATAGATTCTTCTATCTATCAATAACTGCATGTATTGCACGATGGATGTGAAAAAGTATACCATTATCTTGATAGACTAAAGGCCATACCCCCGACTTCGGGAAAGAGAGACAGAAGAAGTTTCACTTCGGACTTGCCAATGCATTCTTTTCTATACGGTACACTGAACACCCATCTCGATGAGATAACTATGCAAAAGAATCAATCCCTTTTGTACCATCTCAACAACTCGTAGACCATCAATAGGCGACAACCCGCTTTTGGAAGCCTAGGATTTGTTCAACAGGTTCTTATTAGTAGCAGCCGGCTACCTTTTACTTCACTCTGAAATCTCTTTTTTCAGGAATTGGATTCAGGAGTTACTTGCTAGAGATTGGACAGTGAGGATTATCAGGAGGGTCCGGATACAGCAGCATAGCAAGAACTGCTACCTCGTTTAGCATCCCTATCTATTTAAGAAGCAAAATCTGGAGTTTCGGTTGGAGCTGGATAAGCCGGCATAGCTCGTGCTTGCTGTCTGTATGTGGTAGGGTATGGTCAACTGCCCGGCCACCTCTTTAGCTCATCTCTTGTCAACACTAGCACTTGTCCCGGGACCGAATAGAGGCAAATAAGAATCCAATTCCTTGCCACTTATTCAGAGACAGAGCAGGGGCAGATTTGGGGCTGGAGCCCTTCGCTCACTTGCTTGTTTCTCTCTGGATGTGTTCCAATTTCTGGCCTTACATCGACCATCCAATAGACCATGAACTAAACGGCCACCAAGGACTAGCAAAATCGAAATAGCAAAATTCTTGGGTCATCTCAATGGGTTCAGACTTGGGCAGGAGGAAACATCACCCCAGCTTATACAATCATACTGGTTATTTACAGAAATGCCACTTAGATACCACCACCTATCAGGCCCAACGAGCGGTCCACTTTCTCCAAAGCAAAAGTGGTGGATCAAACTTCGATAATGTCACGAGAGATTCAGTTGGTTCCATCGGTCATCCTGGGGTTTAGAACGTCGTGAGATAGTTCGGTTCCTATCTACCGTTGGTGTTAAAGGTCTTTTCTACCT